>JAUCMU010000039.1:3598953-3608958 GCA_032275025.1 Enteromius treurensis
TGGGCTATATTTACATGTAAAATAGAGTTAGCAGCAACATAATATCCATTTTCACTGAAAGCTCTGCTCCTCACAGCCGCGCGCTGAACAGAACAGACGCAGAGAGGGGAGTGCGCGCGCAGTGAAAACAAGAGCTCTCGCGCGCGCGGCACTACCAGAGACTCGCTGAGGTTTGTCCAAGAAGTCGCTAAATTTGTCGCTAGTCGCTTTTTTGGAAAAATGTCGCCAAGGGGGGCTGAAGGCCAAACACTGTTGTTTTTGTCAGTCATGGGGCGGGGCTTTCTGTCTTAGTTACAACTAAACACCCTCCCCACCGCCGCCTACAACGACGATGTCATCGTCTATCGCGATGTTTCACATTAGACATCGTACGATGCCAAATTGGTCGACATCGCCCAACCCTAATTGACAATTTACAATTATGGCTTTTAGCGCACTCAAAACTTAAAATTCAACCATTAATTACTTTCCCTCATGGCTACCAAACCTGTAAGTCTAATGAACGTAAACTGCGCTGATTATGTAGTTTACCTTCTGTGATCCTCTACAAAATGGAGGAAGACGATAACTCATGGAGAAGAATTGTTGAATAAATTATGTTATTATTGTTTTCTTTGCGCATAAAAAGTATTCTCGTAGATTTGTAAAATATACAGTGTAGCTGTGTCACATGGACTATTTTACAGATGTGCTTGCTACGTTTCTGTGCGTTGATCGTGGTAGGATCCGTGCTGTCTACGGAGGATCAGACAGCTCTTAGATTTCATCAAAAGTATCTTAATTTGTGTTCTTTCTTAGGTATTCAATGACAGAATTAAACTTTTTGGGTGAACTAACCCTTTAATTGACAATTTGGCTTTATAGGGTTAAATGTGTTACAATGTTTAAAACTGATTTTATTGACAGCTGAGGGCATTATCCTATTACCCAGAATATTCAATAAAGATGCAATGAGCCAGAGATTCGTAGAATTTTAAAATTTTGGAAATCTGTGGTGCAACTGCAGCTACAGACAGCATGACCAGAGTCATACTCCACATGACTAAACGAGACCAAGAGTTTCCATGATGTACGTCTTGCTGGGTGTTTAACAGAAGTGGAATCAAATGGACATTGAGGGAGGGAGGGGGTGTGAGGGGCAGCAAGGGCTATCACTTAATTTGGCAGCTGGAAGGGAAATCACAAGCTCTGTTCCAAAACTAGACAGCTGTCTTGAGGCCTATACGTAAGCAGCATCTGAAATGGTCTTTGTATCAGCAGTGTGCCTATGATCCCTGCTTAGGCAGCTAACTAGGTTTCAGAACACATCTGTGTTATAGAGTTCTGTACGTAAAAACTAAAAACTATATTCATTTTCCCCACAAGTTCCATAATTTTTAAAGATAAACTTTTGCAGACAGATCTGTTGTGAGCTAGTAGATTTTTAATCAATGGTATATGCTTTTGCAGAGGCTATCTGTTTACATTATGTCTGTTTACATTTGCAATGCTTCATAAGATTGTAACTCTTTCCCTCATTAAGTACATAGTGTTGTATCTTCATCTTTATTATGTCCATTTTTCAATTATATTATTGCTTTAAATAAAAGTTTGTAGTGTTGTGATTCACCACATAGCTTGTTAGTTTTGCTTATAGCACATGACCCTTTAACTAATGCTTTTTAAATCCCTACGGGAAAAATTAATGGAGAAAAAAAAGAAAATACTTCCGGAACCAGTGGCGCTGAAAAAGTGGGTGGCCACTCATGCTCTCTATGATGCTAGTCTGTGTGCGTCACTAGGAACAAATGAGGGAATCTGGGGCCCGGGGCTCCACATAATGCCATTTTATGTTACTTCAGCCTTTCAAAATGACCGCAGGAAAGAGACGGAGGAAGTTTTTCTAAGAATTACTGTCGAGCCGCATTTAAGGTACCAGTAGGGGCTGAATTATGCCTCTGTGTGAGACTGACAGAAAGAGATTGCAGCCATGGTCTCTGATTCACCTCTCTCTCAGACGTGATGAGTTATGAGTCTTCAAACTGGCCCCTGAGGTTGTTATGCACGCCTATAAGGGAACAACAGTGTAACAGCTCCATTACATGCCAAAAAGACACAGCCCCGCAATAACCAAAAACATTTTGAGAGCCAAGCTTTTTGTGTGTG
The DNA here is from genome assembly GCA_032275025.1 of Enteromius treurensis. Taxonomy (NCBI): domain Eukaryota; kingdom Metazoa; phylum Chordata; class Actinopteri; order Cypriniformes; family Cyprinidae; genus Enteromius; species Enteromius treurensis. The sequence continues at coordinate 3,601,099 of JAUCMU010000039.1, forward strand.
TGCATCAGGTTTTTTTGTCGCATACCATTCATAACAATGCATTTAGGTGAAAAAAATACTAAAGCCATATTGGCTCTCTCACAACACAACTACAAGAATACAGCACCCTGGTATTTCTACTGCATGTTAAAAACTGACGTTAAACGTTATATTTCCAAATACATCTGAAACTGTTCAGAAACTTTTACACAGACAAGGATACAAAAGTCCTGTCTTTGCAGCAAAAGAAAATGAAGGGTTCTTGATTTGACACCAAAAAGTTTTTACAGGCGCACAGCTCCGTTATTTAACGCTTCTTTAACGCAAAGGACGCCGCACTCGTGCAAACCGAACATTTACGCAGCACTGATTAATTAGCAACGGTCCCTTTAAGAACGTGAACGCGCATAGTATCTTTTCCATTGCGACTGTCTGCAACAACTTCAATTGCTTTTTCCTTGCAGAAATGCAGCACATTTGCAGTCTCGAACCACTCCCGGCTATCATAAAATAACTTCAGATGATAGATAGAAATGGCTTACGCTCGTAATGTGTCGTCGTGATGGGGACAGAGGCGCAGAGGGAAGTGTCTCTCCTCCAGACGAGGCTGTCAAGAGCGTCTAGACTGACTGTCTCACTCTCATGGCCAAAACTCAGCAGAGCACAAACTCCCGTTGTGTTCCAGTCAGTCCAACCCTCTGTCTCGCTCTGTGAGGAATTTACAACACACTGCAGCGACATCTGCAGGACAGGAGTACCAACGAACGCTTTGTTTTCATAAAACATAGAATTCATATACATACTGTATGTGTGTGTGTGTTGATGAGAATATGAAGGGGCGGGGCCAGTGGAGAGGGAGGTGCTAATGTGAAAGGAGGGATTATGTCATATCACCCTCTTAAAAGACACCTTTCCCACAAAGAGCCTGAACCCTCTGGCAACGATTTAACAAGTGTGTTTTCCATTACTGTGTGGTTCTGTGGACAGAGTCCAGCCCAAAGCAGACATGGCCACGGGGTTAGCAGGTGTGTAATTAGCCCACAATACTGTATGTTCTCTTGATTAACACACTCTGCAGCCCGAGGCCCAAAGCCCTGACCACTTACATCTGCCACAGACACAGAGGGGAAAAAACAACCCACAACTATACCATGACTCAAAGTGTTTGATCTGATTGAAACTGTGTGTGTGTATACATTCGGACAACACAGCATTTTTGATTGTATAACTACATATTTAAAAACCACATTTATACATTTTTCTTTAACTTGTTATTATTTTATTTTAATTATAATGTGAAAAACCTTGTGTAAAAAGTGTCGGGTTGTGAAACAATGTACCAAATATACCAGATAAATCCAAACCTGTAAAGTCCAAGTCATATTTTACATTAAAATAAAAAACACTGTGATATCATTTTCATAAAGTAAGAATTAAAAATGAAAAATCCCTAAAAGAGTACAAATAAAATGCCACTAGTGAAAGTATTTATGCATCACAGTATCTGTAACCCTTAATTTATAAGTAGCTACAAACATTTAATCACAAAAACAGTTGTCTTTGTTTTTTTATATAGAATTTATTTTTAATTTATTGGTAACACTTTTCAATAAAGTTCATTCGTTAATATTAGTTAACATGAACTAGGAGCAAGCACTCTGTCTAAAGCATTCATTAATTTCAGAATGTATAAATGCATTGTTAAAGTCATAAGTTGGGTTTAACATTGGTTAATACACGGAGTTAACATGAAATAACAATGAACGACTGTGTTTTTTTAAACTGACATTAACAAAGATTAATACATACAAAGATTTGTTTATTGTTTGTTCATGTTAGTTAATACATTAACTAATCTTAACAAGTGACACCTTATTGTAAAGTGTTACCAATTTATCATAATGTCCTTTTTAGGGTAAACTATGATCTGGACATAAAAAAGGCAATTCTAAAAGAAGAAAAAAAGATCACATGATGACACAAGTTGTACATTAAATGTGAAAAGCTATATAAAGCGAGTCAGTGTGAGGTCCTCAGTCGTGTTCGGTGGGTTGATGGGTGGAGGTGGTTGTGTGTCGATGATGTAGCTGAGGAGCGTGGGATGGATCAGACTCATAAATTTGCTCGATGAGAGAGGGGGGAGGCAGGAGGTGAGCCAGGCGAGATCCCGCTCGAGGGGAGTCCAAATGAGGGAAGAAGTACCTAGAGGAACAGAGCGGGGCCGAAGCCAAACAAACACAGAGAGATGAAAAAACTAAGAAACAAATAAAGGTTGGACACAAGGTAACACTGTCAGGGGGAATTAATGGGTTAGTTCAAACAAAAAATACAACTATGTCATTAATTACTCTCATGTTTATCTTTTGTTTATCTTCAGAACATAAATTAGGATATTTTTGATGAAATACAAGAGCTTACCACCTCCTTACCACATTCAAGGCCCAGTAAGGTAGTAAGGAAGTTGTTAAAATAGCCTGAAAATGGCAGAGGATGGTGAAACAGAAGAGCTGGGGCCTGTACCATGAAGCCGGATTAGCTGGCTAGCCAGGTAAGTTTCAGTTTAGTTTGCACCAATCCTGGGTTTTAGGTACCATGAAATTGGTTTGGCTTTAGCAGTGTTCATTGCCATAGTAACTTACGCTACACTGCTAACTTGCTCCGGGGCAGGTTATGTTCTGGCTTAGAGATCTCAAAACTAAATTTGACCAATCAGCTTCCAGCAACGTGACACATGCCTGATGCAATAAAGCCATTCCCCCAGCTTCTCTTACTCAAAATTAAATCTTAAGTAGTGAATCTGAGTCTCACGAAAAGTGAATGAAAGTTTAAAAGCATGTGATTGGCTGCTTATTGCTGATGTCACACTTTCAAGCGCACGTGCTACATTAACTCAAGATCAAGTCTGAGTTGACAGAGAAAGTTGATGACTACTGTAAATTCATGGTACCAACTAACCCAGATTGGAGAGGTTTGGTTTTGTCAACTCAAAACTAATCCAGTAACTCTGAGTTTGTTTAGCCACCATCATGGTACAGGCCCCTGGTGAGAGCTAAAAGATGCAGAGCTGTGGCCCTACCGGAATTGAATTTGAGACCACTGGTCTTATAAGTTTGGAATGACACGAAGGTGACAGAATGACAGAATTTTCCTTGAAATGTTAATCAACAGCGTGTGGCACAATGTCAGTTATCACAAAGAATCATTTTAGCTTGTTCTTACAGTTTGTAAAAAACACTTTTTACCTTTTGATTATACATTTAAGTACTTAGCAATGTATATGTTTAGGGTTATGATTAGGATTACTTTAAACTTATGATAATCAAGCTTGGGAGCTTAAACTGAAATTTAGCATTAACCAATATTTGAGACATTATTTGGTAACACTCTAGATTAGGGAACACATTCACTATTAACTTCAGAGTTTTCCCTCAAGAAACTACTTTGCTTCTTATTTATAGTACTGTACGAAAGGTAAGGTAAAGCTCACGTTTAGGTTTTGGATCAGGTTTTGGGATCTAACAGAATGAGGCATCATGTGCTGTATAAATACCAATATATGGCCAATATGCTAATAATATGAACGCTAATAAACAAGTCATTATTAATGAACTGAGTTCCCTAATCTTTAGCGTTATTTATAATATCCCTTACAATTTGCGGCCTGTAAACTAGCTGTCTGCAATTTAGGTTTATACCACCACTAAACAATGAAACAGACAAAACAATACTGTTATGTTACACAGAAAATAAAGGGAAAAAAACTGGTTTGACAACTTTTAATAGAAAAACAGCAGCTTTGAATGTTTAATCCTACAGTTGCCACTATGGTGTGTTCAAACACTATTAGACTAAACTAGTCTGTCCTTTAAAGTTGCCTGGGGTCATGATCTGAGTGGGACTGAATCAGGATTTTGCTCACAGAAACATTTCAAAAACTTTTATTTTTCACAGTCCTTTCAGACCGACTTGCTCCTCTCTTGCAAGGTCTCCTTGAACGAGGACAAACATAATTCAGACAAACCTTGGAAAGATTATAACACTTTATTTTAGAAAAAATAAAAATGACACTCACAAAAGTTGCATTTATTTCAAAAACTGTATTGCTGCCCTTTTGAACTCCCACTTGAAGTGGCACTACTAGACTATGCAGAGTTCCTTGAATGGAAATGAACATCTCAATATCTCCAACATATAATGATTAGGTTCCAGCTTTTGATTTATGGTCCTTTATTCATGCACCAGACTTCTGAATGTTGAAACTTTTGGTGACACTATTTGTTAACCGAGATAGCATGTCAGATGTTTCATCATTGTCATACTAGGATGCAGAACATCAAAAAGCAGATTTTTCCTATGTCACTTAAGAAATAATAATTGAAATAGAAATAATAATAATAACAACTGGTAATTCAGTGGGTGTGACAAATTAAAAGGTGTTAGTAATTCCAAGGGCATACTGTTTTGAGCAGAACTGATCTGAATGATACAGTGTCTCCCTCTACTGTCCACAACACACATTACATGCCGACAGCTTCAAACCAACAGCACAGATATGTGGTGTTCTCCGGAAACCTGAGTTAAAGGAACAGTTCACCCAGATGTCAAATTCACCTACTTTCAAGCAGTTCCAAATAAATGAGTATATAAAAAGAAATGTATTTTGTGCTTCACAGAAGAAAAAAAATGTTCTGGAACATTTGACGGCATGTAAAAGATACAGTTCAACTTTGGGTGAACTGCTCCTTTAAATCATACTTTATATATGAAAGATGTTTGACATGGTCAATACAAATGCAGACAATTATGTATGAAACTTGTGAAAAATGTATTAAAATAAATAAGTAAGTAATACTGCATCATATCACAACAATTAATAAGTATGTCAGTATTGATGGGAATCAAGTTTAGTGTATAATATGTTCAAAAATACCAAACAAACAAAAAAAATGCTCATTGTCAGGTAAGTAGCACTGAACACAACACACACAACGACTGTGTTTTAGCACACGCTTCTGTTGGATTAGTAGCTAGACGAGTGTTCAAGGGAGGGTCAATGAGGTCTTGATCCAATCCTGTGCATGCAGCAAATAGCCAATCAGCACGTCATGCCATTAGCCTGGCATCAGCTGAGCTTTTTTTCTGTTAAAAATAAGACATAAATATGCATAAACCACAAGGAAACTTACAAAATATCTCCATGAACCATGATCTTTATTTAATATCCTTTCTGAGAGTATGGCAAAATGGAAACATCAATAATTTCGACCCATACCAAGTATTTATCGCTATTGCTATAAATATACCCGTGCTACTTCTGACAGGTGTTGTACTGTGTATGTATGTATGTGTATATATATATATATACATATACATATAAATAAAATTAAACACACACATAGTTTCTATTTTGAAAATGATTACATGAATTTTCACGTATATAAGAAAAATTATATAAATAAACATACATGAAATTTATATATACATAATACATTTACACAGTACGCAAACATTTATTTTGGATGTGATTAATAGTTGCCCAGCACTGTTATAAATAAGATTATTCCATACCTACACATTTACGATGAATAATTATCAAATTTCTGTGCAATATTATATGGTTGTTTAATATGTAAACTGTTTAGTTGTTGAATTTCAAGCAAAAATGTAAAAACGTTAAATAAGGGAACACAAATTTACTATAAACTAGTGCTGTCAAAAGATTAAATCACAGTGTTGCTTTACATAATGTGTTTATGGTGTGTTGATTTATTATGTTTAAATTAAAACGCACACATACAGTATATATATTTTTATTTATTTTTATTTTCATATTTGATATTATATCTAAATATATTTAATATATAAACCTAACATATTTTCATTAAATATATACATGCATGTGTTTGTACTTATACATACTTAATAAATTTACACAGTACATACAAATATTTGATGTCAAGAAAAACTTGTGTTTAATTTTTGATGAATTAGTTTGACAGCACAACTATAAACTAATAGTTTCCCCCTCAATAAACTAATTTGTTTCTGATTAAGACAAAGTCATCAAGAATATGGTCATGCATTAATGTGTGCTTTATAAAAACAGCCAATATGCATGCTAGCAAGAAACGAGCTAATAGCCACTAGTGTTTCCTAATCTAAAGTGTTACAACTCCAGGGCTTGCATTGAAATCCTCCTGGGAAGTTCATATTTAAGACTTTGGAAGTTGTGATTATAAGATCAGTTCCATTTGAAACTACAAAATGCTAAATCAAAATGTTAGTTTGTATTCAGTTTATGAAGGTGCTTTAACTCAATCATTCCATATTCCCTCATAATGGTACAATACCATCATATTTTATACGTTATAAAATTTTATTTATTGTAAATATACGTTGTTTTTTTGCACGTTTCAAAAATGGTCAACTACAGACGATGCATCCACAAGGTGTCATCATGTCTCACTAATCTGCCCTGAAAACAGAGACTTAGGGCTTAAAATCCAGAGCTTTCCACTCACAATTTTGACTTTGAGGTTGCAATTCACATGCATCCAACTCATAAACATTATCTGTACAAAATGACTAAAACGCACCGTAATTGCTCATGCTCAAGCACCGTGACGTACCTGCCAGCAGAAGCGGCCCCAACAACCATCTGAGCAGGTCCAGAGACACCCACCGCGTTCAGAGCCACAGCGTGTCCAGAAGAGCCATTCACTGGGCTTCCGTCTCCTCTCAGGATCCCTGTGCACTTCCAGTTGTCCATGTAATTTGCTGCAGACGAAATAAAACGCATTAACAGCACAATTTAAATAATGGGATTCTCTTAATTCGGATTAGTTGTGAGCAATAATAAAGCATAGCTTCAAATCTTTAAAGTCGATATTTTGTAACGAAAGATAACTCATTTCTTCTTAATATTATATTAAAGCTCCCATACTGTCAAATCTGAAATTCCCTGGCTTTTTTAATGACAAGTGAGGTCTAGGGGCTATGGAACTACCATATGAGTTTCAAAACCATAAATCCACAGTAAACTGCACACGGCCTGCATAAAGTAGCTGCGATTTTTCACGAGCCATTGTGATTTCTACTCAGTCACCGCCCTTCAGTCATCACCCGAGCACCACTCACAGTCCACGACACTACAGAGCAACAACACTGAAACATATTGAAAAGGTTAACTTAACTTTAAACAGAGGAAACCAGATTGGCCGATGTATGCTCACTCCAAGGGTGGACAAGATTGTTACTATGAGGTGACAATATTAATTTGACAGCACTTTTTATGCAAACATCTAAGCTACAAAGGCCTAACATAAACTGCAGAACACAAAAGATAATTTAACAAACAACACAAGTGTTTTTTGCTCATACAATGAAATTCATTAACCAAAACAACTTTGTTACCAACAGTCTTCAGAATCACCTTCTTGTATGTTCCACAATAGAGTTGTGAGACATGATGCAGAGTGAATTATAACAGAATTGTAATTTGGGGTGAACAAGACCTGTCCCTTTAATTCATTAATTATTATTATTAATAATATAATAAAATTTGATGGCAGGTGTTGGAAAATGTCTTTATTTGATTAATCCAATTACTTCTGCTTGGTTTTAAAAGGTAATATGTACTCTACAAAATTAAACAAAACATGTAATATTGTTGTGTTTAAAATATAACAAAATATGAAATGTTTACTTGGTGAACCATAGTATGAAATCACATTTAAACTTCTTCCTTCTTGTGTAATATTTTGCCATCTTGTGGACAAAAAACTCATACAGGGCATTTCTTAGACCAGCGGTTCTCAATCCTGGTCCTCGCGCCCCACCGCTCTGCATATTTTGCGTGTCTCTCTTTGTTAACGCACCTGA
>JAUCMU010000039.1:3615466-3642487 GCA_032275025.1 Enteromius treurensis
CTTTATAGTAAGCATTCTGAACTTCAGCTGACTGACTGAGCGGTTCAATAGTCTGAGGTCTAAAATGGGCCTCAGCCCTCCGTCTTTTTTCGGTACCACAAAGTACCTGCTGTAAAAACCCCTCTCTCTGTCTGCCAAGGGAACCACCTCGATGGCCCCTTTTTGAAGAAGAGTAGTAACCTCCTGAATTAAAACTTCTCTTTTCTGAGAATGGTAAGAATGCACCATAGTCTGAACCACCCCTCTGAACTGAGGAGGTTGATTCATAAACTGGATGAGATAGCCGTGTCTTATCGTTTGTAGGAGCCAGTGAGAGACCCCCTGCAGCCCTTCCCAGGCTTGCATGAATTCTACTAAGGGCACCAGCCTCGCAAGACCGGTTCCTGGAACGGGCTCCTGCCCCCCCGGCTCGCCGGGAGGATGTCGCTATACCAACCCCCTCGGGGGAAGGATACACATCAGCTGCCCAGGGACGCATCCCAGGGGTTGCTGAGGAGCACCAAAATAATACACGGGTGTCACTGGAGCGAGTGGCACCCGCGTCAGGTCTCCCACTGCCTCCTGAGGCTCAGGAGGATTTTTTGGCATGAGCCTTTTTCGCTGTGAGCACCTCTCTTAAGTCCCTCCTCGGAGCGGACTGTCTAGAGGTGCTCTGGCGTGTATCCCGTGCACGAGCAACCACACTCTCCTTCTGGCCTCCCCTGTAGCCAGAAGAGGATTTTTGCGGTGTCTGTCTACCACCCGCCGAACTTTGCTGAGCTCGACGGGGAAGAACAGACTGGAAAGCAGCCATTTCTTTTTTAGACAGCTGATGTCTCTCTACCAGTCTCCACCACGTCACCGAATAACCCGGAGGGAGACAGTGGAGCATCCATAAGCAGGACCCGTTCCTGCGACTTTACGGCCGACAGAGTCAGCCACAGGTGGCGCTCGGCCGCTACAAGCGCTGACATCGACCTGCCCACCGCCCTGGCTGACTCTTTCGTAGCACGCAGGGAGAGATCTGCCGTGCGCCCTAACTCCAGAATATCCTCAGTATCAATCTGGTCTCTGGTACTGAGGTCTCTAAGAAGATCGGCCTGATACGCCTGTAAGACTGCCAGTGTGTGTAGGCATGCACCTGCCTGGCCAGCCGCTGCATATCCCCTACCCACTAGCATAGATGTAACTCTCAGTGGTTTAGAAGGCAGTGAAGGGGATTTCAGAGATGACGCATCCCCTGGTGACAGATGGCTCGCAAGCGTCTGTTAGACCGGGGGCATGCGCTTATAACCTTTTTCTGCCATCCCCGCCACGTAGTTATCGGAGGCAGGGATGAAGGAGTGAAGGTCCGGGAAGAAAGGCAGACTCCGACGAGCAGTCATGGGCCTCGGCCGCAGAAACCGCTCGTCGAGCCTGCTTGATTGTGGCTCAGTCTGCTGGGCTTCTGGCCAGTCCAGACTGAGTCTCTCTACCGCACGAGTCACCACCTCTAACAGCTCATCATACTGAGGTGACTGAACCGCGGGCTGACTGCTCTCAATATTTGTGACATCAACCTCCTCGGAGGAAGACGAGTGCCTCTCCACAGATGGGCCGGCCCGAGGGGAAGTAGCCGCAAGCGGCGCTTTCACACTCGGTAACCGACCCGTTTTGATCCGGTTGGAAAGGAGATAGGGGAACGCCGGTCTCCATTTCCTCAAATAAATCAATCTGCGATCCACCTGAGCGCAGACGCCAGTTCGCCTCGGCGACAGCGGGGCCTGACCCACAGGGAATGCCCACGAAAACTCCCTCCGCAGAGAGCCCTTCGTGAGCGGAGAGTGGAGAGAGAGAGCTCGTTGCAGCACGGGCAATCCCCTCTCGAGAGAGAGCAGACACCGCGTGCTCCTCACACAAACAGGCTACACACATATCATGTGAATCTGTAGGAGTCAAAAAACGGTGACCGGGGCTCACACATTTTCTGAACTGTTGACTCATTTTGTATTCTCCTTTTTCGTATTCTCTTAGTTATTCTTAATTTTTAAACTAGAGACAAAGATCAGTTTTGTTGCGACAGACCCACAGTAGAGCGCGAGCTGAATGAAAGAAGCTGATGAGTGATGCGCGGCACCCCGACAGTGTGATCAGGACCCGACGCGAAGCGGCCGACATTATTTCTGCGATAACTACTGGCTGCCTGTACATTATCCCGCTTATTACACGGCCACTTGCCACATAGGAAAAAAAAACTGAACATGAATATGAATTTGAACATTTTATTGGCATATTTGTTTTAAATTAACATTTTCGTCCTTCCGCGAAACAATGTAGTACCATGTGACTAACATTCAACCGTAGGACAATTTATAACATCTACATATGAATATATAACAACGGATGTATTTTAGTTATTTATTGCACCTTATGTTGTACAGTGTTTGTCACAAGACGGCGCCAAACGGTAATCTTTGTTGGCGCGGAGGGATTTTAAACATAAGTAGTACCGGCTATGTTATTACTTTGGAGCGTTTATTATTCGAAAAGAACAAACCTGCAAATTTCTCAACTGACCAATCAGAATCAAGCATTCCAGAGAGCCGTGTAATAAAGCTGTAGGCTACTTTTGTACTTTTACTCAAGTAAAATTGGAAAAGGAGAAGGTAGACTCTCTCTCTCTCTGGTAGCCGTCACAAGCAATGTATTTTCTTAACTTTTTTTAAAGCTAAATTTACCAGTGTTTTCAAAATGACACTTTGAGACCACAAAAGGACACCTGATAATATCTCAAATCCACTCTACTTGTCTTCTCTGTCTCCACCATGCGGCTGACGACAACACGACACACCTACAGAACAACATAATGACAAAACTGCGCTAGAATCACTTAAATGTATTTTCATCTGAACTGGCTGATCCCCACAGGATGATGCAATGCTCCTATATGTAAGTTCATATTTCTTATTCAGTAGGCTAGTTAAATGCTGTAAGTAAATTAACTGTAAGATTTTATATTTGCATGCAGTACCACTGATAAAGTTGTAACAATAGTAACCTAGAAAGCAATAACAAATTAATGTCATTAAAAAAGGTAGGCTATATCAGAATATATATTAGATTGATTCGGTAACAATAAGTGTATAAGCTTCAGAATTCTACGTTACAGTTTTGCCAATACATAATAACCTATTTTGACAAATTATATTTTTCTCTTGTTCCGTTTATGTCAACAAGAATTGCATCTGACAAGTAAAAACCACACAATGCCTGTCCAAAACAGTGTAAAGGTTTTTGACATGTTCGCTCTGCTGACATCTTAAAGGCGCTCTTTGACTGCGCATGCGCAGACGAGCGCCACTCTCCTCGCCGCGCATGCGCAGCGAACTGAGCTTCTCGACGCAAATGTCAGCGACACGGACAAACACTGACAGACTCTCTCAGCGGCTCAGTGTGAGGACGAGAAATGAGCGATTTGTACACCTGTGACGTTCATTCCGAATAAAAAACAAGCTTTAAGCGGAAGGAATTGAAGCAGACATGGAGCAGGAGTTTGAGGGCATAGATTCAGAGAGCCGCTGGCAGAACCTTTATTTAGTAAGTGAAGCTAAGACAGCTAGCATGCTAATGAGCCACGCAATCTACATTTAGCCATGACAGAAATGTCTTTTTTTATCTCCCTGTGTCTTTACATGTTTTAATTCCGTGTGCTGTCACTGATCTTCTTTTGACTGTCGATGAAATGGGATAAAATGAAAGTGAAGCTGTGAAGCCGGGCGTTATTTTGGTAACGTTAGTTCGGTTGTAAACTCCAGTGTTGTGAGTAAAACTGTAACTGTGCCTCAAACCTAACTGTTAGTTAACCAACCACACAGACAACATGTTTGGGCTTTGTAGTCTGTTTAACTTTAACTTTTTTATTACTACACTTATTGTTTTGTCATAACAACAGAAATCACATTAACAGTCTAAATTGAACAACATATAACGTTAGCTTGAGATCGAAATTGTAATGTATCATAAAGTCTTAAAGTATACAACATTTTAACCTGACATTACTGGCCAAAAAGGCTGATTTTGAAGGGAACACACTAGGATTTGGGACAAACCTCTTTAGATAACATTCCTTCCGTTTATACAAATAACAGCTGTTCGCTATTTCTGACTTATACACGTTTATTTACTATAAACAGAAAGTGTTAAGTTTTCCTATTATAGTTTACTAAATGTCATACTAACCAATGAACACAACAGGACAGCATTAAAACCTTTCCTCTTTACATTTTGTATCCCACACACTTAAACAGGGCGCACTTAACTTAAACTATTAAATATTAAAAAAGAAATAAAAAGTATAATATAACTTGTGTTTGTTTGCTGGATTATATTGTATTTGTTATATTTTGAATAGTTTTTGCCATGAAAATAGCTTTAGATGCTAATATGGCATTAATATTCAAATATACCACTACTACTTAAAAACTATTAAAGTCTATTAAATTATTTTCAAATATTTATTCTTATAGTGCTAAATAAGCATATATTTATAGGCCTCATTCAAAAGTGTTGAGTGAGTTTGTCTGTAACTAAATAAACCACATGTAGCTTCCTTGATTTATGTTTCCAGTAATATTATGTTGCTACTTCTGGAAGCTGGTCAGTCGCAACTGACATGATCAGCTAATTTCTTTTAAATGTGTTTTTCCTGTTCAGTGTTTGCAAACATGGGGTTGAGGTTGGGCTTGGGCAGTTAACTGAAATGAAACATAAAAACTGTTGTTTTGAAGCCATTTTCCAGGAAATACTCAATGTTTGAATGTATTTTCTTTTCCAGGAAATACGCAACCAATCACACGAATGTGCTTTCAGAGTGGCCAAGTATCCAGAGAATCGCAATCGGAACAGATACAGAGATGTGAGCCCATGTAAGTAACATCAGATTAGGATTCATCTCTCCTCATTGTAATGCAACTGACCTGTAATGTTGCATTTGACATTAACTTTTTTTTTTGTTTTAACAAATATATCAGTTGACCACAGTCGAGTGAAATTAGAAAACACAGAAAATGACTACATAAATGCCAGCCTGGTGGTAATGGAGGAAGCCCAGAGAAGATACATACTTACCCAGGTGAGCGAGCCCTTAAAATGTCACGCAGTTCAAAAGAGTTTCATTATTTCATTAAAATTATGATTTTAAGATGTCTTAGATTTAACGACAGATAAACATAAATCACAAAATGGACTAATGTGATGATTAAACTCAATAAGGCTGTGATCAAAAAAAATATATATGAGTGTTGTATGTTCAAAGTGAAAATGGGGTTCAGTTGCACAATCTACAAGCCTGTGAGTAATACAAAGTGAATAAATATTGTATGTTTTTGGCAGGAGATTGCGTTAGAACTGTTCTAGGGGAATTATGACACATTTACTTAAGGTGTTTATACTGTAGTAGTAAGTTGTAGATGTTTATAACGGCGCATATATGACCCCTTATCTTTTTAAATGAGCAGCTGAAAGTAGTACAGCATAAAGAGTTTTTTTTTTTTTTTTAATAACCAAAAATATCTTTGTAATTGTTTTGTTTACCCAATAAACTCTATCTGAAATTGAAAAAAATGAACACTTTTAGCTTCTCTTCTCGTCTCATGAAGGAAGAAAGGACAGTTTTAATAGATTCATTGTATATATTTTACTGTTTATAGACTGTTTATAAACACACTACTATTTTTCATCATAAAAATCCAATGTTGGTCAACTTCTAAATTGTATTTATTGATATATTAGTCTATAAACAGATTTCCATACATCTGGACACATTATATAAAATGTAGTCTTTTAAAAAGATATAGAAAGTCTTAATTCTGATTTTAAAATGGGCATAAAGTGCAAAAAAGGATAGTTTGGTGTATTTTGTGCTGTTTATAAGAATGTGTCGAAAAACCAAAACTATCACACTAGCTCTCATATGAATCTGAGGAATCGGGGGAAGAAACAGTCAAAGGACTTCAACAAATATTTTAATTGTTTTCAGAGCAAGAGAGGTTTTGTTTTGACGTGTGACTAAGATGCCCTAAGCATCCACTTTTTGACTTAAGTTAATTTCAGTGGACTAATTGCAGGGAGAGTCCCCTTATAGAAACCTGTGGTGAAATGGCTTTGCTCAGGCACAGAACAGGATTGAAAACAACTTAGCTGCTTTTATCAAAACTTTTATCAGCACCATAAAGTTACCTTCGCTCCATCTCTGGCAGTTACTTTATAGAGATGTTACTACAGGATGATGTAGGCAGCTGGTAGGTTTTACAAATGCCTATTACAACCAAACCGTGTGGGTAGCATTTCGAAGGTCACACGCTCTCAAAAACATTAGTCAGCCATTTGAGATGCAGGTTTGGTCTGATATTTTTTTTATTTTTTTTTTTTTTAACAAATGTGTAGGTGTGCTAGACGTTTTGGCATTACATTATTCTTGCAGGGACATTTGTGAGACATGTTTTTCAAAAGTCAACCAGTGTTTACTCAATGACTAGTCAGCTCATCTGTCTTACGAAAGATCTGAAAAACTAGTTTGAAGTTAGGTTCAAATTTCCAAGGGAGGTGTATTACATAAGACACATTATTGTGACTATTGTGGCCCATCCCAACTGATTCTTCACTTTTGTGTGTGTGTGTGTGTGTGTGTGTGTTTCTGTATTGTCAGGGTCCTCTGAGAAACACCTGTGGTCACTTTTGGCTGATGATCTGGGAGCAGAAGACCAAAGCTGTTATAATGCTCAACAGAGTAATAGAGAAAGGCTCAGTAAGCATCATTGATCCAAACCTTTTCTCCTTAAAAGCACCACTCTAAGAGCTTTCGGCCTCCACACTCATTCATACTACAATAAAATGTAGAGTATGTCTCCTAATTCATATTACAGAGTTCAGCGGAGCCTTAGGTAGTCTATGTAAGTAGCATATAGTCATAGAAGTAATATATGTGTAGTGCAGTGTTCTTCTTCATAACTATTGGAAATAGTTAATAATTTAATTTAAACAAAATAAAATATAAATATTAGATGGGAAAAACAGAACGGCTAAAACAGTTTGAAACTGCTAAAATTACTCTAACCAAAGCTGAATATAAATATTTTTTAAAAGAATAAAAACTAAAAATGATGTGAATAAATTAATATCTAAAAAAAAGCAAATTCAAATAATTAAAGCAAAAACAAAAACTCAATTTATATATTTTATGATAAACCTGATTTAATGACTTAATGTTTAAAATTCTGAAATTATATTTCCTTTTTTTAAATAAATTAGAAAGTTTTTTTTTTTTTTTTTAAATGAATGCAAGATCATCTTTCTTTATCTTCAACATCTAACATCATATTTTTCTCACCGTTATCATTACATATTTGGTGACAAATGCCATGGGTGGTTGTTACTGAAACTCTAAAAAAATCTAATGCAAAAATACATTTTGTACAGTTAAATTAAAATAACCAACCAATGCTTTCACACAGCCATGTTTTTAAGTATTGTGCACTGACCCTCTTATTTCTGTTATCTTGATGTAGTCATAAGACCATCACTTGACTCTATGTAGAATCTTTGTTTTCTACATTTTTTTTTTTCTTAATAATGCACTGACCTCCACACATTCAGTGCCAGCTGCTGTATCTAAATTCACAACATCTTTACCAGCCTTTGGGTTTTAATCCAATTTTCAGGAAAGATCAGGTTTTTAGCATTTGCAGATGAGTTTTAAACAAAGGAAATAGATTTTTTGTTCTACTTTTCATTATTTATACCTTACTGCAGGAAAAGTGTGCACAATATTGGCCGACACAAGAAGAAAGAGAGATGTCGTTCCGTGACACCCGCTTTGTGGTAACACTAGTGTCAGAGGACATAAAGTCATATTACACCACAAGAGTGCTGGAACTCCAGAATGCAAATGTAAGTTTTTAAAAGTGATTGACCACTGAAAGTCACATTCTTGCTCACGATTGCAGTTTTGTGCTGCAGTGATATTAATAATATATACAATTCTTGTTTGTTCTGTTTTGTTCATTTTGTAATTTTGATTCATTTATCTACTCAGACGGGGGAGACGAGACAGATCTATCACTTTCACTATACCACATGGCCTGACTTTGGTGTCCCAGAATCCCCAGCCAGCTTCCTGAATTTCCTGTTTAAGGTGCGGGAGTCGGGGTCACTGGGGATGGACCAGGGTCCAGCAGTCGTCCACTGTAGTGCAGGAATCGGCCGATCAGGGACGTTCTCTCTGGTTGACACTTGTCTCGTTTTGGTGAGTCGGATCACTAAAACTAGGAATATATACAATATGTGTTTTTGCAAATTTCAGTAATCTGTAGGTCACTGAATGTTTTTATGGAAACAAAAAAGACAATGTAATTACTTTTGAATGTTTTTGTATGTCTGGTTTTAAGCCTTTTTTTTAAGCCTTATATTTTTTTATGACAGACAACAGTTTTGAAGGAAGTGTGTAAACTTGATTGACACAAAGTGAGGTCATGCTAAAATATTAAACGAAAACGTTTGACTCTGACCTATACACTTGCATTATTGTGTTCTCATGAGATTTAGCGCTTTTGTTTTTTTTCTGATCGTCACCCAAATAACCACCGCTTTCCTTTTTCGCGATGACTGATGTGTTCAGATGGACAAAAGGAAAGACTCACTGGTGGTGGACATCAAAAAGATTCTCCTAGACATGAGGAAGTATAGGATGGGTTTGATTCAGACCCCTGACCAGCTGCGTTTCTCGTACATGGCTGTGCTGGAAGGTGCTAAGTACATTATGGGAGACTCATCTGTGCAGGCATGTCATCACCTGAGTATTTTCAATAGAATTATTATCAACTGGACCCTGGACTAGTTTTATAGTTTAAGCAAAAGTTATTGATTTGGTTATTTATGTATGTGCAGAAACAGTGGCGAGAGCTCTCTAGAGAGGACCAAGAGCCCCTGTCTGAGTCTCCCCCGCCGCCACAGCCTCCTAAATGCACAGAACGCTACAACGGCAGCAAACTGTCTCGTCTGGATGACGGGATGGACCCAAAGACGGGAAAGAAAACAACCCTGGAGTCCCCCAATAAAGAAGCAGACAGAGAAGCTGGAACAAAGTATGAATCAAGACACTATATGTTAAATTTGTCGTTTCCAAAAGTGCATGTGGCCATTAAGGAATCGGCATTCGTCCAGCATGATTTCAGAAGCTGGATTTAGGTGCCAAATGAATTCCAGCTGCTACTGACTTACAACAAACAAGCTACTATGTTAAGACTGTGTCTTAAGAACTAGTCTGACCACAACTAGCAAAGAAGGCATATTTACATTTTTGCATTAGTGTTTTATGCCATTATTGCCACACATTTTAAACAAACTGTAATTAATACAAACAACCCATTTTCATAACAGCAATGTGATATGTATGTATATATACCTTGATTTTTTATTTTTTTTTTGCAAAATGTTTTTTCTAATATTTGTTATTGTTTCCTTTTGATTTTGGTGTTAAATGTTGCATTGAGATTCTCCCAATTTGTGTCATTAATAGATTAAAACATTTTCGATAGTGTTTGCTTATCAAGGCCAACACCAAGTCTTATCTCTTCGGTAATTTATCTGAGGTTTTGTCCTAACAAACCACAGTAGCAACATGAGACAAGACACTTTGATTTGCTTTGTTTCATTTTTTGTTTCTGTTTGTGCAGAGTTTTGCATTTAGTGATGACAAATAGGAAAAACACTTTTTACTGGAAATGAGACCTTGTTTGAACTGTAAGTTAAGAGTATTCGATTTTCAGCTTATGTACACTTTTTTTCCCCCTCCAGTGCTCGCAAAAGGCAAAGAGATGAAAAAATGTTCAACCCCACGCAGAAGACTCAGAAGCAGACAAAACCCAGGATCAACGACCCAGATAAGAAAAGAAAAAGGTGAAACTGTCTAGTCTGTCTGGATGGAATGTGTGTGTGTGTGTGTGTTTTATTTATTTTTTGTTGTTGTTGTTTTTTTCTTTCAGCACCTTATTGACACAGTGAATCATTTCAACATGTCTGTTCATGTGTGTGTAGTGTTCTATAATACCACAGATGCTTCAACCCACTCAGTTCTCATCAAGTTACTTGGTGTTTAGTTTCTGAGATGCTTTTGCCTCACTATAAGTTACTATGTTGTGTTTGGTCCATTTAGATATCAAGCCTTTTCCAGACTCATGTCATCATGGTATACAGGGGTTGGACAAAATAATGTGAGCACCTGGGAAATAGGCAATATTTCTTTATTTAAAGGGCTTTTATGCCATTTGCATGTAATACATATTTAAACCTTAGTATAGGTTGATACAACTTCTAAATGGTCTCCATTTGAAAGTTGTCTAATAAAACCTCTTCCAATTGCTTTAGAGCTGTTGGATAATATTTAAGTTAGCTGATCTTCAGGTTATTTGTGTGGCTATAGCAGATATTGAAGCTCATCTTTGTTTTATGGCTCCCTTGGTGTCTTCAGTTTTTGTGGAAACAGGGTCTGTAAGGTGAATATAAGGTTTTCTGTAACTTTGCTTTTGCACACGATTTGTTTATGCAGTCATAATCATAAAGACTGTTCTGCTATTAGTGTTACAGACGTTCCTGCTAATCAGGTTCCCATGGTTTATCCTGTTTGGAAGTCTGACAAGTCACTTATTTTACCCACGGCTTGTACTAAGTACCTCAACACAGCGTATTTTACAACCTAGAGAATTTAGACAATAAAACGATAATCACAACCAGTTTTTCCTGGGTTAAAAATAAGGTCTTCAGTGGTCTTCAGGACAGTCATCCACACACAGTAAACCCCCACAGTTATGGTCTCTCATCTGAGGTGTTCTGTGTAAATCCGGCCTATTTATAATTGATATACACGCCAATCGCTTAAATCTTAATCACACTTAAATCGCTGCCTATGATTTTTAATTTTGTTTTCCTTTTATTGAAATTGTTCATGTTTGTTGCATTATATGCGGAACACTTCATGCCAGTTGATTTTGAGGGATGGAAAGTAAAGACCGAGAGAGAGCCTGTTGACACCATGGTCACTTTTTGCGTTTTTTCTCTTCAGATATGAATCTGATTTGTTAAAACGTTTCCTTTTACACTAAGCCGCATAAATGTATCTCTGCAGAAAAATGTAACTCCGGTCTTGAATTCTCACGCTATATACAAAATTAATGCATGTCACGTCAATGAAATCAACAGATACGCGCTGCCATTTATTAATCATCAGCTAACTGCAAAATCAAAGTTTGCAACAGGAGAAAGAACGGCATCAGCACTGGAAACATAAATTAATATGACTTAACCCAATGAAGATTGAGTGTTAAGGGTCTGCTGGCTGAATCCGCAGTGATGCGTCTAGCATTAGCTCAGTTATATGTGCCTATAACATGTCATATAACCTATAAACTGCTTTCACAATTGTTTTGTTTTTACATTTTGGGAGAAGTAAAATGTGCAAATGTGTTTTTTATCTGGAGTGCATCCCTGAAAGCTCCTGAAGTGGTTTGAGCAATACGATTTAAGTCCACCGCGAAAGCGTTTAGAAAGGCAATTACTCGGAGAAAGTGCATGAAGTAACAAGGTGTAAACAAGTCGAGAAAGCGTTCTCTTTTCTTTCTCTCCCTCTGTTAAAAAGCTTAGGATTCATTTGCATCACATGAACCAATCAAATACGGCTTTAGCTGGGCGAAAATTCATTTTGGTTGTCGCCGAAAAATTTTCAATGCAGGAAAAACCCTGATAACTCCATCTCAATCTTTTCACTGTAGTCTGCACCAATGATATTAAGCCTTAGAATAATTGGATCTTCGTGTTATTTTGTCCAACCTTTATACTAGCGTTTCTTGCTTTGGTCAGATTGTTGCATTGTGGATTAACAGATTATTTAGTGGTCCCTCCAAAAGTAGTGCAGTTAAACTAGCGAGGATCAGGGTTTTTTTATTTTATTTTATTTTTTTGTTGTTGTTGTTGTTTTTTGCACCATTTATAATGTCTGTGTGTTGGATTCAACTGGCATCACTGATAGAAATGCACTGACACACGTCACATAACATTACATTTAACACAGGAAGGCTATTCAGTCTTGATGGTTAGTGAGAAAAAATAACTGTACAGAGGATCATTTTGCTATATATGTATATGTATTGCTATATATATGCAGGTGCTTCTCAAAACAAAAAAGTACAATATAATTTTTTTTTAATCTTGTTTCAAAAAGTGAAACTTTCATATATTTTAGATTCATTACATGAAAAGTAAAACATTTCAAACATTTTTAGTTTTTATGATTAGAGCTTATAGTTCATGAATGTCAAAATTCCAGCATTTCAAAACAGAATATTTCCTAAGATCAATCAAAAAAAGGATTTGCGAATCAGAAAAGGTCCAAGTTCATTAAAGTATGTTGATTTCTGCACTCAATACTTCGGGGCTCCTTCAGCACAAACTCCAGCATCAGAGAAGAGTGAATGGAAGAGACCAGTCTGTGGCTCTGCTGTGTCTCTACTCTTGAGTCTTCAGCTCGTCTGTGTTGTAGAATCCACTGTTTCTCTTTTTTTTTTTGACAATATCCCATAGATTCCAAATGGGCTTCAGGTCAGTCATGTTGTCTGGCCAGTCAAGCACAGTAATGAACTGAAACATAAATGGGCTCAAGATTTGCTGGTAGATGACTGCATTGACTTTGGTCTTGATAAAACACAATGGACCAACATCATCGCTGACTTCACACACTGGACTTCAGGCAGCTCGTATTCTGATCCAGTGTTCCTCCAGACTTTAGAGCTTGATTTCTAAATGAAGTGCAAAACTTACTTTTACCTAAAAAGAGCACTTTGGAGTAACTATCCAGTTAATGTTTTCCTTAGCCCAGGTAAGATGCTTCTGATGTTGTTTCTGTTTCAGAAGTGGTTTGTTATCTCTTTTCTTGAAGACGTCTGGGGTAGGTAGAGACACTGACTGCAGTTTTTCTTCACAGTATTCTCAGGCTTACATCCCTGTTGCTTGAACACCTTTTCTTACCCAATTTCTTCCTTCCAGTAAACTTCTCATATAATAAGCTTTGATACAGCACTCTGTGAACTCAGCACTTCTTTCAGTAATGACCTTCTGTCAGTGATTGTCTTCTGGACCAGTGTCAAGTCAGCAGTCTTCACCATTATTGTGGTTTCAAAGAACAAGAGATTCTCAGACTTAATACTATAGGGATGGCCGTTAATGAAACTCAAATGTAAATATTGTAATGTTTTGAGATACTGAATGTTTGACTTTCTTGAGCTGTAAGCTTTTATCATCAATTATTTTTACTTTTCATGTAATGAATTCAGAATATATGAACGTTTAACTTTTTGAAATAAGTTACAAAACATAACTTTTTCACCATATTCTAATTGGAGATGCACTCATATTATTTGTTGATTCATTAAACTTGATGGATTGATTCATTGATTATTAATGAAACCTAAATAAATCCAAATGCTAAAATAAACCTTTAATTCAGGTGCATTTCTGACAATACTTATCTACAGTAAAACATATAAATATAATAAAACTTATATTTTTTCAAGTATGATTAGAGATAATTTATTTTTGCATGTGACAGACAGAAACCAGTCCATTGGTGCTGATCTGAATGGAGTTTCTCTGAGTTGGTTAGTGGAATGCTGATGTAGTCAGACCGAGGGGTGATCATCGTCGCTCTGATGGCCTATTTTAGAGCTTTTTTGAAATGTCACATTTTCATGACAAGCAAGTTTGCTCATTGCTGAATACATTAATTAAAAAAGGTATGATAATTATTTATTCCGTAAAATAAATAATGTTATGGTCTGTACAACTGTACTTTACAAATGATCTTAATTCTGATATGTCAGATATGAGACGCATATGGGGGGGGGGGGGGGGGTTAAATTTTAAAATTTTTCTTTAGCTAATGCTGTATTTGATTTGTTTGCTTTTGGGGTGAAATGTGACCCAGCCATTTTAATGAGATCCTTCAGTGATTTTGTTATATTTGATCAGCGAGTTGTGTCAGGTCAGCGCTGTATTGAGGTTTCGTGTAATTGTGTCTTATATTGTGGTTGCAGTCTGGCCTGTATTTGCTGTACGTGACACAGCGAGTGCTGCCCTTTTGGGAAAACTCCCCAATGAGGCAGCAATGGCGCATCTGCAGGATTTTTGTTAAGATGAGCTTGTCCGGGCTCCTCAGAATCCTCAGGCTGTACGTGAGAGTCAGACACGGGCCTTGTGTGCTGTGATGTGCTGGTTTGGAGCTTGCTGCTGTTCTCATGGCCGTGGGTGTTGGCGTTTTGAGACTAAGTTTCAGCATGGTGTGATGTTTTGCTGCTTTTTTTATTTTTTTTTTTAATACCTACAGATGTAGACATTTGCTTTCCCTACTTGAATGAGATTAAATCATGATCTCGGTGACTAATTTAAACCAAAAAAGCACAGTTTTTTAAGAGGTGAAGATCTGTACTGTGCTTAAACCTGATGGTGATAGATATATGGCGGAATTTTTTTTTGTTTTTGGCACGGCAATAATACTTGAAGTGTGTGTGGTTTGTGTGCAACACTTTCTGCAGACTGAGCTAAGAGTGTGTTTGTCACTAAAGTAGATTTATTTGTATTTCACGTATACGTATGTTTTAATCTGACCAAAATGGATGCATGCATAGATTTTAAAGCATAGAACTTGCCTTTGTCACACTCAGGTTTGCAGTATTTTTTTCACATCATTGGAATTACAGCAACTGTGAAAGGATCCCATTGAATATCTGTCATTGGATGGATGAATAGATATCAGTGGATGGAAAATTTTGTGTCAGTCAGGTGAAGAAAGAAAGCCTTTCAATGTGTTCTCAGAAAAAGGGGAACAAAAATGTTGAGAACCACTGGTCTAAACTTTTTAATCACTTAAGGCAAAGGGGCGAATAAAGGGTAGAGAAGTCTAGCGATACTGAATGCTATTTTGATATAGCTGTCTAGTAGTCTTAAGAGCTTTGTCCGCATTGGTTGTTAATGTCCCTGCTGCATGGTGGGACATTAACTACCCATTATGCCTGACTGTCAATCAGAGGCAGGGCACAAATAAACGTGCCACTTAAAGGGATCACCCAAAAAATTAACATTCTGTCACTCATGCTGCACAGATGCTGGGAAAATGTATTTGCGCAGGATGCATTGGCAATAAATCTCTGATGTTGGTGCTATTTTTATTGACGAGTCAGAGTAGATGTGTTTTAGCATGAATTTTGAAGTCACAGACTGAAAATCTAAATTCAAATCATTAAGGGGTTGGCAATATTCAGCCACATTCCTAGGCCTAAGCCTCAAAAAATGCCTTTATTGTCTGTTATGTTTAACTCCGTTGTTCATGAAGGAGCAGCAAGAATTGCTTTACTTCTCACTTGTGTTCTGGGGCTTAGCAGCCCACGACACTAGTAGAGAACGTCAGCAATTCTGCAGCTGCGTGTTCAGACAAGAATGTCAGTCCTGAAGGTTTAGAACCAAATGACGGCAAGTGAATGTTTTTTGGGTGAAGTATCTCTTTAACAGTTTGATTTAAATATTTCATATTTGACTGTGATTTGTGATTGTATTGACAGAGCGAGAACAACCAGTGACTCCTAACTCCATGGCAGCCTCGGCAAGCGATCTCCATCCCACAATGCTCTCCTATCCACCCCTGTGTTTTCCGAAGTGGTTTACAGCATAAACTCTCCGAGAAGGTTTCTCCACGCCGAACAACAGCACACACCAGCACTATATCTGTGGATGAAACTCTGTAATGTCACGAGGACAGCATCGCATCGCCATGGTTTGGATTGGTTTTAATTTCGTTGGACCTATTTTGTGTCTTTTTTGTTTCGCTTTTTGTTTTGTTGGAAAAAGCAGCAGGATCTGAAGTAGGTCTATGCATTTCTAATGCCGTTCACACATTGTATTTTTAGACAACTTTTTTTCAGAGGCAAAAATGAAATGCTCTATTTTTTATATGAAATTACCTATCATATCTACAGGGCTTCATGCTCAAATCCAGTTTGTGAGATTGTTAGATGACGTCTTATGCTGAAGATTGCTCAAATTGTGTACATAGTGTACCTTATGAGATGTAAAAAAAAAAAAAAGAAAACAAATTGTACAAAATTATGAACAGACATTGCATTTGGTTGCGACACGCCGAACAAACCAGCAGTGTCTGAGTGTTGAAGAGTCTTACTTTTCTTTATCCAAGAGTAGGATCCATTAATAAAACTGCTATCACTTAGTTTCTGTAACAATGTGTCGTTTCATTCACTTCTTCTTCCAAACAGTCACACACTAGGATGAAAGAGGTCTCATTTAAACATCTCTGCAGACTAACCTAGTCATACCGTATCATATTATTAATTATCTTTAAGCTTTTTTGGGGGCTATTTTCATTACAGTTAAGCAGATTTACTGTAATACATGTAGAGTTTTGTTTTTACTATACCTACAAATTTTGTAACCTATTACTTTGAATAGAATTTAATCATGGAAAATAGTTCTTATTTAGGAGTAAAATTTAGGGGGTTGGAAATATTTTGAATTTCTGCTCACTAAAGCTACTTTTTTATAATTTTTCTTTTTTTTTTTCTTTTTTTTTTAAGCTTTACATATTATAAAGTGCAGTTTATTCCTGTGATGCGAAAATGAATTTTATAGAAGGTCCTAGGCAAGGTTGTTTTAAATGAGGGGCAATGTCAATTTATATGGTTTGGGCTGCGTTTCAGTCCATGTTTTTATGTCCTTCACTCGCTAGTCACTAACTTTCCTACTTCTCATTTACTTTGACGTACGTCATTGATAAGGTTGAATGAGTGTTCACTAATGGAAGAAGCCTTGCAATGGGCTGAACTGAAAGCTCTTTTTGCCTTAATCACTTAGAATTCCACTATGGATTTAAATTTTTTCCCCCTTACAAATTTTGTTTGGGGAAAAATTAAATCATGCGATCTGTGATGGCGTCATAATCATGTTTCATAGTAGTCTATGCAGCATTCTTAAGTGTGACTTGGTCAAAATCAAGGGGTTGAAGGTCTGTAAATATAAACTTCCATCAAAATGGCAAGGGGAAGTGCTCAGGGAAGTTTGTAAGTGGATGTCTAAAAGTAGAGTGGAGAGAAACCATTGTATGTACGAAAATTGACAATGTAGAATGGTTTGAGTTCTTGAAAAATGCATTTGTTCTCAAAAATAACTGGCAGCCATGTGTCCAAATGTCCTCATAGACACTGCTTTCCAATTCTCATGTTGATTGGACAAACGGTTGTGAAGATGTCTATAACTTAAAAAAACAGAATGAAATTTTATTAAAAGATAATTATTGATAGATTCTCCAGAAAAGCTCCCTGCATTGTCATCAACCTGATGACAAATCTAGGACTCGTTTGCAATATTAGGTTTTTCCCAAAAATCCACAATACCTTAAAATTTTGCCTTGAGTCTGCAACCAACTACTCAGGAGTTATGAGTGATTTTGTACCTTGATTGCTGTAGAGCCCCCATTAGTCTGATTGGGGTCATTTTTAGACTGTCTGAGTTCTCAGTCTCTACGACTTACAGTTTGGTCTGCCCGCTCAGTTTTGTGGAGATTTCTGATCCTTGGTCATTCTAACCAGCTAAAAGCTTGAACTCCTAAAAGCCCAAAAAACTGGTATAAGATCTAACCATTTCTTGGTTTTTGTTTGATTCAGTGCTTGAAGGGGCTTTAAATGTTTTCACTTCTTTCCTACAAGAATGTAACAACTGGTCCCGGCAGGTTCAGAGCTACGTCACATTACAAGAAGTGCTCCTCTGCTGGGAAACTCAGGTGGCAGAGCCACCCTGTCATCCACCGCTGGGAGGAGAGAGATGAAAACTGAAGTATCAGCATGACTAGGTTATGAGGGGGAAAAAGAAAAAAAAAAATGACACGGGATGCATGATTTGGCAAAAATAATACTACAGCTTATTATTTCTGTACTATTTCACTTATTTACAAGCAAAATGTGTATTCAGCGCTTGGAGCAGTTTGACCGCTCAATCATCAGTCCATCAGTGATTTCTCTGGGTCATGTTTAAAACGGTCACACCTGCTTCAGAATGGCATCAGGCATATCCCTATATGCTTCAGAAGAGAAGAGGTGGGATACCGCTGCCAAACAGCAGCCTCCACGAAGGAGGAACTCGCCACTGCACCGAACCCTGTGCCTGAAAAAAAAAATCATAAAAACAATGTTCAGTCAAAACGGAACACAAAAGCACACCTGCCTTTAATTTTCAAGGGATCCTGAAGACCTTAAGTAGTTGCTTCTGAGCACCCCTGTTCTAAGATAACGTGTCATTCTAGACAACCAGTTTTGACAGCTCAGTTTCGAACCTATTTTCTCACACTCACAGGTTTTTCCAGCAGATGAAGCCAATCGTTAAGATGGTTAACGAGAGCAAAGGCATCAGGGATGTTGTCTCCTTCTGAGCAGAAGATCAGCATTACTGCCATAGAGATGTCCTCTGTGCAGCTGACCAGACAAAAAACAACCCCGTTGACTGGATTCACAATTATAGATTTGACACAATTGTTTGATTTATGCTGGTTTGTACCAGTCAGTGTAAAAGGCTTTGGTCACTCCTCCTCCGGGAATGTAGAGCCGCTGCTCTGAGTCGGAGATCCCGGGAAACGCACTGATCCTCTCCATCTCAGTCCAGCCCAGCTTCTCCACCCTCTGAGCCTCCTGCTTCTGCAGAGACGGGGTCAGCAGGTACCGCAGAGGAGTGCTGCGCAAACAGCAACAAAAATTAAAAAAATCAGCAAACAGCAATATTTGAATACTAGTAACCTATGCTGGATAAAGTTACTTTTCACAAGTAACACATTAGAATACTGCTTTACCCCCGAATCACATTACTTTTATGTTGTCCCTGGGCTTGCTGATTTTTAGGTGCAAAAAGGACCTTTATAGTTAAAGTAAAAATACAAGGGCTGAAGAAAGTGGTTCATCACGTCACAGCTTGCATTACTCTTTTGAAAAAGTACCTCAGATATTTAGTTGTAAAATTAAACGCCCATCACTGCAGATTAGTGTCACACAAAAGGAGGGGTTTGGAAAAAAAATGAATCACTGAGGGAATCGTTTGGGAGTCATTGTGCAAATTAGATCAATAAATGCATATTACAAGACAATGAAAGTGTGTTTTGACCTTGCATGTTAACCTGTTATTGAAGACTCCCAAAACATGACCCTTTCATTACCCATAATAGGGGCGCTTTAATCCACTGAGTATCTTCAGGTGATTTCTAGTGGACATATGAATTTCTTTTTAGGTTCAGACAGGTGTCCTAGCAGAGGAACCACCGGTGCAAAGAACCACATCAGTTAACATCTCCCAATAAGGTTTGAAAGTGGAACAATACGTTTTGATTAGTTAATTGTTTTTATGGTTTAAAACATTTGCATTAAATGTACTGATGGAAAAATGTGCTACCTATTGGCATAATAAATTATAAAATTTAATGTGTGGCTTATGTGTCATTTATTTGCATGTATATTGTATCTTCTCTGTCCTCAATATTTGATTACCCATGAAGCTGTTGGTCATCTCGGTGATACGAGTGACTGCTGGACAGCAGCACACTCCTGAGGAATCCACTGCTCTTGATCCAGGAAACCATCAGCTTTCGGAATGATTTGACCTTTGTCTGAGAAGAGTGGTACATAGAAAAGAGTCATGTGCAACTGAAATAAAAGAACTGTTTAAGTGGCCAAAGTAAATATTCAACACAGACCCATAAGCATCAAAAGCAGCTTATGTTTTGACTGCACCAGGACTTTCTTATCCTCTGAGAATGCACAGGAGCTCCGCTTCTCAATTGCCATTAGGTTTATTTTTTGTCATCCATTCTGTCTAATATATTATTATTTGACAAATTATTAGAAATGTTAAATTAAGTAAATGGTATATAAAAAGTATTATGATTTTATCAAGTGCAAGTATATCTCACATTGATTCATTTTCATAAGCAGATTAATGTTAATTAATCTTTTAATCAAACTCTTAAGGTCCCTTAAAGAAAAGGAAAGAAAAAAATAAAGAAACAATGCAAAAACAATAATAACAATAAAATATATATATATATATATATATATATATATAAATTAAAAATAATTGAAAACAAATGAACTATATTAAACTAGTTAAAATTTAAATGGTACCAATAAATGTGTAAATTTGATTTAAACAAATAATTGGTTAAAATAATGAACAGAATTTGATCAAATAAATTGTAATTATTAATATGAATTAACATATTTGGGTTTTTTTTATCTAACAGTAAAATACTATAGTGTTTTACAAAAGAATATTAAAAGTACAGTTCTCCAAATATAATTTTACACATGCTTATAATAATATTTTTTCATAGTTTTACAGGGTCTTTATAAATGAAAAAATTTAAGAAAATGTTAAAAACAATATAAATAAATAATTCTGGTCGAACCCTACACTCAGAGCACATTAAAACTAAAGGTGCTTCACAATGCCATAAAATAACCTTTTTTTTTCTAAATGGTTCCATAAAGAGCCTTAAACATCTGAAGACCCGTCTGCTTCACGAAAGCTTCTATGTGGTAAAAGAAGGTTGATCAGATTATAAAAGATTAAAAAAAATAGATGGTTCTTTAAAGAACCTTTGATGGTTCTTGGCACCAAATATGATTATTTTATGGCATTGCTGTGAAAAGCCTTTTAAGCAACCTTTTTTTTATATACTTTTTTATACTTGCATAAATGAATATGACTGACCTGAATGATGGGTGTCCTGATCTGCAGCACGGCCAGCTTTAAGTCACTGTGAGAGTACACTGCACAAACACACATTCATACACAGCATCAGCGACTGTAACTGCGACAACAGCTCGTCCTCATGCGTTGACGGTACAATTAAATCTGCAGTGTCCGGTTAACGTTACCCTCCGCGCTGGTGCTGAGCTGGGCTGCGTCCTCAGCAGATGTGGTGTAGGGGTTGTTCCCAGCCATGGGAGTGAGGCAGTCCGTGTGAAAGTACCCCACTCGAGGCATATTCAGAGTTGAGATGAGGAGATCCACGGCGAGCTGCCCCACATTTCCAACGGATACTGCAGGCTAAACAATCATAAGCGACTCGGTGTTGATAACTGCAGCATGTGTTTGTCATGATGATAAAGCTAATACACTAATGGCGACAAATAACTCACTTACCATTATCAGAGTAAAGCCTTTAAACGAAGGAACAACATCCTTCGACGCAATGAACATTTTGAGACGGTTTATGTCCGATTTACAAAGTATATGTCGATGAATTGCAGTGGATCTGTAGTGATTTTTACTTTCAATTTCCTGCGCTGTGGGAAAAGGACCTGACGTTACTGCGTCACGATTCAACAGGGCACCCAAATGCCTGACCAAAAACAATCAAAACTATTCATTTGTCATGTTTAAGTTACATTACTCAGCTAATCAGAAGCAAAACATGGTAGCATATTTAAAGAGAAGATTGTCTTTCTAAACATAAAGTGACCTCAATGTGGCCGTTGCGAGAAGTAATTTATTTACAGGTGACAGGCAAAATAAAAGTCATTTCGCAAGCAAAGTGAACGGTTTAAGATAATAATAATAATAATAATAATATAAAATCATCATTACGTTTTTATTATTATTATTATTAGCATTATTGATGTACACTTTACCAAAAACAAAAAGACATAAGAAGTTTAATTAGAAGCTTACTGCTGAAGCCCATTCATTGATAACACGATGAGTGACCAAAAAAAAAAAACCGCTAGACGCTATAAAACGCTATAAAAATGAGCGAAAATCATTTTATTTGCTTGGTCTTTTCACTGTGATGCTGACCACTTTGTCTCTCACACACACACACACAAGTAAGGTCCTCAAATATATCTTCTTTACAAATAATTATCCACAAAAATACAATATTTGGGAGAGAGAAAAATATAGCAATATCAATATAAATATAGACTGAAGATGATACGAATCACAACATAATTATCTCTGAGCCAGCGGCTGTGAAACTATAAAGTAACTGTGACTTGTGTTTTCTGCAGGGTTGTTCAGAAATACCGTGTTACACAAATGACAATGCAAGAAATCAATACGCTCATCAGCATCAGCCAAAGGCTCTCATAAAGCTCTCAGTCAGTAGAGAAATATAATAGCTAAAAGCAAAACAATGTTTCTTGTTTGGAATGAAATTTTTTGTGAAAGTCTTAATATTAATAAATAAGGGTGTTTTTTTTACCATTTATTTTAGTTATTAACTATATGGTAACGAGAAATGGTTTGGCAGCTAGCTGTAGGCCTAATTGTATTGTGGTTTAACAATAAAATGTATTTATTTGTTTATATAACAGTAAAAAAAAAATGGTTTGTGGAATTTGGTTAAAACGTATTATTGGTTTGTCAGTTTGTTTAACACAATTCTGGAGAGTCACGCTGTATGCTATCAGCACTCTTTTACACAAATGTTCATCTTTATGATTGATTAATTAAGGGGATTTTCTTTGCTTGTGCGTTTGCATTTACAGCCTGCTACTGTCCTGGAGAGTGTGTGTGTGTGTGTGTGTGTGTGTGTGTGTGTGTTCGCCTGAAGAAGGATCAAAGGGACTTTAGCAGCCAGACTTCACCTGTGTGCTATCTATAGAGCTTGGATAATGACCTGACTTCGGAGGTAAGAACAAAACCCTTCTGTTCACATGCACGCCGCATTTGATTATATCATTACATCAAAGTCACGATGTACGAACACTATATTTCAATCAGTGTTTAGAGACCACAAACACACACATCCAAATTATTTCTGCTGTAATATGTCAGACATGGAAATGAAATGTAAATTCTTACAGTGAAATATCATCATAGCTCATTTGTGCACAGTGTGTTGAAGAGGGAGCGGAAATTATGAAAATATAAAACAAAAAATGTATAAAAAGCTGTGGAAAATTGAGAAGAATCAGATTCAGAAAGAGCTTTATGTTAGGAATGTGTTTTGATGACAGGAGCTCCACAGTGCGACAGAATGACAGTGACAGGACAGGACAAAAACACAGATAATTAAAAGAATTATATACAAATATACAAAATAGCACAAACACAATATACAAAATATATCATTTAGTTTGTACAAGTAATGAAAATGTAATGAAATGCCTCATTACATTTATACCCGAAATCTTTTTTTAATTTTCTCTAGACAAACAAATGCTGTTAAAAGTGCAATCTAAATGTACAAAATTTGTTTAGAAATATATTTTATATTTATTCACAGAAAAAAGTTTAAATGTGACATCAAATTAAACCAGAAGGTTATAATCAAGGACTTTACATGTGCTGTTTGTGTGTTAGTCACATCAAAATAGCCTAAGTGTACTTACAGAAAACATGACAAAAATTATTAAAACATTATTTGACATTAAAGTGTTTAAAAATCTCATGACCAAAAATCTCCAGATCATGAAACTGTCTCTCTTTAATTAACTTAAATTGGGTTTTTATGTCATTAATACTATTTATTTGACCAAAACCAGGCTTAAGTAGCACGGGTATAT
Source organism: Enteromius treurensis (assembly GCA_032275025.1). Lineage (NCBI taxonomy): Eukaryota > Metazoa > Chordata > Actinopteri > Cypriniformes > Cyprinidae > Enteromius > Enteromius treurensis. The sequence continues at coordinate 3,639,082 of JAUCMU010000039.1, forward strand.
TTGTAGAAATAGCCAAAAAATACATTGTGAAAAATTATACATTTTACTTTTAAGCCAAAAATGTACTGAAGTTAGTGTTCCATGACACTTTTTACATGCCATAAATATATTCGAGCTTATCTTTTATTAGTAATATGCATTATATGCATAATATGCATTGCTGAGAACTTGATTTGGACAAAATTAAAGATAACTTTCTCAATATTTGGATTTTTTTGTTTTGTTTTATTTTAATTATTCAGCTTTCAGATGAGGACATTTATGACTGTTTTTTGTGGTCCATGACCACATATTATTACTACATATTATAAGGTTTGAAGTAGCTTAGACTACCTGTACACATTCAATACAACAAAGCACACGATGTGTTTCTAATAGCTCCACCTGTCTGCTCACACACATGCACACACCTGCAAGCATCACTTAGGTCACTCGACCTAATCCTGCACACTTGTGAGCACTTCTTTGTTTTTGGCAGCTGCTGGCTGTCTCTGGCTATTATCCTAACTCTCAGCATGCAGCAGCAGTGACCTTCGACTGCAGGGCAACTGAATCACCCTCAACTGAATGCTCAAAAGTGTGACCACGAACAGTTGCGTTTCTGAGAATAACATTTTGAGGCATTAGAGGTGTGATTAGACATCTTGAAACTATCATGTGGGGTTTTGCTTTCACAAAAAAAAAGTTCCCCTGTGATGCTATTGTGAGTATGAGCCAGGACATGCAGTTACTCCAGTGCTCTTTTGTGGGATGGCTGCCATATAGTTTCATAGAGGGTGCATTAGAGTCTGCTCAATTTGAGTATTTGGGCCAAACAAAGCTCAATGACACGGCTCAATATGATTTGCTTGTTTCGATACTCTGACTGGTGGATATTTCTCATACAGTTTTTCAGCGGTGTAATTATTATTTTAAGAATACATTGAAATAATGTAAATGGAAGGTTTCGACAAATACGTATACCATCAATTAAAGGATTTTTGGAAATGAGCTTCAATGCAGTGTGTAACACACCTCTAAATTAATGAAAACATCTTGCAAAGTTTAAAAATCTGAAAGTGCACTGTGTATAAATTCGTTTTTAATTCGCTTTTTTCCCACTTAAACAGCTCACAAACACTGCTTTAAATGAAATCAACCAATCACTTGAGGAGTTTAGGAAAATGAATCATTCACCGAATCGTTTGAGAGCCGAACTAATAAGGTAAAGATAAATGCACATTATACAGAAATTAAAGTAATCTGACCTTGCATGCATGTCAACCTGTTGTTGGGGACTCCCAAAACCAAAATATGAACCTTTTATAACCCATAATAGGGGCATTTTAACAACTCACAGCTCACAGTATGTCTGTCTTCAACATATTAAGTTGCCAATTCGCCTGTGGAGAAAATGAATGTGTTTTTTACTTCTGTTGCACTCTAATGGTCCAGGTTAAAAGAGGGTGCATGTTTCTAGGTAAGACTCAGGTCCCTTTTTTGATAGAGTCGTGCAGTGATGTGGTTTTTTTAGGCCATCCTGAAAGTTTACATGAACTTCAACAAATACTCAATTATCCAATGACTTTTTGGATTTTAGACCCAAAAAAAAGCGCTGTGAAGTTTATGATTCTTACTTATTCTGTTCATCATGATAATCTTCACAGATGAGCACAACTTTTGTGAATTTAAAGCCTAAATAGAATCTCCAGGATTAAAAAGTTAAACGTACACTATAAATAAAATACACCACAATGATATGACTTCATTGTCACCATTTTTACATTTCTGACAACTCTTTCAGTCTTTATTTTAAAACGCTTTCCCTAAAGGTTTGAGTCAGAGTAGTCTGTGAAATTGATTAATGATCTAATGAGTTTATATGTTCACTGTAAGGATGTTTAATAATGTGACAACAACCTCTGTAGACACTTATCAACCACCTTTTTCAAGTAAATGCTTTTTTTTTTAAATCATCTATCATTTGTGTATTTTGTGCCATACAGAATAAAAGCATGAAAAAATCTAAAGCTTGTGTTCACCACATACCCTTATTTCAGACATTAAACCAAAAACCTTCTGACATCCCTATTTCCTGTAGACTAGGCTTCTATTTGTATTATATATAGGAACTGCTGACCATCTAGAAATGAAAACCACAGTCTGAGTTCATTGTGATATTAATAAGTTTGATGTTAACAGGAAATCTTCACACCATCACCTTTTTGCTGACATTGCAAAACTCAAATGAACTGAAGTCTTCCAAAGTGTTCACAGGATAAACCCTTTAATGCCTTGTCTTTGGAGCAAAGTGTGTAAAGGACAAACCTGCACACACACACACACACAGAGAGAGAGAGAGCCATGACAGCAGGAGAGTTGCCTGGACTACTCTTCACCTCTGACTGAAATAGCAGCTCCTCCAGAGCATGCCTGTGGGGCATAAGCAGGTGGTTAGGTAACAGATAATCATTGAGAGCTCTGCCCTCCCATACAGTTCTCATTATCCATGCTAAAGCTGACGTTATCTTAAGATAAGAGCCCGTGGCTGTGCATGTACCGGCTGATGGAGCTGTGGATCAGAGCCAAGCGGTGCCCCAACATTACAGAAGAGACAAGGCCAGGTTTTATCCTGTTACCTGGAGAACCGTCTCTCTCATATGAAAGAAAAATCACAAATGAGATCTCTAAAATATTCCAGATGATATCTCTAATTGAGAGCCATGAAATGAATCCAATGGAGACTTCTCAAAAAAGAGTTCTCAGATTTTCACCCCGTAGCGTTTCAAATAAGTTGCAAATAAGATCAATTTGAGACTTTTGCTTAAGTCTCTTGCTTCGTTTTATTTCCTTAACTTTACTTGCGTCTTTTAGAGTGTTTCATACACATATCTCAGTATATGACCTCAAAAAAGTTTAACCTCAGAAGTGTTAGGTTTTCCTCTTGGAAAAAAAAGACCTCGTTAATCATACAAGTTTCAAAAGGTTTCAACGGTTTATCTAATTGGGCTCAATATAAATAAACATAAATGAAAAACATAAATGTTTCTCATCAATTTATTCCAAGACCACTAATTTAATCTTACAGCAACAAAACAAAACAAAAAACACAAGGTTGTTCAGTCTCACAGAAATGAGATCTCCTTTATCCTCCTTAGTCAGTTCTCATATGGATGTAATGAAAATCAAATAGAGATTATTGTGCAAGTCACTTTCACTTCTTGGTTTTTACTCCTGAGAAATAGACCTTTAAAATATCATATTACTCATATTACTTTAGAGTTTAATAAGAGATTCCAAAATTCTGCAATACAGAACCTCGGATATTTCTCATCAAATTCTTTGTTTAGTCAAAGTCTTTTTCTTCTCTTTTTTTTTTTTTTTACCCTGAAAAAAGAAACTCTTAGTTACCCTTTCAGTCGAATCA
>JAUCMU010000039.1:3642587-3653276 GCA_032275025.1 Enteromius treurensis
GGCGAGTTCCCATATGTAACGTCTCCGTTCCCTCCTTCAGGGAACGTGGGTTACGATAGTAACCTAGACGTTTCTCAGATTTTTCTCCCAGACAGCAATGAGGTGCAATGGAGAAACTGATGGGGAGAAAAACACATAACAAAAATCTTTTAGTATCTCAGTTATTTCTCCCAGACAGTAATGAGATGCAATGGAGACTAATGGGACAGTTTCTATTTGTTTCCTCCTGGGAAAAATAGACCATTAATATCACTATAATGTCTTATAGAGTTCAGAGCAGAAAGAGCTCTACTCAAACATTTCTCATCAGATCCTTTCAAAAACAGAAGTATAATTGCTCTAGCTCGTATACTCTTATAGAAATGAGATCTAATTAATATCTAAAATTGCTTCACCTTGATAACAATGATATTTAATGAAGATCAAGTGGAGATTATTGTGCAAGTCTTTTGTTTTTCATACGTTTCCGCTAAAAAAAGTCCTCAGTAATCTCACATATAGTAAGAGTTCATAACAGATCTCAACAAGGTCTCATTCAGATTTGTCTTGACACCAAAATCTGCAATCAAACGTCAAAGAGCTCAACATGAAGTCAGATATAACTTTTCAAAATCATTCAAACCCATAGAAAAGCAAAAACCACAAATCAGATCATTTTTAGTTTCTCGTTTGTTCCTATAGAGATACAGCGGAGATCAAATGGAGACTTTTTCTAACATTAAGCCTTCTATTTTTCTAATATTTGTGTTAACTCTGAACATTGTGCCAAGAAAGCCTTCCATGCAACAATTTAATTGGGACCTCAACTATTTCTCATTAAATTCTTCATCATTTCAACTTCAACCAAAGCTGAGAGTTACTGTAATTGAAAAAACTGAACTCAATTATAAAGTCTCCTGAGATGTATGAAAGAGCATTCTCTATATAATTCTCTTCAATATATCAGCACCAGGATGTGATCACACACATCAACATACAGCGCTGGTTATGCAAGTTTTATGACATATTATGTTTCACAGATTGCAAATGCAAATCACACCGCAGATGTCTGCGTGAGATGCTATCGCCTGTATTTTGCATGTGCACCCGTGTTTTGTTATAAAGCATTGGGGGTGTAATTCAAGTGCCATGTTGATGACTCAGCAAGTAGCCTTAAAAAGTGTCTGTACATTAAGGCTAATGAGAGGAGGCTTTGACTTCTCTTTAATCTGCTTAAGTAAAGCATGGCCTCCAATGTGAGGGACGTCTGCTCTTAACGCTAACCCTCTCCTCCTGTCCTGTGCATTGCAATGTGATCATGACAACAAAGTCCTTGCAGAAAAAAATGTGTCGTTTTTCTTGAAAACCAAACACTGTATCATACAACAAGTGTAACCCCTCCATGATTTCTAAGTAAGAGAACTTGCAAAATCAAAGGGTGATCAAATACTTATTGACCTCACTGTATGTATATATATATATATATATATATATATATATTTTTTTTTTTTTCCCCTGTTATTTACCTTTTATTAATATAGTTGCATTTTCTGACTTTTTGATAATGCAACAAGTGCATGTGTGTCTGCATGAAATAGCTCTATAATTGTTCATATGTATGCATTTATAGTGAACATTTTAAGACCAATTAAAAAAAAAAAAGATATATATATATTCTAATTGGTTCCTTTATGTTTTTTTTTACTTTTATATAGTTGCATTTTCTGACTTTTTAATAAGAATGCAACAAGTGCATATGTTTCTGAATGAAATAACGTTTATACGTATTCATTTGAAGTAAACATTTTTAAGTGCATTTCAATATAATAATATAAACCTATATATTCAACTGGTTCCTTTATATTATTTTACTTTATATAGTTGCCTTTCATATAGTTGACTTTCTAAGAAGGACTCATGGAGTGACAGCAAGAGTCAATGCTGAGTTCTTGTTGCCAGGGCAACGGCGGCTCTCTCATAGGCTTTTTAGGCAGGTCATGTGACCAGCAGCTTTGACGTCACTGTGGGAGGCAGTTTGGTGCTCTGAAGTAAGCTGCGGGTGAGTCTTGTTGAGTTTTTCGTTGGAGCCGCTGGTTGCATCAAAGCTTGTTCCTGATACCTGTGACTGCATATCAGCACTGAGGCCACACCAACGCCTCTTCCCTGTCGAGCTCCCCGGGTTATGGCCATCTAAAACCTCACGGCACAACACCAGAACAACCGCCTGAGGTGAGTTCTATTTGTGAATGTTTTGCTGTTTTTATTGCAGGTGAAGTCTGGTGTATGTTGGTGGTGCACTGATGTCAGCAGACGTGAAATAAAAAAGAGTTTTTCGGCATCCTGTGAGGTTTGGATGAAAGGAAGCAAGCTGTTGCTTGAACGGATGAGGACATATCTGTGTGGAGAATGAAGGTTCAGTTTTATCCCTCCTTTATCCAACCTGGAACTGACAAGAGTGCTGGAAGGCGACTGACCTGAGTGGATTTCAGATCATTTGGCTTTGGATAAATCCTGGAACATAAGGCTTAGAGGAGGGACAGTACCTGATTTCACAAGAGGAACATCACCCGAACAACACCAAATCTGAGTTTGAGCTGCATCGCATGCACTTAAAAAGTGCATGTAGACAGTAGTACATACCACAGTTATGTAGAGAGATAGTTTAGACACATACACTAGGGAAACAAAGGGTGTAGAAGCAATATTTTACTCAGAAATTGCTAGTAAATTATTCAATTAATCCCAAATAAATGATAAGCATTGAATTTGCATGCAGTTCTGAACTCTGAAATTGTGTTTTTTCTTTTAAATTTGCTGCTTATGAATTGCAAGGTAGAATAAATACTTTATAAACAGCTAATATGTAAATAAAAGGTATGCTAATAAGCAACTAATTGATAGTGAGAATTGTTCCCATATACTAAAGTGCTGCCTTTTAATGCATGTGCGAAGACACTGCAGTTATACCTCTATATAACTCTATTGTTTCAAAGTCACATGGATGTGTGAAAGAGGAAATAAGCCTTTTGCTCTAAAGGACTTAATTCTCATCATTGAGAGGCTGGTCACTAGCAAACTGAAAAATAGAAGAGGAATCAGATAAAGTCAGTTGGGAACTCAGGTCAAGTGGCTCTGAGAACACTTAAGAAAACATCTCAGGTTGCAGGAAGTTGTTGAAGCGCCCTTTTTTTTTCTCTTTTGCATTGTTGTGGCATGCATGTAGGTTACACGGTGACGTTCATCTTAGATCTGACAGGCTCTTCAGAAAGCACACGTTCTGCTCCGAGAGGGTTTTTGAGAACACGCAAGTGGGCGCTTGGAAAAATGTGATGTGGAAACAGAGACGCTCGGGTTTGTGGAAGAGTTTAGTAAAGCCCCAGAGAGAGGGAGAGAAATAAAGAGAGATAGAGAAGGAAATGTAGAAAGGGAGAGGGGAGTGTCTGTTCAGAGAGTTTCCTGTGAAGAGCTGCAGACGTACAGAGCTGAAATAGAGAGAGGGAAGAGAGGAGGAAAGAAAGCTGGAGACATCACAACGTCCAACAGGTGAAGCAAGTGAAGTGCATCTTTTACATCCAGGTGGGTCAGAAGGGGAATGTTTTTCTTGCTACCGTCACTTTTGGCTGTATTTGGCTTCTGTTTGGGAACAGTGTAACACTAAGTGTTCAATTCAATCAGTCGGTGGGTAGTTGAGATGACATATATCAGACAGCACGCTGTTTTTATACTTGTAATCCTTTCGGAAAAATAACCTTTCAAAAAAAACTTCCGTGAACAGAAAGTACCATGTTTTGTTAGTGTGAAGAACATTTTAAGCCTAACGAGTGTTTTTTTTTCAGCTAGAAAGAACCAGGAAATGGAATGGAAAGTTTCCAAGGATGTTAAAGGTTCTTCGAGGAATCATAGATGCCATAAATGTAATTTATTATGATGTACTGTGCTCGATATGAAACTACTTTTAACAAAAGTTCTATCTATCTTACAAGAAGTTACATAATTTTAATATCTTCCATATATCAATCTCAAAATATATTATTACACATGTTATGGAAGTCTTGATTTTGTCATATGACCAATTCTTCTGTTTTATAGTGCACCTCATAAGAGTGTCAATACAAAGCGTCCACTTCTCTGAGCTTCAGTATAAAGGTGGCAAAACCATATCCTGTGACTTATCTCGGTATTGAGGACTTTTGAGTCTCTGTGGAGCATGATGGAGCATGTGAATGTGGTGGCATTTGGATTGAATCTTATGAGGACTGTGTGTATTTTTAATGAGGCTGAGAGTAGTTATTACTGTAATGTTCAGCTCAAGTGCAAACATTCACAGAGTGATGGTAACGGCATTTTGTAATGAGCCGTGGTGTTAAGAGATAGTGATTTCACACTCGAGTTCCTCTACATTCAATTTGTGTGCATCGAAGCTGTAATGGAAAGGCATTTCCTGTTTGTGTTCGTCATGTGAAGCATCTATTGCTGTAACTGACCATGATTTCAAACTGTAAACGCCACAAAAAATGTTTCCAAAAATAGGGGCTTTGCAAATATTTACACCGAGAGCATGTGCCAGCGCGGCTGGTGATGGCGTTTAATGCCGTTCTCACAGATGGATGGAGGACTGTGGCGAGGTCAAGCAAGGAAAGCTTACAAGCTGTTAACAGTTTCAGATTGATGGCTGGACGTTTACATTTAAACAAAACAAAAATGCTTTACGTCAAAAGTTCTGGGTATTAAAACAGAGTTGCTGTTTCTTCAGACAGGAAATATGGACCTTTAACGACCTCTGTACTGTCAGCCAAGAGTGTGTGATATTTATAACTACTTTCAAGTACATTCTCTGAATTTTTCTCATACAAGCGAATCATTTAGGAGGTCGTTTTCCTCTAGCTTTTGACTGCTTATACTTGCACAAATGCTAATCTGGCATGTTTCTCTTGTTTTACGTTCCATGCATTCGTTTGGCAGTGTTTTGAAACCATTTAGTGAAGGCAAAAAGCTTAGCAGAGGTCACATTGAGAGAAAAGGTTAACAATCACAGACTTATGATTGCATAATTCCAAAAAAAAACGGTATACTTTTAATCATAAAGGGTTGATTTTACAATGCATATTTCATAATATTTACAGTAATGAATGTCTCAAAGCATTTGTGATTTTAGACCTACAAGAGCACACTATTGCATTTTACACATTACCAGTGAAATACAATATGTATACCTGCTTTATTACCTAGACCTGGTATAAGATATTTAATGGCCCTTACATAACATACATGAGTCTATATTTATACCCTACCGCTTCAGATTAGCCCTGCAGAACATTGAGTTAATCCTGCAGGTACAAAGACACAGAGAGAGAGAGAGACTGTGAGGGAAAGCAGATCTGTTAGCCAGTTAGCTAAAAGGAAATTAAACGTGAAGTTAAAGGAAGCCTACTAAATTAATAACAATGAATTATCAGGCCAAATTTATAATCAGGCAAAAATAGCTAATAGTTGGTTTGTTTGAGAAATACTCAATTTCAGATTTAATGCATCAATATTAGTTACTTAATTACTATATTTTTGCATTAAAATGTTGTCCCAGGATCAACAAAGTATGTTGACCTAGGGACACACAGTACTTGGCAAAATCGGTAACACTTACGGGTAGAATATTGGTTCAGGGGCAGAATCCTGTCAGTTCAACAGGTATTTTCCCACGGGTTAGTGTTGTTCACACAAATTTGACGTGTTGACCACCTGCTTGGTTTTAAAGTATTTGTGCTTCACACATCGGTACACTTTTTACAACAGACAATGGACCTTTTTTTGCCCGCAGATTTCACTGAAATGATTTCATCTTTAGATTCAGGGAGCGTGATAGTCGCCCTCCTCAGTCCCACGATGGCTTGCACTCACACTGCACGTTACGTTTTGGGACAGAGCACGCTTATGATGTCTTTAAGTGCTAAGTAAATATGAGTTTACTCATCAGACATTGGATATGAATGGCCTCTCAAGTTATATTTACCACTTTGACACTTGAGTCCAAAATAGGTTTTTTCAGGGGGAGCATCCATAATGCTCACTACAGATAGAAAAACGCAGATCCTGATTAGAATTCAAACAACGTATTTTTCCATAAACTTTAGGCATTTTGAAGGAGACTTCAATGATTGCTGCTGCCAATGCTGTTGTTTATTAGTTTTTCCCCCCAACAACTGCATCACCTTGTCTTGTCGTTAGAGTAGTGCCTATTTATCAAAGCATATTGTATGTATTTTAAAGTGTGAAATAAGCACGTATTCGACCGAAATTCTAGAAGGTAGCAAAGTAAATGTTTATGGATATCAACTAATAGAATATTACATTTTATTCTTTCCACCAACGAATGAGCTGAATGCATTTTATAAATGTGTGTTGCTGAATTGTTGACCCATCCGATTCATTTTTTTATATAAATGCAGATTTGGAAATGAAACACCACTGTGTTGCCTGGTTTAGCTGTGGCTTTGTTTTAAACAATTTTTGTTGGAGACAGAACAAGAAGAGGCGAGAAATATATATAAAATATAAATAACTTTTCTGTTTAATACATGAAATACCACTTTAAGGAAAAGCAGAATATCAGATGTTATAAATATATATTAAAAAAACATTTCTTGAATTCCTGAGACACTTTTATTCATCTTGGTGGCATTTTTGCCCTAATTGCTTATTAATTTCCAGCCCTAAGTGTGACAGCATAACAGTCTTCGCTGAGCTCATAAAGGCCCGGCATTAACACATAATTCACATTTAAAATATATAAACTCTTAATACAGGACCAAAAGCTAAATGTATAGAGACTGTTTTAATATTTTTTTTTATTTATCATTTATTGTTTCATGCTCATTTTTAATTATTACCAAATGTATTCTTAAGTTTACGTTTTAAAACGTGTGTGAAATCATATGCCCAGATAAACAGATATCAAGTGCAGATTGAGGTGAAGTGTTGCCAGCACTGAGCCACAGAAACCAACAGTATTGCAAGGGTTAGCATACAGTTAATATCTATGAGTAAGATCCATGAAATTCATAACTAAACATTAATCACTGACACTCATAATGCACATGCTAGCTATGAGCCAACAGCCTGCTAAAGCGGACTTGATTTTTCCCCTTGATTGTAATTTTAGCATACGCTTATTGAACACAGCAGTGTCAGTGCAGCTTTGTCGATGACTAATGTCACTAGATGTGCCCATGATAACAGAAATGCTGTTCTTACACAGTGCTCTGTTTATTTTCATGAGTCTGAGAAAGAACGAGGAAACTATGAGAGCATATGATGAATTTCAATTTTGTAGCCCCCTCATGAACGCAGCTTTGACATTTTCCACAGTCATAGTTTAATTTCGGAGCTTGTGGTTTTATTTGGCCTCTGTGGTTTTAAAGGGTGGAGGAAACGGAGGGGAGGGTTTTTTTTTTTTTTGTATCACATGACCTGCACCTTCCTGTGCCCCGTTCCATCGCTTGCATGGGCACTCCAGTGAGAATAATCTCTTACATCAATCCGATGGCTCATGCTTCTGTAAGTCACAAGTCATTAGTTTCATTATTGATGGCGTTAATGGAGAAAATTAAAATAGCTGAGCCCTAATGCTCATATTTGATTGATTTATTGACAGAGTTGGATTACAGCTTGCAACATTTCATCCCTTTTCTCTAATTAATTGTCTATTTGTTCCTCATGAATCATTTTAAATGGATTTTCTAAACCTTTTCTAATCCAAGACTTATTGTCTTGTCCATTCATTCATTCATTCATTTTAAATAATCAACCTTTTCTCCTTTCAATGACTGCATAATGTATTGTCATATTTTTTATAGTTATATGTTTAGTTGCATGTACTTTTAGTTTATATATATATATATATATATATATATATACAAAAAAGGGATTGATAAAAAAAAAGTGTAATACTGCTTTAAATTGTTGTTTTTCCCCCCAGAAAAAGTCTGTTTTAATTAATTAATTAAGTTTTTGAGCGAAAAATAAATACCATACATTTTTCCCTGATTTATAAATGTACCCACTAAAATGTCATTCAGTGTAACAATCTTGTCAAGCATATTTACAACAGAAATCTGTGTTTGACACGAAGACTTTAAATTACTTTCTCCCCAAATACTAATTAGTTGTAATTTTACATTTTAAATTTGCCACTATCCTATAGGTTTTGGCTATTTGTCAGATTGGTTTACTCATTTAAAACAGAATAAAATGTAATATGCTTCCGTAGTACTTCATATATTTTAAAGTGTACAAGTCAGAATAAGCATGTTGTTACACTAAATGAAATTTGTAACATAATTTCAACCAAATGTTGACATTTTATTCTCCAAAAACTTGTTTAAAACCTTAAAAGTAGACACTGGACTTTAATGTGCCTTCTACAAACTCAAACTCACTTTTGTGAATTCTTTTGATACGGACATATATATATATAAATATATATACATACATGAAGAGCTCAAATGCAAAAGCCTCTAAGATCCTAAAATGTAAAATTTTCTTCTAAAAGAAGTTTTTTTTTTTTCTTTCCTCAGGCTCCAATGAGGATAACTATGTTCAGTTATTTCACACATTGAAAAGAGCCTATTCATTGCCATTATAATCACAAAAAAGTCACTTATAGCTTGCATCTGAACTCTTCATACAGTATATATTATAAACAGCTGGTTATTTTGAACCAGTCTCATCTTGTTTGATATTCTTGTTCGAGAGTTATTTTTCTCTTGTGCTGATGAAAACAGATTGTTTTGTTGTCACCTGTCCTCGGGACATCACCTGTGTCTGTGGGCTTGTGTTATATAAGCGTGACGTCTCCGCAGGGCTATTGAAGGCTTTAAGAGTCTTAGTGTTAATTTGAGATAGAGATCTTTGAGCTGTTGACCCTGGAGTCCGAGAACATCAGAGATCTGCGAGCGGTTCTGCTTTAAAAACACGGGTTAAGCTCAGGCGCGCAAGAACACGGGCCATCCTGAGATGGATCAGAAATGATGTCACCGACAGACCAAGAGACATGTAGTCAGGACCAAACCCTAACATGAGCAGTCTTCTTTTTGCAGTTTATTTTTCTTCCAAAAGAAACATTCTAGTGTTTGATTCATCCATAAATCCCAAGGCTTGTTTTTAATACAAAGTTGCTTCTGTTTTGTGCTTCACTAGCAGTGAGATTATTGTCTGTTACCATGGCAATGGGTGGAACGTAATACAAATGCTGCATATCCATTAAGCAATTAAACTGCATGGTGCTTTTATCCACGGGGCGGCACAGAAGTCTGCTGTGGACAAATAGCTCTGTTGTGCTTTGTTGCTTATACCGGATGGGTGTGTGTGTGTGTGTGTGTGTGTGTGTGTGTGTGTGTGTGTGTGTGTGTGTGTGTGTGTGTGTGTGTGTGTGTGTGTATTTTCTGAGCCTCCTGCCGCAATACGCAGAAATGACTGCTGTTTTTTTTTTTTTAAATGTTGCTGAGGCCACAAAGTATATTTAAATCAAATATTATGCAATAGTGTTGCCATATGTAGATTCAGTCCATTTATGACAAAAAAATTTTTTAGCAAAAAGTAGAATGGAGTTTAGTTTATTAGAGCATTCCTCAAGTGGAATGGATTTGAATCGCAGTGCGCTGGATGAGAGGTAAAAGTGAATGTATCCAATATCACTGGCATTCAAACGTGAGAGGATCTTGACCCACGCACATACAATGGTTTTGATGCCCATGGGATAAATGGGAGTTGCTGCTTCCACTGATGTCAGTGTGGGCTTGCTGAATGACAGTCTATACATCCTTTCTCCTGCCGAGAAATTAAGTGAGTGCAAACTACTGAAAGAATTGCTTATGTTGTCATTCAGGTGTGCGTTAGATAAGCAGGCTCTGTTTCTGTGTGCTACTGGTAGGTGAGAGTATAGGCCATAAAGATTCATACTCATTTTTAGGTTCTTGGCTTATATCATTTTACAGATTTGTGATATGTGTGTTCATATTGGGTTTTATAAAGAAGTCAGAGAGGGGGCACCCGGATTTGAACCAGGGGCCTTTTGTTCTGCAGTCAAATGCTCTACCACTGAGCTATAACTCCCACCTCCATCCTCCTAAGTTTTTTTCTTTGCATCATTTTCTGTATGGCAGAAAAAAATACATAGGGAAAAGCGACGGCATGCCTAGGGTTTAGATAAACAAATCCGGTTCTGTGGAAGTCAGTCTATATTTATGGCCTTGTCAATCACGCATTTCCAATGAAGTTGCAAACGAGTTTAAGTTGTGTAGTGAAAGAATGAGCAAGCTATTTACTCTAAGCATGAGGAAACAAACTTCAATTGACACATTGTTGTTATATTTCACAAGAGCAATACCATAAAGACTATACTAGAATACCTCACGCTACTTTCCCCCGATATTCAGCTTTTAGCTTTAACTTATGAGTACGTATAAAATGAAATCAAATATGTTTTATATTCTGATGTGATTTCGGAACATATTGTCGTCTCTTAACGAGGCGCTTGTTTCTGCTTGAATTTGTGTTCAGAGCTTGAAAGTCTGGTAGTTCCCAGCTAACAATTTTTGGTTCCCAGAACGTTAGGTTTTGGTTCCCAGAAGGTTCCCAAGAACCCACGTTCCCACGTTCCCTGTTGGTTAGCCAGGAAAGTTTTCTTAACGTAAATAGAACGTTCCCTGTAGGTTA
>JAUCMU010000039.1:3653376-3665132 GCA_032275025.1 Enteromius treurensis
GTGGGTGTGTGTGTGTGTGTGTGTGTGTGTGTGTGTGTGTGTGTGTGTGTGTGTGTGTGTGTGTGTGTGTGTGTGTGAAGGTGCTAGTTTGTCGAGAGGGGATATAACGGTCAGCAGGGGCTTTTTAGTTTAGATGAGGATAAACACTGGGCTTGATCAGGCCATGGGAGAATAATTGTTCAGAGAACAGTCAATCAAAGTGAATGTCAAGCTAATGTCATTATATTTAGTTATATTATTAACATATGTATCATTTGGACCATTTAAAGGTGATTTTCTCAATATTTAGATTTTATTACACCCTCAGATTCCAGATTTTCAAATTGTTGTATCTCTAGCCAAACATTGTCCTATCATAACAAGCCATACATCAGTGGAAAGCTTATTTATTCAGCTTTCAAATGATGAATACATCTCAATTTGAAAAAAAAAAATTACATACTGCACATTTCCAAAAGTGGAACGAACACTTCATGATCTGAATGATCAATATTTTCACCAAGGACATTTATTTGCCCAGTTAATTTCAGCATCAAAGCTGTTTCACTATTTCTGACTGACAGTTTCCTACAAGCACATGCTGACACTGAAAGAGAAACAGATGAGGCACAGATAACGGAAATGTGAGCTGAACTTAGCAGATTTAATATGTATCTTTATTTGATTCCTCTCACATCCTTTGGTTAAATGCGACATAAATAAGCAGGCTGTATAAATAGCGTGGAGCTGGGTGGACTCAAGCGCTACGTGAGGAGCAGTGAAAGACAAACTGATGGACTGCTTCCTGTTTACAAGAGGAGGTTCGGTTTCTCTATCTTTTAATCTCCCTAATGTTATTTTTTTTGTCCCCCATCACTTTCAGTGGATATGGAGGAAAATAAAGAGTCATTACAACATTTGCGTCTCACGTATTTATAATGCATATTAAAATGACTTTTACTATGGAATTTTTTGTATGCCATTTTCATATGTTAACATAGATGTTGTTCTGTATACAACTACACAAATCCAGCTTTATTTTAAGTTTTTTTTTTTTTTTTTTTATCTTCTTATTGCTGTATTAAAATAAACCAGGAAAAGCACCCATTTTATAGAATTAACATAATATATGCTCTTAAGATCATATGTGTGTAGGGCTGCAAGCACGTGGGGTTTTATGAGAGATTTGCATCAGGAAATGATTCGGGTGCAGTTGCACACACGCGCGCGCACACACGCACACACACTGCAGCAGGTGAGAGCATCACTGCGGTCTACCAATGGAAAATTCAGTTGACAGATGGGAAAAGGAAGAGAAATTTTAGATACGTAGAAGATATGTGTGCTTTGCATTCATAATAGTACCTTTACCGTGAGGGACTCGTCCCTTCAGGGTTTAGTCATGTTTACCGAAGTGCTCACGAGACTTAACTGAGAGTGCTGCATTGTCTCCAAAAATCCAAAAGGAATAGACTCAAATGAGAAAATTGTTGATATAAAGTGACAGTACGCTCCGAGGATATGGTAGGATTATGTGGGATGTTTGTAGGATTTACCTTGAAACTATTTTCACTCATAAATGTAAAATAAAAGGAAAGCTTTACAGTGTATAGAGCTATAAAATGTATGTGGACAGAATCAGATCATTGATCTTAGAAAAATATTAAAAACTATTTTTTTAAGTTTGTAAGAATCTCTGAATTTTAATTGTAGACTTGTGGCAAATTTGAGAAAAGATTGTTGATCTCTCTTCACGTGTGAAATTACTGCCTCCGTTTGCTTTTCCTTTAATTTCACTGACGTCTAAGAAAAACAGTGTAGCTATTTAAAAAGATCTTAGCAATGCTTTACTTAAAGTCTTTATGCGTAACGCATTGTAAAGGGTTGTAATGCATTTCAAAATGATTAATAACAGAATTACAAATGCACAGTGTAACAAAGAACATAATAATGTATTCATTCTGGTTACAGTATAAGGTCCATTTCAAGGAATAACGAATGCATTAAAACTACTTTTATAATGCATGCTTTATAATGCTTTAAGTGTTACAGAGACCTCTTTCCCATATTCTTTTTATTATTTGTCAGTGGTCCTAAACCATTGCACACTACGGTGCCTTAGCAAACTTACACAGGGGTTTTAAGATGACCCATTTCAAATAAGTACTAAAAATCCATCTAGATCTTATTTTCACCATCTCAACACCATTTCATGATTTCTAGACATGGACTTGGCTTCAAAAAATGACTTACTCTCTTTCCGTTCACCAAATCTTCTGATAAACTTCTGATGAGCTGATGAGGTTGTTTCATTGCTATGATTTGTGTTTCTAGTCTTGCATTAAATGTGATCAAGTTGAATCTATTTTATATTTACTCAGGGCGAGTTAAAATAGGAGTAGGCTATTTACGCACTGTGGGACCTTTAACTAGCAGTTCTTCTCTTCCTCTCCTTCACCTCTAGTTGAAACTACACCGTCAGCATGGGAAAACAGAACAGCAAGCTCCGTCCCGAGGTGATACAGGACCTGTTAGATAACACAGACTTCACCGAGCATGAGATCCAGGAGTGGTACAAGGGCTTCCTGCGGGACTGTCCCAGCGGCGCGCTCAGCATGGAGGAATTCAAGAAGATCTACGGCAACTTCTTCCCCTACGGAGATGCTTCAAAGTTTGCGGAGCACGTCTTCCGAACCTTTGACGCAAACGGAGACGGAACAATAGACTTCAGAGAGTTCATCATCGCCCTGAGCGTCACGTCACGCGGCCGTTTGGACCAGAAGCTGAAGTGGGCCTTCAGTATGTACGACCTGGACGGGAACGGGTATATAAGCAAGGCGGAAATGCTGGAGATTGTACAGGTGTGTGACTCTCTCGGTTGAAGCACACATATACAATAGGTTAGGGGTGGGTCATTTTAACTGTTGTTGATTATGCATGCAAAAAATACATATTATTGATATAGTTTTTATTATTTACTATAGTGTTATTATAATTATTAACTTGTGAATAGATAAATACGCTGTAAAAAAATGATCATGATTTTAACGGTAAAAACTGTGAAACTGCTACGGTAAAAACCCGTTAATGGTAAATTCCTGTTAAATTTACAGGGAAACACCGTAAACTGACACTCCCAGAATTCCATGCATTGCATTTAAAAGTTTGTTTGAATTTGATGTTTTTTCTTTGAAATGTTATGTTTATCAGGGTTGTATGTTACATGTAATGTTATTAAATGAATGTTTATTGCACATTTCAGTTTAATAATTCTTACCATGATGGTGTTAGTGTTTGTGTGAATGACACTGAGCAACTTCCGTATATGTTACTATTTAAAAGCTACTTGTGATGAGCTTTGGTTCATCATGTGACTTTCTCATCACCACCTGCATTTGGTAGTTATAAGTAGATTTCACAACTTTAATTGGTTAGTATTATTACATTATATCAGTTATTACGGTATATTAAAAGAAATTACAGTATTAACTGTAGATTTAACATAAATACCATTAAACAAAAAATATTGTTACCGTATTTTTCCCGGTTTTATTTTGGCGACCATAGCTGCTGTTTTTTTTACCGTAAATTTTACAGATTTTTTTTTACATTGTACTATCCACCTTTTTCCTATGCCCCTCGTGCAAATGATGGGAGTAGGTAACGTCCATTTACATGGTGAACAATCAGCAATGGGCTCCATGAAAACCATAATAAGCAGTTTCATTAAAAGGAAATTTAAAGCAAATTACTTTAAACATACCATGAATCCCAAAGATCATCCTTCAATATCAATATATCTAAAAATTAGATTATGACATATTTACCAAAGGAAATTTACAAAATATCTTCATGAAACATGATCTTTACGTAATATCTGAATGATTTTTGCCATTATAAAATCTATAATTTGACCCATACGACTTAAGACAGCATTCATTTTATTTAGAAATTTTCCTCAAAATTTAATGAGTTCAGTGAGGTTTTGTTTTTTAATTACTGCTTGGCCCTAATCCTCTTCTGTACTAAGGAAACATTTCAGTGTTCTGAAAAAAGCTAATCTATAGATATCATTGTATATCACGTCACATTAAAATACCAAATGTAAAGTTATTCTCCTGAATACAGCCCATTCAGTCAAAAGGACAGATAAGGATTATTTTTAGCGCATTTAAAATGACTGTTGATTTGTTGATCTGTAAGTGTAGATAATGCTGGTTTAAATAAATGTTCAATGTTAGGCTATATTACAAGCTTGTGGAAACAAGTAGCTACATGAGAAGTTTCAATGAAACAGCTAAAATGATATCACTATCAATCAACCATTGTGTACAAAAACACATTTCTTTTGACTTTATACTTACAAAGAAGAAATTTCCAACCTTATAGTGTATACTAATATATTTCAGTGAGTAATATGGCAAATCATTACGTTCAAACTGCCTCCAGCAATTTTCTGGTTTTAGGCTTGTGCCTTATTATCATGTCTTTTAGACCAGAAAATTATCAGTTGCGAATGATGTTTTGCTCTATTAGGGAGAGTTGAGTGCAGCAGGCAATTACCTTTTGCTCGTATTTAGGTAAAATTTCACGCTGTTGGAGCAATCTGTGAAATGCGTCAACTTCTCTGAATCTGACAGCTGAGTGCAAGCAAATGGCTGTAATTTTCTTTTCACTTAATTTAATTCTCTGGGAAAAGCGGTTGCTATGGTTACTTTGAAAAAGTTATGAAGTGACAGCTCCAATTCTAAATCATACCCTGAGACCTCTAATTTTATCTAATAAGATTTACTACCTGCTTAGACTTTAACAGCATCTTAGATGCACTCCCAAATCAAAAGATAGCAAATTCTAAACCAGACTTTTAAAACCAACTGCTAGAAGATTCTAAAGCAGCACTGCATGCGTTACTTCCCTAATGAAACAATCCCAGAATACACTGCAGTGAGTTCAGAATATTCCATCATGGAAGAAAAAGGTATTTCTAAATGTAGTTAGCTTAGCGAAATGCTAAAGCCAAATAAAATAAACCAAGAGTCGAATCTCTTGTTTGCAAGCTCACAGCAACAGTAAGGGCTCTTAGTAGTTTTCTGCCTTTATAGGCAGCAGTAAACAACAAGGAAGCTCACTGGGTTGTGGAACACAGATTCTGTCTTCTTCTGTACGAGCAGAGTTTTGCCGTTTTTTGTGAGGTAATAGCTTTCCTAAAGCTCGATCTTTGATGTTGTCTTCCTCAGGCCATCTATAAGATGGTTTCTTCGGTGATGAAGATGCCAGAGGATGAGTCCACACCTGAGAAACGCACGGATAAGATCTTCCGGCAGATGGACACAAATCGTGATGGTGAGCTACAGTACCTTTACTCTTTTGAAAAAGAAGTGTGCTTAATTGTATTGAATGTGCATTTAAAGTATAAATCAACAAATATATAATTTAATATTTATAAAATAAAAGGTTACTTAAGTGTACTTTACACTTAAAAGAGATTACTTTTATGTCTTTAACTCACTCAATTAGAAAAGTGCACTTTGTAATAATGCCAAAATAAAAGTTTTCCTTTAAAGTACATTTGAAATCATTATGTTTTAATCTTGTCATGTTTTAAAGAAATAGACTTATTTTGATTTGTCGAGTCGACATGACATATACTAAAGTGCAAAATATTACTTGACTGTAATTTTTACTCTAGTGAGTTATGGATACAGATATAGTTACATATAGTTTTACATTAAAGGTTTAATACAATATTTTAAATGCACTATATTGCGAATTTATCATTCAATGTGTTTAATTACATCTGTATTTTTGTACAACGCACAGATATGCCAACGCTATATCACGACCAATTCGTACATATTTTATGAGATAGCAAATTCGTACGGCCTAACAATTTTGTATGATTTTTTCACACCACAGTGACGTTTAGGGGGGGGGTTAGGTGGAGGTCATTCATAAAATACCTATCATTTAGCAAAAATTGTATGAAAGTGAGGTCGTACCAATTTGTACAAATTTGCCACCTCGTAAAATATGTACAAATTTGTCCGTACTATATTTTAAAGACAATAAAATTAATTACGAAATTATATAAAAATATTTACTGAAGCTCTATACAAGTTGGTGCAAAAAGCACTCTAAAGAGAACTAGAACTAGAACTAATTGCATTTCATGTACATTTACATTAAAATACTCTTCATTTAAATTAAAAGTAACATAAATAAAAAGTAAAAGTGAACTTCTACGAGGATAATTATATTGACGTTAAAAAGGAAGAGGCCTCCTAAACTTTAGGTATCGTTAAAGATTTTTGTTTTTGCATTAAGCTGCTTTTAATACGCAAATGCTTACGAATGCCTAATCCCTGCAAATCCTGTTTATTTTTGACCTTTGCCCCTGTGTTGTCCCTCAGGTAAGCTGTCGCTGGAAGAGTTTGTAGAGGGTGCAAAGAGTGACCCCTCCATCGTACGACTGTTGCAGTGCGACCCCAGCAGTGCGGGGCAGTGAATCTGCTAGACATAACCTCTCTTCAGCAAGTCTTTTTGTGTTCGCTCTCCTTCAAATATCAGCAGAGCATGGACTTCAAAACCACACTCCTATCTCAGTGTCTGTGGGCTTCCCGCAGAACACCTCGCATGAGAACATTATTTCCCCACAGACACAGATCAGGTAACGGTGAGAACCGGACATACAGAGATCATACACAAGAAGCTTGTGTTCATGCGTCTCTCTGTGCAAGTGACATCACATCCTGTACTGAAATAAACCCTTTCAAAAAGAGCTTGAAATAATAACAGGGAGGGAGTCGAAGCTAAATTTTCTGAGTGTGCAAAATGCACTAGATAATGTGACACTTTGTCAAACTTTCGAACTGTTTTTAATAATATAATAAATTAAATCATTCCTAGTATTTCAATTCAATTCAGCACGTACATTTATTTAAAGAGAGGCTCTTGGGTGACGAATCTGTTTTTTACTTGAATCTTTTTTTTTTTCAGCATTTGTTGCGTTATGATGTCAGAGCCTGTGATAGATTCTCAAAGGGGCGGTTGGGGTAAAAATTTTTCTCTTTTTGATGAGCATATGGATGAAAAATAACAATAATTCTTACCAAAAAAACTTTTTAAAACACTGCATAGGACTGACAGTAATCGCATAGTTGGGAAATATTATAAAACAGAAATATTCTCATAGGGACAACAATAATATTGATCTTGCTGCTTCAAAAAGAGAAGAAACAAGTATTAGACAAAAAAAAATTGTAGATATAATTTATGGTTTATCTTGGTGGCTGAGTGAAAATTTATCACACCACAAGAATGCTTTTCTTTATGAAACTGCTGTTATTTTTAAAATATGACATTTTCTTATGTTACATATAATCATTTGTACAGTAAAAGCATACGTATGTAGGACTGTGACAATGAACAGCCAAGACCGCACGTTACTATGCACATACATGACAGACCATAAACCCCTGCAGCATTTACTGCAAGACACCAGCCGACACATTAACCTCAGACACTTTCTGCTCTATCCAGACCTCGATTCAGTCCACCTTCTGCCCGCAGCATCAGCTGTGATCAAATACTACAGGTTAGCAAAGGCAACTAGTTCAAGTACTATTCATATTTGACTGAATCTTGGCCTCAGTATTCGCTTAAGGTCTTTAATTTTCATATCCAGCTCAAATCATTTTGCACGCTGCACCTCAAACTGAATGTATGCTCTGGGGCATTCTGTACATTTCAGGATGAATGTGTGTGTATGTGGTGTGTATGTGATGCTTTTTGAGTACTTGTGTGTTTATTCAGTGTTTGTCTATGCATACCGTACGTTTCGGTCTGGACTTATGAGTGTACAGTCAGTGACATGACAGTTGGAGTGTAAAATATTAATGTGTAAGAATATTTCTGCACAACCTCAGGGTTTTGGATGCAAGCGACCATGTTAAAGGATGACATATGCTTTTTATTTATAGTTTATAAATGCACAAACACTTGCTCACATGCAAACCACATCGTATCTGAGGCCACATGCAAGATGGATAGCCATCGGAAACTCTGCGGTTTCATTTTCTGTGAAGTCAAGGTTGTAATGATCAAACTTAGCTCAAGAAGGAGCTTGAATTCAGATCCGGTCGTTTATGTTAGTAGATCCTCCTTCACAAAAACAATTAAGCATCTGGCATTTCATTTCTAAACCACAGGAGACAGCGACATGTGGTCAAGTGCCAAACACAGATGAATATTTATGGCAAAACAAACAGTGTTCTATCAGTGTTTGCTGTACAACTGTAATCTTTCAAACTAAATGTTTGTCATCACCATTTTGTAGATTTTATATGGTAACCTGTACATTGTGTGAGTGTAGATATTATGAACGCAGGCATCTGTTTTGGTTATATACTGTACATCATAAATAAAAATCGTAAGAAATAAAATGTTTTTGGTGTTTGATGTTCTTACATTAATTTAAAAGTGAGTTTTATGAATATAACAAGTTTTAATCCCTCAGGCCATCCGAAATGGGTTTATTTTTACATCTGAATAGACTCAAAGACTAGAATACCCATGACGTGTCACTTGCAACGCTTCACACTAGCGTTCTCATTACTGGTTGCTTAGTAATGTCATTGTAGGCTATTGTATTAATATAAAGTTTGTTGTGCATTACTACAGTATTAATATAATTGCATTAATTTGTGTACTATACATAACACTTAAATACATTTTGTATGTGAGTATGGAGTGTAAACCATAGTGTTTCTATACAATTAGAATTACATTTAATCATTTAGTAGACGTTTTTACCCAAAGCAACTTTTTCTTTTTATTTAATAAAAAAAAAGTTGCCTCTTCTGAAATCAAGCCATTTTCAAATGCGTGTCGGTGTGACGTCACACTGTCAGAGGCCACTCCCACAATAGTTGATTGACAGCAGAGTGTCACACAGACTGAACTGGTGTCTTACCTGAGTGAGCTGTCATCAGACCGAGACACAGAGACAAGCAAGAGTCCTGAGAGATTGAGGTGTTTTGTTGTTGAATGTATTAATGAACATAGCAGTAGTCATTTACCCCCGACATCTGAGAGACTGAAGACACGGAGGATTAACATTACTTTGGTTCTGTAGGAAATCATTAACGATCAGCCTCACCTACAGAAGCAGTGAGTATCATGTCTTTTAATGAATCTTTGCATTTAATTTATTGTTATAGGATGGATGTGTGATGTTTTTAGCAGCTGTGTAGACTCTCATTCTGACAGCACTAATTCACTGAAGGGGATCCATTGATGAACAAGCGATGTAATGCTACATTTCTCTAAATCTGTTCCAATGAAGAAACAAAACTCATCTATATCTTGGATGGCCTGAGGGTGGGTGACTTTTCAGCCAATTCTGGTAAACAATCCCTTTAATTGTAGTGCGAAAAAACAACCAAATCTTGATAAAAATGCATTTATTTACATACAAATTATTATTTCTGAAGTGCCCTTTTACATTATTTCTTTTGGAAGACAAAATGATTTTCAGTGAACATTAAACATTAACAAAATGGTGCCGATCGACTACACTAGTTAACGTCATGCACAAACCCTAGAAATAAACCAGACTGTGTACTTATTCCAAAAATAATGATAAAAACACTGAGTGACACAAAAGGGAAAGACCTCAGCTGTTTATGTGAAGACACCTGTTCAGATATCCGAAAGGTCATGAAGTCTTTTGCATTTAAAACCAATGGAACTTTTATAAAAACATTTCACATTAAGACATGAGTGCAACATGTAAAACATGCAACTGAAATGTGTCAGAGCTACACTTACTGCGACTTCCTCATCTGATCAATTTTCTGATAATCGGTGCTGTACAGTTAAACAATACAGTATTTATACATATTTCCTGCTTCGCTCTATTAAACATATTAAAAACTTAAAAAGGCACAGTATCATAAAAATAGCTTTCTTTTGCATCAGAAAAAAAGTCAGTAAGAAGCTAAATCGTATCTACCAATCTAACATTAACAATAATATTAATGGCAACATAATACACACACACATAAAAAACAAACACATTGACAATATTGGACACTTTTCAGAGATCAGTCCACAGAAAAGTCCTTAATTCATATTTTTTCTGCAAGCATTATAATTCCAATGAATGCTTGCTTTTGTTGAATATACAAACTGTGTGCCCAGAATTTTGACATGATGAAGAAATGTGGGTGTTTGATGTTGGTCTCCAAAATCAAGTGAAATGGGAATTAGTCTGTACTTTGGTCCTAAAAAAAAGGGAAGCCAATGATAGAAAAAGTCTTTCCATCCACATGTGGACATGTTTAGGATACACCAAAACTCCTATTGACCATTAAATGTCATACTTAAGTTCTCTTAAAAATGAGGTATGTCAGCTCTAGCTGATGTCCATTCAATTTATGGAAAGCTGATGTTGAATCTGACCAGGCTGGAGTCCAAGTAACAAGTCTTTTAGCTTAAACATACTGAATGTTAGAAAGGCATGTGACGGTGTTCATATTTCCGTTAATTTGATTTTGTATGCATCTGCGTAGTTCTCGATACTCAGGATAAATGTGTCCTCGTTAGAGTAGTGCTCGATGATATTGTCGTCCATGTTCACCAGGATCCTGCAACAGAGAGAATAAACAAAATCACAACAGGCTTATTAGCTGTCACCCGATTCTGACACGATGTATATTTTGAAATCACTTACCCTTTCTTGCTCTTCTTGTAAATCTTGGCGATTCTGTCAATGGGTACACTGTACTTCTCTGAAATCTGTCGATATGAAAGAAATCGTCACTAAATCGTATATCAGTCATCACATGAAATCCATTTTATTTTTAATCATTTTATTTCACATACGTAGTTGGTAATTTAGAGTGGAGCGCCTCCTTTAGTGACAGATACTCACTGCATCTATGAGTCCTCTGAGAGTGGGCGTCCGCAGCATCAGAGCGTCAAACACCTCATCCGACTCCTTCCTTACGTAAAGGAGCACTGTAAAAACATCACTTAGTGTCATAGCAATCTCTAATGAAGTAACTGGTCTTAATTTGTATTAATTTGATTCCACATTCTATTCAGATTTTATGAAGTCTTTAGAATGTTTTAAGCAGCGGGAATTCAGTGCTGCTGCAGGTGAAAATACAAACACCCGATACAGCTCTGGAAAAAAATTAAGTGAGTGAAGTGACTCATGGCCAGGTATGGTTACCCATACTTGGAATTTGTGCTCTGCGTTTAACCCATCCAAGTGCACACACACACACACACCGTGAACACAAACACGAAATTAAGATAACTATTTTCTTCCAATTTAAACAAAGAAATATTAGACTTGCCATAAGTAGTTTACAGAATAAAAAAAAAACAATCAATCTGACAATTTTCACGTGGTGTCTTAATTTTTCCACAGCTGTATTTATTTAAAACATATGTAATAAATTGTTTAAAATATTGCAAATATTTTTAATGAAATATATATGGAGTATATATTTCACAGTTTTTTTTTATTAGCCATATATATATATATATATAAAGAAAATGGCTTTTCAATAACAGAATACTACAGAATCTTCAGGGAATACATGTATACACTGGGTTCGGAAAGTATTCAGACCTCCTTAAATTTTTCACTCTTTGTTATATTGCAGCCATTTGTTAAAATCATTTAAGTTCATTTTTTTCCTCATTAATGTACACACAGCACCCCATATTGACAGAAAAACACAGAATTGTTGACATTTTTGCAGATT
>JAUCMU010000039.1:3665232-3680186 GCA_032275025.1 Enteromius treurensis
CCGACGGAAGCCTCTCCTCAGTGCAAGACACATGAAAGCCTGCATGGAGTTTGCTAAAAAACACCTGAAGGACTCCACGATGGTGAGAAATAAGATTCTCTGGTCTGATGAGACCAATATAGAACTTTTTGGCCTTAATTCTAAGCGGTATGTGTGGAGAAAACCAAGTACAGGGATATCATTGACCAAAACCTTCTCCAGAGTGCTCAGAACCTCAGATTGGGCCGAAGGTGTACCTTCCAACAAGACAATGACCCTAAGCACACAGCTAAAATAACCAAGGAGTGGCTTCACAACTCTGTGACTGTTCTTGAACGGCCCAGCCAGAACCCTGACTTAAACCCAATTGAGCATCTCTGGAGAGACCTAAAAAAATGGCTGTTCACCAACGTTTACCATCCAACCCGACAGAACTGGAAAGAATCTGCAAGGAGGAATGGTAGAGGATCCCCAAATCCAGGTGTGAAAAACTTGTTGCATCTTTCCCAAAAAAGGTTCAGTCTTTCTTTTTTAATAAATCTGCAAAAGTCAACAATTCTGTGTTTTTCTGTCAATATGGGGTGTTTTACTTACTTTACAAATTTACTTAAATGATTTTAACAAGGAATGAAAGATTTAAGGGGGTCTGAATACTTGACCCCTTAAATCTTTCACTCCTTGTGAAAGGTTTTTTTTGTTTTTTTGTTTTTTAACATTTTCTTATTTTTGAACTGTTCTTAATTTTCAGGTCAGCAGAAAATACTATAGTAATCTCAATTTTACCATTTGGCAAACTGGTGGCTAATTCATATGAATCCATACAATCTCACTTGTACACTATATGCATGTTTACTTTCTTGAAGAAAATGTCACGATTCATTGAAATCTCATAATACAGATTCATACGAAATCGCCACCTTGTAAACAGTAAGTTTGGGAAATGCACTGTTGAGCTGTAGATGTGTATCCTGCTCTGACCTCTCTTCTGGGTGTCCTCTCTGAGCTGTTTATGGGGCGGTGGACAGAAGTCATCCTCAGACGACCTGAACATCCTCTTGACCAGCACACTCCTACCACAAAAAGGTACATGTGTTGTATTGTTTTTGTTTTTTGTTTGAGGACCCCCTCGAAAACAAGATGTTTCATCTCAAGGGGCTATCCTCCTAACACCAATAAATAAAAAAAACACAATGACATAATGCCTCTCTCAACCGACCGATCAGAGCCCAGCTAAACCTGAACGCAGTTACATGATCTCACCATTATTACAGAAAACAGCAGTAATCTTGTACTTTAAAGATACGTTTACACAACAAGGATGTAAAACTGATGGCAATATCTTTTTTTTTTTACAAATTTTCATAGTTCACAGAGATGCTAATTGTATAATTTGTTATTAAAAAGTGCAATTTGAAAACCTTTTCAAGTCCCCAAAACAACATTGTCATGTAAATGAATGGCCAAAGCGTATAAAAAGTGCTTAATTTTTTTTTTTAGCTAAAAATGCCTTAAATACAACCATTACATTATATTATAGACATCACAGAAAATTTAAGTGACTACATCCATACTTTACTACTATACTATTTATAATGTTTCAATGTGTAGATTATATTTTGTATATAATGTTTTTTCCATACTTTTAATACATAGCATTGTATAAGATAAAATTGCTTTTTTTAAGTAAATGTGTATTATAATGTATTATCATACATTAGTGTTGATCGTCACTTTTATTAAATACATATTCTTGAGGGTCCCAGTAATGTACTAGTTGCTGCTAGTAGTTAATTATGAGGTGATGCAATGTTCATTTAGTTTTTTGATAATTCTCTTTTATAGTATAAACGCTGAGAAAGCTCAAACTTACCCTTCGCGTTCGATTTCTTCTGTATTAAATGCAAACACCTGCAAAAAGTGGTGTACAAAAGTTTGCAGTTTTATTTCCTGTAAACATTCCTAAAAATTTCTGCAACATTCAGAACACTCCAATGACCAGTTCAGAAGATATCACTCCTAATAAACAAAAGTCACCAAGATACATGAGGAAGGTGAGCGTGACCTTTCCTGTCGGCTTCTGAAAGGTCAGTCGCTCTCTAATAAGTTTCAGTCTCATTAGACACACAATGGCCCTCTCTAAGGCCTTAATGACAGTTCTTTAATGAGCCTCTACAACCTCTTTGAGATTTGAGGAGGCGAACGCTATGTGACCGCAATTACAGCCGTCTGCAAAATAACAGAGGACTTCTAACACAAAAGAGCTTATGATCTGGTCATTGAGTGTGTTTCCAGACTGACTCGTACCTGGCCTGCTCTCTGTAAGTTCCCAAAGTGCACATCCGGGATGAAGAGAACCGGCTGGGCATCCAAATCGGTCATCGTTTTAAAGAAGGTAGCGTCGCATTTTTTCGGGACAGAAGCCGCCCCGGCGCCTCCATCCTTTCCTGATGAGATAATGTCACTTGTACATGTAAGAAACATCCGTTATTGATTGTAATTAAAAAATGACTTAAACTGGTTTCTATTCCCATCACATGCCCAAAACTAGCTGTAATGTACCTAAAGCCTCTTTATTTTTCCCCAAAAATGGGAAAACGTCATATCTCGATAAGAAATCATCAAAACAGGAAAGATTATTGTTTATTTCTTGAATTGGAGATCATTTTAGTGCTTCGGACCTTTTGTCTTCTGTTTGCGGTTCTGTTTCCTCTCCTCGTCTCTGATCTTCCTCTCTGCTCCCTGATCCACAAACACAGACACGATAACAGAGAAAAGAGATGTTAGAAATGTCGGTGAAAGGTAGCAATAATATTCAACCACAAGGTGGCACTACAGTCACTGATAATGCATGTAGAGTCCAGCAGGGATGATGCACTATTGCTTGCATCGTTCCGAGGTCAGTGGGATTTTGAATGGGTTTTAAGGTTTGGGGAAGGCAAGCGGTTTTAATTTACAACATAAAATACATCAGTAATACCCCCCTTTTATAAGCTTTTACCTCATTATTTTTACTTTTACTTCATTACTGCCTCATTATTGAAGAACTCTATTATGGAGGTCTTAAAGGGACAGTTGCTGTTAAAAGAGTTTCTCCACCCCAAAATGAACATTTTTTTCACGATTCACCCCGATGTCGTTACATACCTGTAAAAGCTTTCATCTTGTTTCATCAAGTGTTCATCTTCGGAACACAATTTAAGTTATTTTAGATGAAAACCGGGAAGCTTGTGACTGTCCCATTGGCTGCCAAGTAATAAACGCTGTCAAGGTGCAGAAAAGTATGAAATCTTCAGAATGCTCTGTCTGCCATCAGCAGTTCAACCATAATATTATGCAGCTACGAGAACTTTTTGTACTGAAATAAAACAAAAATAACTACTTTATTCAACAATTCGGCATCGTGTCATCACCGCAAGGCCTTTTTAGAGAGTATCCGCTGGACGCAAACTGTGTAAGGCATGTATTGGTGAATAAAGTCATGATTTTTGTTTTCTTTCCATACAAAACATATTGTCGTAGCTGGACTATTCAGACAACGCTTTCATACTTTTCTGCATCTTGACAGTGTTAACTGTTTAGCAGTCAACGGGATGGTCATAAACCCCCCGGTTTTCATCTAAAAATATCTTAAATTGTATTTCGAAGATGAACAAAGGTTTTACAGGTTCGGAACGGCATGGCATGGGAGTAAGTGATTAATAGCACAATTTTCTTTTTGGGGTGGAGTAACCCTTTAATTTCCTCACCCTCAGAACAGTAAAAAAAATGATA
Organism: Enteromius treurensis; assembly: GCA_032275025.1. NCBI lineage: Eukaryota > Metazoa > Chordata > Actinopteri > Cypriniformes > Cyprinidae > Enteromius > Enteromius treurensis. The sequence goes on from JAUCMU010000039.1 coordinate 3,668,983, forward strand.
CACCAACACCTACATCTTGAATGACCTAAGGGTATGTAAATTAACAGCAAATTAACATTTTTGGGTGAACTATTCCTTGACTGTTTCGTCTGATACACCATCTCTGCGTCCGCGCACTTCCCTATTATATAGCATGCGAAAAATAGTATGTCAAATTCATAATTTTCTAAAATTATTAGGTGAAAACTCTCCGGGTGACATACTTTTTTCATCCAGATTTCTGAAGTGCGCATTCCATGGATATTATTCCATCCCATGAGGCCATGAGAAAGGATTTATAAATGGGATTAAAGCAACGCAACTGACGTAGGTAGGTCATGTGACAGTAACAACATGGCCGATGCTATATAGAACGGATAATATACAGAACATACTTTTGTTATGATCATGAATATGTGATTTCAGAATACTATATGCGTAAGGTCAAAGGTTAAAGTTCACCTTATCACAGAAGACCTTGATCTGACAGTAGGCTCTGTGCAGGGGTTTGTTGCTGCGGTTGTTGTAGCTGTAGGTGTCGATCTGAATCATCAGAGGAAGACCCTTCACCCCCTTCTGAGAGGAGAAGTCTGTGCTCAGACAGTTCACTGTGATGAAGATCTACCAATCAGAGAACAAGACAAAAACATGTTCAGATTCATTTTAAGAAAACAAGCATGTTATAGTGGTGTCTGTCAGTGCAAAACTCTCTGCCACTAGGGTGCTGTGAGAGATTGGTATATTTGTGACCCTGGAGCACAAAACCAGCAACAAGTAGCACAGGTGTATTTGTAGCAATAGCCAACAATACATTGTATGGGTCAAATTTTTAAATGTTTCTTTCATGCCAAAAATCATCAGGCTAAAAATATAAAAATCATGTTCCATGAAGAGATATTTCCTATTGTAAATATACAAAAACTTAATTTTTAATTAGTAATATACTTTATTTGGACAACAATTTTTTTGCACCACTTTTTTAAATAGTTTTGTCCTATCTTAACAAACCATGATGTATGTAAATCAGAAAATAGACACCTGAGTGGTTTTGTGGTCCAGGGTCATGTATAATATAGGTATCTGCATGCACATGTTGCATAAGAACTGCCATATTCATATTTTGTAACAGCTTGTTCCGGTTTGACCTACGCAGTCGTCCTGACCGTTGAAAGCGCACCTTGTTTTCACCCACCACCCACCTACACACGCAAAACAGGTGCCTGCCTGAACACGTCTATCTGTACCACTGACTGCTACAGAGACACAGCTTAGACTGCACAACTACACAGTTTCATTTGCACAGAATACTAAATGTACCCGTTAAAGGAAATCGTTTTATATTTACATAAGACCAAGTTTTAATCTTAAACATCAGCAAGCAGTTTTCGGCTTCAGACTCCTCAAAGGTTTGGGAACAGGGTCTTGCTCACTAAATATTTATGTGGTTAGTTATTAACAGTTTCATATGATCAACCATTACCAATGCCAGAGGACAAGAAGGAGGCCATCGTTAAGTGAAGAATGCAAGAACACTAAATTGGAGCACTTTATATGAATAATACGCTCACAAGGAAAACCTTTATTTCCTAAGATGCCATCAGAGTACTCTAAGTGGCAATGACTAATAATGAAAACCATGAAAAATATTTTCCAAAACAATTAACATTGGTAGAAATCCAACTGAAGAATTGCTGTTTTTTGTGTTTTTGTCTTTGAAAATATGTCAAACTTTTATTTAGCATGAATGCATTAAATTGATCAATTGTCACCGTAAATAAATAACAGATTTCTAAGTCAAATTTCTCTTTACCAAAGAATACTGAAAAAATATGATTTCCACAAAAATATGAAGCAGCACAACTGTTTTCAACATTAATAATTCAAATGTTTCTTGAGGAGCAAATATACAGCATATTACAGTGATTTCTGAAGGATCATGTGTCACTGAAGACTGGAAACTCAGTTTTGATTACAGAAATACATTACATTTAAAAAAAGACTCAAATAGAAAACCCTTTTTTGAAATTGTAATAATATTTCACAACTTTCCTATTTTTCCTATGTCTTTGATTAAATGAATGTAGCCTCAAGCAGCACAAGAGTCTTTCAAAAGCATAACAAATCTCAAACATTTTGAACTATAGTGTACACACATTATAGGCTCAAAGCCAAAATGATTCGTACAGCGGTGGACCTCTTGTAAAATAAACAGAGCCCTTCAACACCGCAACTAGGATGTAATTTCCACCTCACAGATCAATGGCTCATGGCGACTCAGTTTATGGCTTCCCTCACTCCAGCCTGATGAGAAGAGCTTTGAAGGGAATTGTAATAAAAGTCAAGAGTATGTTAGGTCAGAGTATGAGATGCTTATCAGATCAAACCGAGTGCATTTTTTTACACACCGATGCATGCTTTTACATGAGCTTGGACCAAAAAAACACTTAAATATCCTTCCAAGGGCGGCAGCATTGAGACATCACGCAGTCCACATTAATAGGTTTTACCAGAACGAGTTGGCCCGATAAAAAGCAAATGTTTGCGTAGAGCGCTTTAGTTGAATACACTTCAGATGTGAGTGTTTGAACTGAGCAGTATTGCATCAGAAGAGCCACAATAGGAGGGCAGGACTCTACCTGTGAGGCTGGGAGGATCTGGACTCGGGTTTGTGTGTGTTTGGTACACAGACCTGGGCTATTTCATATTCTCGGTAGCATACAGAAGAAACACAAAACCCAGGAGAAAATAAAGGTTTGTATTAATAGACGGGACTGGAGAAGATGCACCAGGGTATCAGACTATACAAGGCTCCCGGGGCGTGTTTAACAACAGGCATGTAAAATACACATATCAGATATCGTAACACTCCACCCTGTGTCTCAATAACATTTTGTGTATCGCACACAAAGGTGGTAGTGCGTCTGAAAGAGAGAAAAAAACATGGATGCACAGATGTAGTCGAACTAAAAACTACAGAAGCTCGTTTCCACCACTGATTTTTTTTTTTTTAAATAAGTTACCATGACTTTAAACTAGCAACTTGCAAAAAAAAGTCATGATATAAACTCAGAATTCCGACTTTATAACTTGCAAATTTGAGATTACATCACATAATTCTGACTTTAGTCACAATGACACCTTATTTTTCGAAATGTATCTTTATATCTTGCAATCCTTACTTTTCTCAGAATTGTGAGATATAAATTGCGAGGTATAAAAGACTGAAACGTTATAGACGCTATAACGTAACTTTATATCTCAGAATTGTCTTTATATCATGCAATTGTGACTCTCAAAATTCTGAATTTATATCTCACAATTCTGCTGAAAAAATATAAAAGATATCAACTTGCAATGGCGAGATAAAAGTTAGAATTGTGAGATGAAAAGTTGCGATTATCTTTTTGATTTTTAATTCAGTGGCGAATACGGGCTTCCATAGAAACCTGAACCTCCTGAACACCTGCCACTTCATCATCCACCATGACCATTAATGCAAGCAGGATGTCCATAAGCCCAAAACACACTGGAGGACATATTAACTGTAAATTTGAAGTGCCACGTCAGAAACGTGAGCACACAGTCTTAGTGCTGGATGACTTACTTTGGCCTCCTCATTCACGTCCCAGGTAAAGGACACGGCATTGTAAGCGATTTCTTCAATATTTCCGATTGTGTTGAAGCTCTCTTTGTAGTCAGCTGTAGAGAGAACAGGAAAAGTCAGTTTTCGAACTTGCTGGAAATAAAACAAAGCCAATCAGGATATGCTGTGTTTTAGATACTAAGTTTACAACTATGCACGACTAGCACCTGACCACAACTGTGTAAACCAGTACAGACCAGCATGCAGGGGTAAAGATATGTACAGTTTACATGGTGTTTAATTCAATTTTGGGAGAAATGTACAAACAGCTCTGGCACGTGTCGGAGAACGGCGACATTAAAACTATGTCCGCTGATACAAGCGGTTTTAAGACTGATAAGCTGAGTATACATAAAATAGCAACCTTCCACATTAGATAACTCTTATCTGTTTATGTAAACAAACATTTGCTTTTTTAGTCACCGCTTGATAGGCCATTTATGACCACTCACACTTGTCTGTGATACTGCCTGAACGCCATTACTTTATAGATTTACGTTAAGGACGGGTGATCTCATAACAGCTTCGACGGCTGGAGACAGTCTGTCTATGCTAGTTTAACTACGGCTGTTAACTTTACATTCTTGACTGGTACTTTCAAAGTGTCTGTTTTGATGTCCGCCAGGCTAAAAGTCTGGTCACTAAAAGTCACCAAAGATTTTTCTAGTCAATTAGTAGTTGTTCGTTGAATACATGCTTTTAAAAAAACATGCATTCGCCCCTACACATTTCCGGGCAAGTGTGTTCACATAGTGGTTTGTAATGGCCAGTGTGTATAAATTTAGATGTAAACGCAAAGGGACAAGATAGTGAAGATTACTGAGCAGAAAGAGAAGTAACAACTAGTGACATCCAGCAACCACAATAACCAAGCTGAATAAAAAGCAGAAATGTTTTTATGATTGGAACAATATTTGGTTTATGTGTGTGTTTTTAAGTCATTTCCAGGTAATGAATAAATAAAGTATGTTTGAAAATTACAGTGTTATTATAGAAGCCTATCCACTTTATCTTTAAGACCTCAGCCTATAGACAAGGCTTCCGGTTCATTAGCCGCTGTGGGAAAATAATGAGAAAAATGTGCAATAAATATAAAAACGGTTTGTGTTCATAATTAACATTATTCATTAAAATAAAATGGTAGAACACATCAATTTGCATTATTGAGGAGCAAAACAAGCTGTTTTGTACAGCTCAAAAATAGCTGGATGCGAATGACACTGGAAATCAGACCCATAACATTTACAGATAGCCGAACCCGCTCTTACAGAGGAAAAACAAGCTGGATTTAAACAATGAAACATATTTTTATTATTCATGTGGGAAAAGTGTTTATATTATATAAACCAATCAATTGTCATTAGAAAAATATTAAATAAATATAACAAAAATAATAACTTGCCAAATCATGGTAGAAAGTGCATCCTTTTTTGTTTTCTTTATTTTACAAAAGTACAACTTTCATTGATATTGATATAAAAGTAAAACCCTTTACATTTTCAAATGATGTATTACAGCATATTTTAGGTTGTTTCCACTCTTATCAGAAAAAAATGTAAGTGATCGCATGTCATGCAGTAGCTCACTAACAGCATCCACATTTTTAGTGCTTATTTCCTATGCTGATTAGACCCTCTTTCTTTCATTTCCGACGTTCTTTGTAATTTAATAAGCTGTCATTATAGGGGCGTTCATGTCTATGTTAAGTAAACCCAACACCTGTCTTACTTTGGGGTAACTTGGGGATTAGGAAGGCCGAAGCCCTTCCCAATAGATCTCCTTTGGGTGGTTTACCAAGCACGCCCGACGATGCCCGTAAGCGAGCTCCCCCCGTTAAATAGCCCCATTCAAATCCCAGCTCTAGTGACATGGCCCCAAGCCTGAGGAACAATCCCGCCTCAACTGCTATTCAAATCCCAACTGTGAAGGTGTAAGGTTTCAGTCACTGTCTCCTCTACTTGGCTTCAGCATACTGCCGTATACCATGTGCCCAAAGGTCTGTCCACTCCAACAATCTACCGTCACTTTCTTCGCAAAGCTCTCCTTGAAGTGTATCAACAAAACATTGCTCTATTTTTGGCCCATCTAAGAGAGCAGGGTTTAAGACAACGATAGCTGCCATCAAGATTCAGATATTCCCTCGGGGTGCTCCCAGGCTGTGAACGTCTCGGGGGCAAATCTTGACAAAGGGCATAGCAGAGCGTCTGATTACTGGAGATGAGGAAAGGACAAGAAGAAACAGGCTCGGGATGACTGTTCTCTCAAGGTGTGACAAGACTGAGAATAAGACATGAATTGTTTGGACTCATAGCTGCCCTACGCCACGTGGACTCCAACTATTTGGGGAAACTATTTTTTTCCCCTCTCATTTAACTTGAATCAGAAGCTGGGCTAGTGATCTGAAAGTCACAAGTTCAAATCCCAGGTGGGGTGACTCATGGAGCTGGAGAATTATTGGGATCTGATAACACCATCCCACCTTACTTCTCCCCAACTTGCTCCAATAGGACAAACATTGTAATAAAGCTTGCAACTATTTGCACCATGAAAATTTTTGCTCCTGAGGAAAAACATGCTTTTTTTGGCAGTATATGGCTTATTATGGTTATGTCCTTCTTTCCCTAAGCAAAAAGCATGGCAGCTTTTGGAAAGCTCAAAAAAGTAAGAATTTGAGCAAAGAATACAACAGGATATAGAGTTTGCAGTACAAAAAAGAAGCGTTAAAAACAATCACATGCTGAAAAAGGAGTATACAGTATACCAGAGAGACAACTAGGATCAGTTTTTAAAAAAACATGGGAGGAGGAAGCAGAACTTTTTTAGACTGGCATCTTAGCACATGCAGTGTGTGTGTGTGCACGCATTTATATGCATGCATGCATTTATGTAAGTGCAAATAAGTCCCTTGAGTAAATATTGTTTTAGAATTTTATAGTCAAAAAAAGTAAAATGACTTTAGTTTTTGGTAATAACTAAATTAACACCACAGGTTCAACTAGGGAAAAAAAAAATCTGTCCAAATGTCAAAATGACCTCTTTAAAAATATCTGTGGCCAGTGGAATAAAGAATAGTCACCTTTTTTTTTCTTCAAGACTGTCCAAGTAAAAAAGTATTTTTAAAATGCTAAGTTTAGCAGGGTATTTTTATTAAGCACATAAATAGGTAGTAATAACTTTTTAAAGTCAGTTTGGACAAAACACAGATTTTTCTCATTTGAACCTGGAAAGTTAACTGACTACCCCTTGGTAAACTGCTAGTTATTATGTAGACTATGTTTATGCAGCTGGCCACTGTTTCCAGAATAAAATCTCAAGAGTAAACTCTTTCATTAAATTGTGTTCAAACTGAGTTTATAGCCATTAACAACCTAGTACCCATTAGCTGAGTAGAGGGAAACCAAGAGGAACCAATCTCCTGAGAGCCCTGAGGGCTTCTGGGATGTAAGGCACCATCAGTCTTCAAACTAGCAATGGATGCACAACCATTTTAAAGGCAAGAAGTGCTTTTGACATAGGGCAACTCAGACCAAAGTATGCTGAGTAGTAGCTTGGTTAATGATTTTTACCTAATCTACATAATTACAAGAACATAAATGCTTTTAGCTATGCAAACTCAATCTCACGCATCGCTGCATTCAAAAATATTTTCTTTCACGTCAACTGCTGTCATGGTGGGTTTGACAGTTTGAAGACAGTCTGGCTGCTGATATATTTATAGCACATTTAATGCAAGGCTGTCCAGTCCTTCACTCGTTGGCCACTGTCCTGCAGAGTCTAGCTCCAATCCTTATTAAACAAGCCCAAACTAGCTAATCAAGGATTACTAGAAACTTCCAGGTGAGTGTGTTAGAGCAGGACTAACTTTCCATAGGATTCATTTCCAAGCCTGCTCTAACAGATCTGCCGGTTATTTTCTGATAGTTAGTATGCAGGATTAGACACCCCCTGGGTTAAATGAACTGGGGTAAGATCAAGCCTAAACTTTGAGCTCAGTAATGGAGAGGAAACCTCACCGATGTCCAGAACCCTCTGCTTTGCCGTGTGCTGGCGAGAGTGCCAATACTTCCAGTACTTGAGCTGCTCATCGCGGTTCTTATCTTCACTGAATACAACCATGATGACACTCTGATAGAGGAAATAAGAGAAAGGAGGTTAACAGAGGTTATCACAGTCCACTTAATTACTTCACGCTTGTTCTAAACCACCATAAACCACCAGCGTTGTTATTACCATAACAAAAATGGAAGATGTAGTCATACATTAGGCAGTGTGTCTTCCAAAACATTTTTTGACAGCTGAAAACACCAGGCACTCTTGCTAAGATGTGGAATAATGAGGCAGATGCATTGTGAATTTAATACTACAAGCATAATTTTTGGAATCAATATTCATAGCAGTCTGGGCAGTCTTTAATACTTTAAAGACAAGGAATACTAACGTCTGCTCCATTGTTGTTTAGTTTTTTACTAATATGTGACAGTGTGGAATTAGTCCTGCCCCCCCCCCCTCCACTGTGATTTAATAAAGTAATTTATTCCTGATCATTTTTCTTTTTTCGGATTATTTGAGGATTAATTGAATGCTGAATAAAATAAATATTTTTTAAAAAATCATTTAAAGATGAAAAATATCACTTAACATATTTAACAGAAAGGAGTTACGTATGCAATTATTAATCAAAGCTTCCAAACTCAGTGACATGACATTGTCACACTATGTGAAGCTCCTTTGATTATCCGGTAAGAAGAAGGCAGGTCTACACACTCACCCTCACTTTGCTGATGGGATGTCGGAGGCGTTTATTGGCACTTGACTCATTCAGTGTAATAGCATAAAACTGGCCTTTGTTCAGGTAGGTCATAGGCCCTTCACCCTGCTTCTGCCGCAACGACCTGCTGGCCTCGAGTGTGTACTGGAAGGTGTCTCTGTTGAACAACATTACCGTGTTTTTCAGGTATTTGATTCAACATAACATTACAAACCTAATGCCATACTGTCAAAAAGCTTTTGAACAGTAAGATTTTTAATGTTTTTTGAAGAACTCACATCTGCTCATTTATTTGATACAAAATACTGTAAAAGTATTGTAAAGTGCAGTAATATTGTGAAATATTTTTACTATTTAAAAATAACTGCTTTATATTTTTAAATATATATTTTAAAATGAAATTTTTTCATTCAAAGCTGAATTTAGGCATCATTACTCCAGTCTTCAGTGTCACATGATCCTTCAGAAATCATTCTAATACACTGATTTGCTCTTGAAGAAAATGTATTATTATTATTGTTATTAATACTTAAAACAGTTTTTTTAGTATTCTTTGATAAACAAAGATTCAAAGATCAGCATTTTTTGAGGGGGAAGAAGAGATTATAGAAATTAATACTTTTAATTACCAAGGAAGCTTTAAATTGATACAACTGATACTCAGTTTTCAACATAATAATAATAAATGTATTTGAACAAAAAAATCTGAATATTTGAATGATTTCTGAAGGATGATGTGACTAGAGTAATTATGAATATTCAGCCTTGAAATCATAGAAATAAATTACAAAATTTGAAAATTTCTAAAATTGTACTGTTTTTGCTGCAGCCTACTTTTTCTCTCAAATACATATTATTTAAAAAAAACGTTAACAATCTTGCGGTTCAAAAACATTTGACTGGTAGTGTACATTATTTCCTCATGAACTCATAAACAAATACTTACAACATCTCTGACTGGTCAAATATGAAGTCATCAGCGCCAAGCGATGACGACCGATACTTCTGCATCAAAGAAACAATAAGCCATTGATTAAATCCCAGTTTTATAATGAATGTTTCATAAGCACCAAATATCAATCTGCTCTCACTTCATTGCTGTCTTCCTCATAAGTGCTATCTGGGCTACTCCGATGGTCGTCCTTCCTGTATCCACTGTGACACACGGCCGAGGTGTCAAACGAGTGGGCCTGTTCACAGATGACCCGCATCGGCTCCTCTCCCTCAGCCCTGTAATGACCACCTGAACTCATGAAAACAGGGGCGAACAGTTCAGCCTTCACCACCGCAGCGTTCCCGCTCTCTACCGCAGACGCGCTGTCCTGCTCCCGTTTGGTGTCTTGGTGATCCATGTTGAGTGACAGATTAACAGGCACCGATTTCAGGACCTGGACGCGATTATCCACTGGCTCCGGCTCCATCTGACTGCTGTTTCCCACTGAAATGTTTCTGAGGCAGTACAAAAAAAAAAAATGAAATAAGTCAATTTGTTCAACTCTGTGTTCACCACTGCTTTAATCATTTCACTGACCTCTTTTCTGGCTCCTCTGAAACTTCAGCCACTTTACTGAGGGGCAAAACTCTCTTATCTCTGGGCACCTGTAGAAGATAATAAATCAAAGGCACTGTTTCACTCATAATTGCTTGAATGGAGGACTTCCTGTGTGTTTTCCGCCATGTTACTTTCAGATCGCATCAGCCAAACTTTTGTATGTATCCTATTGTATGTTTCGGCTTAAAAGGTGTACTAGAGGTGTAAACTTGTACAGCATAATTGTGTAATAATCAAGATACTGTGGATGAATAATGATGGAAAGTATACGTATCTCCCAATGCCAACCCAATCTATTGATTCGTGTCAGGGTCACGAAAATTACGTTATTTTCGTAACTCCAGCACGAACGAAAATCCCTGATTCCATTGGATGCGTCAATTCGTGGTGGATTCACGAAAGTCGAGTAAGAATCGTTCCTGCATCACGAAAAAAACTTGTGCGACCGGGCTGGTTATTATCCATGTGTGGCGTCCAAGTTTGTAAATGAATACTAAATACATTATGTGTAGAGCGATTTATTTAATTCATCTCGCTCTCGCTGTGGTTTTTTTTTTTTTTATCAATTTAACCTTTTCAAATCATTACAACTTGTATAAAATAAAATAAAACATTTCAAGGATAAAAAACAGTTTAAACGTTAAACCTGCACTGTAATAACACATGTGCCATGGTATGATGGTATATTCACTTTGTGAGGGGAATCTAAAGCAGGCTCTTGCAGCACATGGAGGAACCAGTGCAACCATTTGCATTTTTTTTCCAGTGGAAAAAACAGACGGCGTCATTTTTTTCTGATAGGCTAAAGTTAAGATTAATACCTCATTCAGAACTGTTAAGGGTCTACTTTTATTTGTGTGTCCAAGCAAAAACCCAAACTCTAAAAAAGCTTTAAATGAGCACTTAACAAAATCAAAAACAAAAACTCTTTCTTTATCATTTTAATCCATAAAGATGACTTAAGGTGTATCAGAGGAGATGGCGATTCAGGAAATTTATCTTTGAGACACGGACTCAGAAAACACTAAATCATTTAAAATATCTTCCTACTTTTTTCCTCTGACATACTCCTGGTAATTAGGCTACTTTTGCTGATGCTGTGTTACATCCATGCCAGGCTCCACGTCACTCCCTCACTCAGATCACAATCACCGGAATACTGAGCAGCTGCCACTATCACCTGACGCCACTAATCACCTCATCTGCACACCACATATAACCACACACCACTTCACAGTCCTTGTCCGAGCTCGTTCCCGAGA
>JAUCMU010000039.1:3723394-3735812 GCA_032275025.1 Enteromius treurensis
CAGTTAGGGGGAAAAAGGAGTTTTCCCCATGCGTCTTAGCAGACGCAGTACGAGTGAAATGTCGAAAGGGAACATCAGGACTCTGCTGCCCTCTCTGCAGAGCATCTACCAGTGCAGAGTCCATAGGAGAGTTGCCTTCATCCTCAAAGACCCCATACACCCCCAACGCGGACTTTTCACACTCCTGCCCTCGGGACATACACAGTAAATTTTGCAGTGTTAAAATAACTCTTTAGGAGTTCAATTTAACACTGAACCCGAGTGTATTTGGTCCCACTCAAAATTGGTGATAAAATGACTCTTGTCATTGTGTTCAATTTTCAGAGTAAAACTAACTCTGTTTGGAGTAAAAAATTAACACTGCTAGACACTGGATAGTGTTACCACAATTTAACACTAAAGGAAATTAACTCTAAATAGTGTTACCACAATTTAACACTAATGGAAAATTAACACCACATGGTGTTAATATTTCACTTTTGTAGAGTTAATTTACATTTTTATGGAGTACAATTTTAAAACCCATTTGGTGTTGTAATGGGTTAAAATGTTGATTAAATAACTCCATAAGTGTTATTTCATTCTCTGGTGTCACTACTTTTCTCTGCACCAGTGCAAAGTCAACTCTTACAGTGTGATTTTTTACACTGAATATATGGAATAGAACAGAAAACAACCTCAATGTACTATTCAAAACATTTATTAAAACACTGTCAGGCTTTAACACACACACTACATCAGTAAAACATCACATCTGCATAAAATGACAATAGGGCACTATATGCAGTGCAGAATCTGTTGTGCCGTACTTAATTTGAAGATCAAATGGTTTGAAATAAAACAGCTCGTTAACATTCACTACCTTTAAAACTTTGTCTGGATGTACTCTGACTGTAAATGCATGGTAATGGTCATCAAAACAGACCGTTTCCATCAGTGTTCCACAGAGCAGTACATTTTCATCTTTCACAGCAATAGTCTTGATCTTACAAAACACTGGCATCTCACATACTACTTCTGTACAGATAATAAAGTCAAGGCGATACTCTGTGCCATGATGCTTGATCCACTTTAAAGAATAGACAAGTTCCGATATTTCCACCCCTAGTTTGGAAGCAATGTCCATGCCACCTTTAAGTCCACTGAGTTCCATCATCTTCCCTGGACCAAGATTCAATCTGTACTGGCTAAAAGACTCCCAGTGCATTGCCATACAACTCTGGTGCTTTTTGGCTAGCGTTTTGGTGATGTTTTTGAAGCTTTTTAATTGTGTTTTAAAGAATTTGTGTTTCGCTTCATAACGCATACACCACATGTGCAGAATTGGTCCAATTTTCCTTATACACTGTGGGTAATGTATCATTATGTGATGCTTTGGCAACAATTTTTTTTCGGGAAATAATTTTTTGAATAGCTGATGATGTTCAGTTATTAAATGTTTAAGATAAATGGTCATGCCTTCTGTTATGACTGGTGAAAATACGATGTTAACAATCTGAAGAAGTAAAAGCAAAAGATACCAGTGTTTATCATCTCTCATCACTAAATCCCCAAATAACAGAGGCATGTTGCGTAACAAGCACCAAGATTGGATGGCATTTAAACCCAAATCGTTGCTTGCACTAAACAGTTTGACCATTGGAGGACGGTTCCTCTGCTGATTGTAACCATAGTCAAAAGCATGTATTCTACCAGCAAGATCATCAGCACTAAGAAAATTATGCTCAATGTACTGCAGAACAAGTTTTACCTCTAGCTGTGCGACACCTTCTAAAATGTCGTGCATTATATCCACAGCAAAATTGTTTGCGGTGTTGAAATACTTGAGTGAATTTAACAAACACACCCGTTTGACGCCATAAAAATGAGGTAGTGTGGAGTCATCTTGTAACCTTTTACAGTGCAGAGCATGCATCTCAGTTGTTCTGAGTCTAACTTCAGGGTTATCTTCAGAAAACACAAATTGAAAGCGATCTTTCTCAAGAATACAGAAACGACAGCAATATTGAGCACCAAATGACTCCAGAAATCCTAATAAACTGTGTAAGCCAAGGTTATCCCCTGTGACTTGAACAACTGTACCCCTTACACAATTTCCAGATACCGGATTCTTAACCCCCTCAATCTCAAGCACTTTTAGATCATTTACTAGAGGCTCAATTATAGAATTAAAACCATACCGTCTAATATCCTGTGCATGAAAGAGGGCACATAAATGAATGTTATCCAGTGAGGAGTTGAAAATGGGGGGGAAATTCCTTAATGTAAAATAAATAGCACCCAATTTGTGTATACCTTTTTTAGAACCCAAAGGGTTAGCGGTCTCGAAATCATCATAAAATAACTGAATTTGTAAAGCATCTTTTTCTGAGCAAAATAAAGGATTACTTTTAAAATGGGCTGCATCACTTAAGTCAACATAAACATCTTCCTTTGGAACATGCCTGGGTTTAAACAAATCAGTAAGATGCGGATTTTGTAAAATTGACTTCAGTGTTTCTAAAATGGGAACATAAGAAAACTTATCTGTTACAACAACTTGATCAAATGTTCCAGTGGTTTTATTTCTCCTGCTATCAAATCTTGTGCCAAGCACTATTTCGGTTGGTTCAACAGTTCCCCATTTCTCTGTAAACAGTCTCTTTCGTTTGGCTTCTGAATTTAACAAAGTAAATGGATTTTCTAAATGTTGAAATGAACATTCTATTTTCCTTTTAGTTGCAATGTCATGTGGAGACAGACAGAGCAAAGCTGTATCCTGGGCCTGACTGTGAATGTCAAAAACTATTTCCTCCATAGATGAAACAAAACCACTTACAGCAGACTGACTTAACCCAGCAAATTTTAGTTGTGCAACAGCAGATGCACACATATCCAAAGTGCTCTTTTTTGACTTTAACAATACAGATGTCGTGTCCACCTCTCTAACAGAGTCAACCTGATCAAATGTTTGAGCACTACTTTGCCCTTCTGCCTCAGCAGTCTCACAGTTGTCAATGGTGTCAAAATGCTGGTCATTTTGCTCAAGATGTTTTGAATTCAAATGTTTTCTAAACCCTGAAAAGGTCCCAAACACAGAACAACACCCTGCCTCTACACATTTAAGGCGAAGATTCTTTCCAGGAACAAAACCATGAACTAATCTGAAGTGCCTAAGAAGCAATTTAGAACCATATAACTCAGCCTGACAAACAAAACACTTCATGAGGGCAGAAAAACGTAAACTGCTTAAACTTTAAAGCACCTAGCAAAGCAGGCGTGCTCTAACCTCAGCAACACGAGGACTCTCCTTCACTTTACCAATATCTATGTTGTACACAGTGGTCTGAATGAAAGTGTACATGTTGTGTAGCATAATGTTGTAAGAGGTTCCAAAAACAAAGTGTGCCTTAAACAGCTCGTCAACGGCACCAAGAGAAGAGGTTGACTTGCATGGAATGGCATGCCGATCAAGAACAATGAAGTAGTGGTGAACTGAATTCTTCTGAGGTCCCACGGCCAGGAGGTAGGGTTGCGCAACAGCTGTGATTTCTCGAAGATGCTCCTCAATGTTTGTTCCACTCTGAGAAAGCCAAGCAAATTGGAAGAGAGCTATCAGCAATATGCTAAATATAAAACAGATAAATAAATTAAAAACAAGGAAGACAACCTTCTTGAAGACAACAAGGTGTTTTTCTGCTTGAGAGGCAGACACCTTTCCTGGTCTTTTCCGGCCTTGGGCAGAAGGTGGGATCAGATGCAACAGAAGTATTATAGAAGAGAGGTCACTATCCCAACCTGTTTACACACATATATTATGTTAGCAAAATCTGATCAATAATGCAAACTGCAAAAGTGAAATAAAAGAATAGAAAGAACATTTAAAATGTATGGGTACCAAATTTTAATCTTAATATTTCTAAATCATGTTTAATGTATAAACCTGATCTTAAACATCTTACCAAAGTTAACAACCTCTTCTGAGTCACAAGTAGGAGATGCAGCTGCGAGCAGTAGTTCTTCCAAATCACTGGTGCTTGGAAGCTTTTGGCACTGCTGAATCACTTTTTTCTTGAATGCAGTGGTCCACTTCTCCAGTAGCTTGCCTGACACTCCTTCTCCAAACATCAGAACAAAGTCTTGCTCAATCTAAGAAGAGGCAGAAATGGACGAGGCAATTTTTTTTCTGAGTACCAGACAAATCATTATGGATATAAACTCAAGCCAGCAGTGAATAAACATACATTTATACATCAGTACAATTTAATGTATTGTCAAATTGTTAAAAGTATGATTATAAACACTTTACCAAGCCTTTAATATCTTTGAATCGTGGAAAGACTGTCAATATATCACTGGACTGCATGGGGTCAAGAACCAGGTTGCGGCGATAGTCGAATGTCAATTTCATTTTCTTCTTGATGGCATCCTCATCAGAAGAATGGCTCATGAATGCAATTGCTTCCTTGCATTCATCCTCACTCAGGGTGCTCTCCGGATTAAACTCTGACTGCCGTCTTACAGTTGGTCCACCACACCCCGCTTCAGCAGAAGCTCCTTGTCCTGATGATGAGCCACAAAACATTTTAAAGCTTCAACACTGCTCAATGAATGACAGATTAAATTAATCCTTAATCAGGCAACTTGGCAAGATAACTCCTGTAAAAGATTGCAGAATGTGCTACATAATCAAAAAAACTAGATTTCAGAATTTCATCATGTACCTTCAAATGACGCGCGTCGTTCCTTAGCTAAGCCTCTCTGTATAGTTTTGATTCTCCATGCTAAGTACCCAGTACCGCTTTCGCCATCATAATAATGTTCCTTAAAAAAACAAAAATAAAGATAGTCTTTAAATTCAACTGCAAAATACACCACATGTAGTATGGGTGTGTGAGATCAGCAGCATTTAAAATGCCAAAAAAGAATTAGAATTCAAAGCTGACACTTACGTAGCCATTTTTAGAAAAGGGGTCACTCAGGTAAGGGAACAAAGCCACAATTCCTCTGGCATATTTTTCTTTCACCTGCCTTGGAGGTGATGTACTGCAGTAAAAAAAAAAAAAGAGAGATTTTAAGTGTCCTTTGAATGAATTTAAACAACAACAAAAATGCAAAACTATAGAGATCATATATACATCAGGTAATGATTATGAAGATTACCCATTCTTTTCTGTCATGTCAGCTGTTAAGATGTTAACCAATTTCCTCCTTGTTTCGTCCCCCAGAGACTTAGTTCGGTTGTATTCATTTATTATGTGCTCCCCACCAGGTTTCTGGACAAGAATGGTTTCTACCAACTAAAACAAAACAAAAAATAATAAAATGAATAAAAAACTTCAGACATAATTTTATTTAAATCATTTAAATTTTTAAAAATACTTTTATGAGTTTTAACAGTCTTTTCCATTATTTTTTTCTCTCCGTTTTAACACCAAAATGTAAAAGTACAAAAAAATATGTAAATACACCTACCCTTTTAGCTTCATCGTCTAACCTCATTCGTTTACTGGAGGAGCTTTCATCAATAATGACTGTATCCTGTGAGTCACTGGAGTCAATGGAAGACAGGGACTGATTTGACTGCCCATGAGAGGCTTGTGGAGAGGCAGAGCCCAAATCTGTTTGCAGATGAATATTTACGGGGAATTGTTGTTAAGTAGTAGTATTAAATTTCTAATGAGTAATGTAATAAATACAAACCTGCTCCATGTTTTATAGTAAGGACTCCCCCTGAGGATCTGACTACATCCTCAAAAACATCATCATCCACCTCAGTCCCTGATTCATCAAAAACCTTCACATTCTCTGGTACAGATGGAACACCAAACTTTAAAAATGCTTTAAAAAACAAACAAAGAAAAAAGCATGCAATTTTATGAGAAAGTATACAGACTATAAAGTTTTACACAGCAATGATTAACTTTGAACATCAGGGCACAAGCAACATGTGACTATATATAGTCTCATATAAAATTACTAGACATTCATCAAGTAAAATAAAAAAAATAAAAACAGAAAAAAAATAAATCTAATGAAAGTATACACATATATATATATGTTTGTCTTTACCAGCAGTCAAAAATTCCTCCAGGCTCAGCTCAGTTATCTTGACAAATTTTTGGGCATCCCCAAGTTTCACCTTAACCAGCATGATCTATAAGAAGTGACAAGAGTATAACACAAATTATAAATATAAATATGCCCAAAGTTATACTGTTGCAATAATTTACATCACCTCAGTTAGATCTAGGAATTGGTCATATAAAATAGCAAAAGAAATGTCAAATTAATTCAGTAAATACTTACAGTCACTTTTCATCTCGTGATGCCATACAGTTTCTGATTGAAGTTGCCTAAGATTGAGGATTTAAAACAGCGACAATATGTCAATTATATTGCAACACTCAGTGTCATTGTCAAGATTAAAGCACCATTTCGTTATTTTTCTTATATACAGGGTTTAAACAGTGTCACTCCATACAAACAGGATACTAGCACTAACATGTTACGTTCTGATTATGTCGGTTAATTCTGTGAATAACATTAATAACCATAACATTAAGAAAGGTTCGATAAACAATTTAGCGGGCGTTTTATTCCTTTGCTGCACAGCTTTAAACCATCGCCAAGCCCATAGCGCCGTCTAACATTATGTGACTTTAAAAAAAATGCAATGGTGCCGATCAAATAAATGTCCTCACAGAATGTGTAAATTATCATTGAAAATATTTATTCTGTGAGCTGAACAGTTGCAAATATATAGTTTATGTAACATAACAACAGAATACATATTATATATTTAACATATTTATTCAGACTGTATCTAACGTTAATGTCATAATACATGCGGAAAATCAAATAAACCTAACGTACATCAGCAACGATATTACATGAATTATACGTTAAACGTTGACATACATGATGCAAATATCTAAGTTAACTTACAGTCCAAGCTGAAACATCGCAATTTCAACTAGCGTTAACGTTTTCCAACACATAAAAATGCAGATGCCCCATTGTGACGTTAGTTAATCAATCAAAATACAATATATACAGTAACATTAGCACATTTATTTAGACAAAACATTAAAACTGTGTTGTAGTACGTTACTTAAACAAGCTTACCTGTCGATTGGAGCTAAAAGAAAATGGCGACCAGCAAACTCCTGTCCAGTTCAGATCTTCGCAGGGGGTAAATTGAGGGGCGGAGCTTCACACAGTGTAAAATTAACGATGCAGAAATAAACTCTGCTAATTATCACCAACACTAGGGGGTCTCTTCCATTATTTTTGTTGAGTTAACTCCTTAAGAGCAAAAACAGAGTAACACTGCCGTATTAACACTGCTTATTTTACTGTGTGAGTACATTGCATTAGCATGTATTCGGTTTAAAGGGACTGCAGCCTAAGTTAGTTGCTATAGTCAAAGTCATGTTAATCAAGCAAAGTAAAATCACTCAATGTCCCTGACTGAATAACGTAGTTGTCACGATTGAGACACGGGAAGGCGTTCGGATCCATTTGCAAACATTTATTGACTCACACACACACAGAGGAAAGGCACAGGCAAAGTCATCCAACGGCATACAGTACATCAAAGGCTGAGGCGAGATAATAATCCGAATTCGTGGCAGAGGGTCAGGCGATGAGACAAACAGGGTCCAGAGGAGCGAGGCAAGAGCGAGAGTCCGAGAGCAGGCTTAGGTCCAGATCCAGATCCTTTCCCAGGAACACGGGAAACACGGGTGGCTTGACAACGGGGAAAACAGACGTGCATCCAACATTGACGAGTGACTAGCAAAAGGATATCAGGGGTATTTATACATGTGACATAAGGCAGAGAAACAATGAAACACCTTGACAACAAACTAGATGGGCGGAGACATGAACAAGCAACAAAGACAGCAGACAAAGTAGGCGGAGACATGAGTTAATCGATACTTAGTCCAACGGGTGAAAACAGACATAAAACAGTTTGCTGGAGCTGGAGCAGACTGGCATCTGCAGCTGAACATGACAGTAGTACTTAGTAGTTCTAAAGATGAATATAAATTCATTTATATATAAAAAAATATTTCTGCTTGAAAGAATTAATAATATGGTAAACAATATAGAATGCATAATTAGCCTATATAACCATTGGTATGTTATTGAAAAGGATACCATTTTCTTGACCTTTATGAGAAGTGGTTATACTTAATTTTAACATAATGGCATGTTGTGTGTTACCACAGTTAAATCAGGGTCTATTATGATAAAATCTTAATGTTAAACATATTGAATTTGGAAATTCAATAGCTGCCAAGTCTTGAGAAAAGAAAAAAACAAAAAGCGTATTATATTGCGCATCATACTCTGTATGCCAAAAATGATAAAAGCAAAACCAATAGGGACATTTGTACTAAAACACACACGTTGGCAAAACCTGCTCTGCAACGTTTTGAGAGAGAGATTCACACCTCTAACAACCCCCACCCGAGACAGAGTCAGTTCAGTCTCTTTACTGGTGCTGAGTTTAAAGTGGTCAAATTCTTAGTAATGCAAGAAGACGCACTCTTTATTCATCTCACTTCACAATAATATTAATAATAAAAGTGTCATCATGCAGATCATGGTGTGTGTTTATTATAGTGTTCAAATGTTAATTGAGCTGCAATGGAGTTGCCTGTGGAAGCCTCCAGAGGGCACTCCAGCCC
The DNA here is from genome assembly GCA_032275025.1 of Enteromius treurensis. Lineage (NCBI taxonomy): Eukaryota > Metazoa > Chordata > Actinopteri > Cypriniformes > Cyprinidae > Enteromius > Enteromius treurensis. The sequence continues at coordinate 3,732,073 of JAUCMU010000039.1, forward strand.
GGACTATGTTCATTGAATGTATGTCTCTCTGTTTTATGTTCAGGACTTATATTTTGAAGTGTCTCCCATTGTTCCCATACCAACCCTGTAATGTTTCCACCCCGCTTGTTTGTTGCCATGTCTATAGATTGGTTCATCCCCCTCGTTACCTCGTCATGAGGTGTATTTAAACCCTGTTTGTCTCTGTTAAAAAATGATAAAAACAAATTTAGTATCACATGACAAACATTAGCCTTTAGTCCGTGTTCCTGGTGCTGCTCGCGCCAAAGCATCGTTTCACTAGACAAGTCCATTAAATCTTATTAATATTGTGTCTAAAATTATATATACAGTATATGGTAAGAAAAAGATGAGTTACCTCTTGTCACAGCACCGGCTGAAGTAATCTCGTGCTATCGCTTCCTTGAACGAGGCAGGCAGGACTTGAATGAAATAGGAACATTTATCCACAAAAACAAACAAACAAAGGAAAGTGCGACAAGCAAAACAGAGTGTACAGGCTGACAAGTAATGTTAACAATCGACAAAAATACAAGACATGGGACGTGGTATTTATACATGGACTAATCAAACACACCTGGACAAACACGGCTGGCAGAGGATGAAACACTAAAGAGCGGGGTGGATTCTCAAACGAGGGACAACATGAGGATACAAAAGGTAAATATGACCTGGAGACCTGGGGCCTGTACCATGAAGCTGGTTTTTCTGGTTAGCCAGCTAAGTTTCAGTTTGGTTTAAACCAATTCTAGGTTTTAAGGACCATGAAATTGGTTTGGCTTTTAGCAGTGTTCATCGCCATAGTAACTTACACTACACAGTTAACCTGCTTCAGGGCAGGTTATGCTCTGGGTTAGAGATCTCAAAATGAATTTGACCAATCAGCTTCCAGCAAGGCGACACATGTCTGATGCAATAAAGCCACTCCCCCAACTTCTCTTACTCCAAATTAAAGGACATCGATTCAAACATTGTTTGAAGATAAAATCATCCGATTTTAGAGATTATTATTTTTATAATTACTTTATTATTTATATAATTATTATCTCCTTAACCCATTACATAATCCAGTTTAGTTTAATAGTAATTGGGCTTTTAAAATTAATATAAACATAGATAATATGCAGCATAAATAAGTAAGCATTACTTATAGCATTACTTACATGACTACATATAAGTTTACGTTGCTTAGTGTTTTACCTATAGTGTTTATGTTATTTTAGTGATATACTTTACAGCTTAATTGCACGTTTTGTTTTTTTTAAGTTTTCCACCTTCATTGATAGATTGTTTCATCTTGCTGTGTGAATATTTAAATTCTTCATATGTGCAATCTTTTAATCTTTGGTGTGAATTGCACTGACTCTCTCACGAGAAGTGAATCTTAGTTTCAAGGCATGTGATTGGCTGCTCATTGCTGATGTCACACTTTTATGTGCACGTACTACATTAACTCAGGATCAAGCCTGAATTTACACAAAAGTTGATGACCAGCTTCATGGTACCAACTAACCCAGATTGGAGTGGTTTGGTTTTACCAAACCCAACACTAATTCTGTAACCCTGAGTTTCTTTAGCCAGCATCATGGTACAGGCCCCTGGGATCTGTTCTTCGTACCTCGCTAACTAAGTTAGCTGGATTTGATTGTTGAAGATTTTTCGCATGATCTTGGATCGTTCGATTCTTAGATTTTTTTCAGGTCCGTAAGAGTAAGCCTGCTCGGGAGCAGGTTTATTTAATGCGCCTATGACGATTTACACACGGATGATGACCACAGCCACACACATAAATACATGTTGTATATACACATACATGTATACGTGTGTGTGCATGGCTGTGGTCATCATTCGTGTGTTAATCGCTGTGTATGTCTAATAATAATCTCATTCTATTCACCGATTGCGTCTATATAATTGGAGGTAATTTTCTCAAATCTGTCACATGGGTCCACTGCTGGCTCTGACATGAAAGATGACAAAAAGAGCAATTACTACAAATAAGATTTGAGATATTATATATATATAATATCTCAAATATCTATATCTATCTATCTATCTATCTATATATATATATATATATATATATATATAATACACTACCGTTCAAAAGTTTTAGAACAGTAAGATATTTAATGGTTTTTAAAAATATATATATCAAGGAAAAAACGGTAATATGGGCAGCACTAATGCAATTAATTTGTAGTGTTTGCCAGCCCTCTCTCCTGGCTTTTGCAGCATTAGCTGTTTTCCCGGTATCTTTATTAGTTTGAAATTCTCCTTAACCCTCTAATAAAAGCCCTTGCTCCGCTTGAGAAAAAAAAATTGAGCTCGCTCTTTTGCCATTTCTTCAGCCAATCAAAGGGGTTGTGATCAGTGTTTCTACTATCGATACATGCCGCATTTTAAACCACCGCACGAGAGCGCAATAATCCTAGACAACTCAATCCAGCTATACTTATCATTAACAACAGGTGCGTTCAGAGAACTGGATTAGTGAGCTCCTAGTTAGCGTGATGATTTGATCTTGGATGTGTCATTTGATCTTGGATGTAGTTAGCGAGGTACGAAGAACGGACCCCAGACATGAAACATATCTTAGTCGAGTAATCATGTTCTGTTAGATATGCTCTTTTAAATTTTATTATACTTTGCATGTGCTTCAGGTGTGCATATTCTGAAAAAACACATATCAGAACAGTATGCAAATGTAATATTTAACAAGAACGGCATCCGAACGGCAAATGATAGAATGTGTGCTAAAGGATGAAACTGTGATATTTCTTCAAAAGCAGATTGTGCACAGCACTATTGTTAGTGACCTTGGCAGTTATCTTGACATGAAGAGATAATTAGCTGTACATCTTGTTTATCTCCTCAGTGCCCACATTATTCATGTCTCTCCCAAGAAATATAGTAATTCCAAAAAAAACAAAAAAAAAACAGTTTTATTCTGAGCGGTCCATAGATCTGCAGTGGCAGAGACATATTCCAGGGGTCTTATTTATAAAACTATCTTACGCACTGATTTGTTCTTAGACTGTTCGTACAATCAAATCCATGTCAAAGTACAGATTTATAAAAACCGTCTTTGATGTGGAAAAGTACTTATCTCCATGTCAGATTTCAGATTCGTTTCCTTGTGTTAATTGTGTTTTTGCTTTAGGAATGAGCTCATTTTATATGTTAATTAATTAAGCAGGGGCGTTTCGATGGCAGAACATTCAGCTCCACACAATTCCACGATCATTTGTGATTTATAACCGAATGACTGGCGTACCCATGGATTTCGTGCGTACGTTCGTTTTCTCTGAATATCTCTTACGATTAAATTAGAAAAGTTCTTAGATAAAATCAAGGATGCTTTCTACGCAAGTCTTTATAAATGAGACCCCTGGTCATCAGAAGTTTTCTTTAGGTCATCTTCATTTCCATATGTATGCCTTACAAATATTTTGCAAAATGTCCCCTGCAGTGTTGGGGGTAACGCATTACAAGTAACGCGAGTTACGTAATAATATGACTTTTTCCAAGTAAATAGTAAAGTAACGCTTTACTTTTTAATTTTAGAGTAATATTACTGAGTTACTTTTTCAAAAAACTAACGCCAGTTACTTTTTCTTATTTATTGATTGACAAGTCTCCTGACATGTTGGGAGAAATCAGAAATACAGAGCATTGTGTGCAGTGTGTGAATACAGTGTAGTTCTAGACTAAATGTGAACGTGCATTAATTCATCTCA
>JAUCMU010000039.1:3748051-3762005 GCA_032275025.1 Enteromius treurensis
AAACCGTTTCTGGGCATTTTTTCCCCTTACCTAAGCTACATACCTTTTATGTACATATCAGAGAACAATTTAAAATACTCTCTCAATGCATTCTATGGCAACTTTAAATAATTCTTTCTTGGTAATAATGCGTTTCAATTAAAGGAAATGTTTTGGATTGATTTGGCTTTGTTTGTATTAATGACTAATTACAACGATATATGGTATATTGTTGAAAAAACCTAAATGTCTTGATAAAATATAAGCTATGTCAACCAGCCTCTTCTGCTTCGAGATCAGCTATGTCCTCTTGTTAAATGTTCCCTCATTTCTATCAGGTTTGTAGGACGCTTCAAATCTCGCAAGGAGAGGGAGGCTGAGCTCGGCGCAAGAGCCAAAGAATTTACTAACGTGTACATCAAAAACTTTGGGGAAGACATGGATGATGACAAACTCAAGGATGTCTTCAGCAAATATGGTAAGTTCTTTATAATACTGCAATTTGTACACTGTTGTTTTCTATGGACATAAGCATAATCAAAACTGTTTTCCTCATTTGAAAAGGTAATGCCATGAGCATCCGTGTCATGACTGATGAAAATGGAAAGTCCAGAGGCTTTGGATTTGTGAGTTTTGAAAGGCATGAAGACGCCCAAAGGGTCAGTTCAATTTAATGCAGTGAACCTAAATTGACTTCACCATAGGATGCACGCGTACAATAGTTCGGATCTCCTCTGACAGGCTGTGGATGAGATGAATGGCAAAGAACTGAACGGGAAGCTCGTCTATGTGGGCCGTGCTCAGAAGAAAGTGGAGCGGCAAACTGAACTCAAACGCAAATTTGAGCAGATGAAACAGGACCGCATGACTCGCTACCAGGTTAGTGAGGGTGAATGCTGAACTCTGCAGCCTTGTCAAATTCGGTGTTTCCTCCTCAGTGGACCACACTGGCCAAAATGGCTGCAAAAGTGAATATGTAGCCCATGGGCCTCACGTTCCTGTATAGTGGATATTGGGGATAGAAGGGCTATGCACAAATGTTTCTAATTCAAGGACATGAGTTAGACTCTGTAACTGCTTTTGGATCAGTCCAGGGGAAGTGTCCTCGCAGATGCAGTTGTTCACAGCCGTTTGCTGTCTTTACAGGGTGTCAATCTTTATGTGAAGAACTTGGATGATGGTATTGATGACGAGCGTCTTCGCAAAGAGTTCTCTCCCTTCGGTACAATCACCAGTGCCAAGGTATGATTGTGAATCCGTCAGACCAGGTTATAAAATTTTAGGAAATTTCTAGAGTAACTAAATGTACACAGTGATGGTCGGAAATTCATATTCAGATTTAAAAATTGATTTTTACTTCAGTGGACTTGCAGTGCCATCTGCGGTTAAAGCTGAGAATCAAATGATATTGTCATGCACATCTCGTCAGTAAAGCCGGATCTGTGATGAGTAGTAAATGTCCATCACCTGCTTTCAAATGGAGCAGCATTTACTACACTGTGTGCGACTGATAAGATGCGCATTTTGCCTAAGCGCAATCGCGATTTCTTTTCTATTTTTTTATGCAGCACTAGTTTATCAGCCATGAAAGCCAGCAAACAAACTGGGTCAGAGATAACCGATTCTACCTTCAGCATCCGTCTAAAAAGCTGTCAAACCAGAGGCTTGCATGCAAGACATTGTCAATGCTGTAATTTGGTTTCATTCTGGTATTAAAAAAAAGGCTCTAGAGGAATTAAAGGAATTTGTTTTCCATGATGTGATATCTTTGTTCCATGTTGCCTTTTAGACAAAAATGTGAATCTTCCCCTTCTTCTGTGACAGGTCATGATGGACGGTGGTCGGAGTAAAGGCTTTGGATTTGTCTGTTTCTCTTCCCCTGAGGAAGCCACTAAAGCGGTGACCGAGATGAACGGCCGTATTGTGGCCACTAAACCATTGTATGTGGCTCTTGCTCAGCGCAAAGAGGAACGGCAGGCCCATCTCACCAACCAGTACATGCAGCGGATGGCCAGTGTCCGTGCCGTGCCAAACCCCGTCATCAACCCCTACCAGCCTGCACCTCCGTCAGGATACTTCATGGCTGCCATTCCACAGGTGGGTTGGTTGCCATAGAGACTAGTTTTGTGTAGATGTCACCGTTACATCACCCTGAGCTCCGCAATGTATTTGCTTTTGGATGTCAGAATCGGAATGCAAGTAAGTTTTATAGAATTCTTGTCATCAAAAACATAAATTGAAGCTAAACGCAGATGTTTTAACGGACAGAAATGAAACCTGTTATGATTACTTTTAAGGCATATATTTGCAGTTAATATGAAACATATTAGATTAGCCCTAAAGTTACAGCATGAAATACTACTCAAACCTATGACGTCTTTTTTCCCCACACAAATGCAACTTTTTATCGAAATTATTTCAGACTTTTTTAACGATTTAACTCAACAAAAGCATGTTTGTCCATTCAGAGGAGGAAAAAAAGGCAGAAGTGTGGGATATAAACTTAAAAGAGAGAATGACATGTTGATTTTTATTTTATTTTTTTTTTGCAAGGAATAAATTCAGAATTTTGAAATGCAAACTAATTATGTACCTTTAAGAAAAAAATAATCAGAGCTGAATTCTGCTGAGCTGTGGAAATTTTCTTAGGTTAAGATTAAAGCTGATTTTTTTCCCCTTGCATCACAGACCCAGAACAGAGCTGCGTATTACCCTACCAGTCAGCTCACCCAGCTCAGACCCAGTCCCCGCTGGACAACACAGGGCGTCCGTCCTCAGCGTAAATCAACTTTTTAAACCCAGAAATTCAGTGAATCCAACAGAACCAGTTTACAAATAAAAACACTGAACCTTTCTTACAGACTTCCAGAACATGCCAGGCACAATGCGCCCCTCTGCCCCCAGACCTCAGACCTTCAGTACCATGCGTCCAGCATCTCAAGTGCCCCGCATGATGTCCACTCAGCGCGTTGGTGAGTAATTTCAGTCTTTACATGCACCACAGCACCATGAGTTTTTGGTGACATAGAATGTTCAGTAGAGCTGTGGAAAGAAATCGCTATTTTTTTCTTGAATTCGTAATAGTTTGAAATAGTTTTGAACAACAGATGGCGCTGCATGCTTTAGAAACGGCCATGTTCTGCTTTTTTCCAAATCCTTAAACACACTTGAAACTAAAATGTGAAAAGGGTGAAGTGGATTGAAAGGGTGCTCACAGTGGGCCGTTTACATTAATCGTGCATTATAAATGCATTCTGCCATCTGCTGTTAAAATTAAAGCTCAGAATCAATTCCAGAAAGTATCACAATGCATTCACAATTGATTCACGAAACAATTTATCATTGTGGATATTAACTTGCAATTTTTAAACCATGTGTTTTCATTGCTTTTGAGCAGTTAAGAGTTTGAGGCATAAGGATTTAAAAAATTTTATTGAGTTTGTTACTGGTAATTGTCCGATTACACATTATTGTGAATTACGCAATGATCTTCAAACAATTTCCTGTAAATATTGAAAGTTTTGCATCCGTAGTTATTCTGGAGTTCATGTAACCATGTATGGTTATAATACAGTAACAATCCAAACCAGCTTATATATAGTGATTATATGAAATATATATTTATTTTATTTTATTTTTTTAAATACGCAAGTAAGGACTTCAAATGACTGGGTCTGAACAGTCCCCAGAATTCAAGAATATTATGCAAATTTTCAATACATAATGAGGGTCGAATAATTTCAGGAATTGTTGAAAAATCATCTTACATGTGTTTGCCACATTACTTGTAACAGAAAAATGTGATCTTGTCTCCACATCCAAACATCTCCTTAACACTGTGTTGTTTGTGTCTCTCAGCTGCTCAGACGATGGGTCCCCGACCCAGTACTGCAGCGGCTGCAGCTTCTGCACCTCCAGTGCGCGGCGTACCTCAGTACAAGTACGCCCCCAGCGTCCGCAGCCCCCAACAGCACATCAACACACAGCCTCAGGTGACCATGCAGCAGGTAAGATCACACTCCACCTGCATTTCATCATCAGCCTGAAACATGTGCTGTTTACTGTAATGTAATGGAACTAGGTTGTTTAAATTCAAAGTTTTTTTTACACACATATTTAATTGATTCCTTTCGCAAATTAACTGCTCCATCTCAAAACAGGTGATGGAGATTTATTTCTAATCAAAGAACTGGCTTTACTGACGAGATGCGCATGATTTTAATATGCAATATATCGTGCAGCCCTATTCCAGAATAACCTCTCCAGCACTCACTGTACTCGTTTAACTCTGTTTACAGCCTGCCGTTCACGTGCAAGGACAGGAACCCCTCACGGCCTCCATGCTCGCCGCTGCCCCGCCACAGGAACAGAAGCAGATGCTGGGTAAAGAGTGCTGCTTTTCACCACATGCTCCTCCCAACCCCTGACTTAATGAGACTAACATTTTGTTTTCCTCTCACAGGTGAGCGTCTCTTCCCACTCATCCAGAACATGCATCCCAGCCTGGCTGGTAAGATCACCGGCATGCTGCTGGAAATCGACAACTCGGAGCTCCTCCACATGCTGGAGTCTCCAGAGTCTCTGCGCTCCAAGGTTTGGGCTCTGAATGCTGTTTTTGTTAAGCACGTGGAATGAAGCGTTGGAAGAGGCTTTGATGTTTTTGGTCTGTCTGACAGGTGGATGAGGCGGTGGCAGTACTCCAAGCTCACCAGGCTAAAGAAGCCGCTCAGAAAACTGTCACCAACTCTACTGGCGTGCCAAGCATTTAAGCCAAGGTGACGTGTTCCTTTGCGTGTTTTCCTCTGCTTTATTGTGTTGGGAACTGCCAGGTCATGATGTCTGTGTTTTACAGGGAGACACGACCCTGAATCTTTACCGAGAGGAAACAGTAAACGTTGAGAAAAAAACAGAAAACATCACAAAACGATATTTAAAAAAGAAACTTGCAAGAGCCAGGCCTAGAGAGAAGCATTCTAGGCCTTGTTAAGGTATTTAAAAAAAAAAGAACAAAAACAGGAAAAACTGAAAAAAATAATGTTGGGGGTTTAAAAAAAACTAACTACAGTATAGGGAATCAACAGCCGTAAAGCATTCCTGCCTTGTTTTGTTGCTTTTAAAGCCTGGCTATGTCACGTTCTCAGTAGGAGAACTGACTGAACCAGCAATGTGAAGTTATCTTAAATTCAGAATATGCTTGCTCAAATAAAGTTCATTAAAAATGAGTGCGTATCTTTATTTCAGGGGGATTTGGGATGCTCATGGTGATGTTTTGAGTTCATGTCCTTAGACTAGATTGAGGCTGTTTAACGCTGCACTTTTACAGGCTGTGTGTGATTGTTGGGAAGAACAAGGGTTAGGAATGTTGGAGTGAAGAAGGAAGGTGATGATGATTGCCAGAAAGAGAGTGGAACTGCACAAAAAAGGAGAAGAAAAACTGCATGGCTGACATTTTTTATTGGTATGTTTGTGAAGAAATTTTAAGTGGGATCCTATTTTGTAAAGAATAAAGGCTAGATGTGAAGAAGTTGTGATGAGACAACGGCACAATCTTTTTCCTATCAGTTTTTCCATCATTGGTACCCCTTTTGAAGTTGAGCGCTAGGGTTTTCTAACAAGAGGCAATATAATTGCTTGGCTTAATAGCCCCTGCTGAGCTCATGTCTGTTTGGAGATACCCTACTGTTGAGACATTTTTATTTCAAAGAAAGCACACAGTGTTTCTAATTTCTCTCAGGTTACTGTGTGCCTGAACAATCATTTCAAAAGTAGGTCAGTGAGATGCTGTTTACATAGCTTAGAAGTGTAGGTAATCATCAGGTTGGATAGCAAGGACGTGGACATGCTACAAAAGTGCCTTCACCATATATGGGTGATCTTGCAATAAATACAGCTTCACTGTGCTGGAGAACTCTGAAGAAACATTCCTGAAGGAGTGTCTAGCAGGAAAAACCTGTGCTTCTCAGCCCTTTTTTATTATAATAAGCTACAATACATGTTTTTCTGCTTCAGGTATTTTCAAAGCTGCTCATTTTCATCAAGTTGTCTTAAAAAGTCTATTATATATTAAATTCATTTACCAGAGTACATTAAATAAATAACTTGTTTTTTCAGTAATACAGTTGAGAAATATGTGCTTTCAAATGATTCATTACAAAATAAAAGTTTTTGTTTCATAATATGTGTGTTTGCGTATTATTAATACACACACCTCTATATTTAGAAAATATTTACATGTCTATATTTATATACACATGCATGGGTGTATTTATATATACGTAATAAACATACCCAGTACACGTAAATAAAAAAAATCATATGTTTAGATGTATACATTTATTTTTGTAATTTGCAACTGCAAAACAATTCATATACATTTCAATACATTTTTGCATCTACTTTTATGAATTGAATTGCAGTCTTATTCTCTTACATGGAGTAATTAGGAAACACTTAAAGTTCCATTTATTAATGCATCACCTAACATAAAGCAGAATTTATTGAGCTTTGTTCATTTTTGTTAAGGGAGATACAGCTATTCATTGTTAGTTCGTGCTAGCTCAGGTCCAATAAATATTAACAAATACAACTTTTAAGCTGTAATGATATATTAACTTTAAAATTAATGCTTGCTATTTTTCATTTTTAGGTTATGTTCTCCTAACGAATGACAAGTTTATTTGCCAAAAAAAGATAATTAAGTCAAAAAAATTGTTTTAACATTTTTTATGTGTTTTATTGTGACACTTGTAATTGTTAAGTTCAAAAACTGATATTAAAATGCAGATAAAAAATTAATAATAATAAATAAAGTTATTTTTTTATACTGAGTTATCTGTTTTTGCAAATAAATTCTCCACATGAAGCCTTTGCCATGTTAAAATGCTAAAACTGAATGAATTTGTTCTCCGGTCTCATGTGCGCGGCATATTCGCTCAGCAACTCAATCTCAGACTTTAAAGGACAAGTTAAGCAAGCTTTGATGCTTCATCAAGATTCACTAGTTTGATGTGACCTGTTTCAAAATGAGCAAGTGTTGAAAGCTCTGTGTCCAGCTCTTCAGTGTGCCAAGAGTGCAATGTGGACACTGGTATTCAGGCCTCTAGTGTCATGCTTCTGTTTCAAAACACTTTTTGTTTCCACTTTCAAAGACAGGGACTTCTCAAGTCCGTCTCACACTCAGTGATGCCCACAGTAATTTTCTCTGATTATTTGGTTTGTCCAATGACATCATTTTTTACTATTTAAAGTGCAAAATCACTCAAGGTATCAATATTCGAGATGATAAGGGGACACTTCTTACTGTACAAAACAATCCAGCCTATTACTATGTGAAATGTTAGCTGTTGTATAAAGTTTAAAGTCTCACTTTATTTTACAGTATATGTGTACTTGTGTGTGTGTGTTTTTCCCCCCTACAAATATTTTTGGTAATAAACTTTCTTCAAAATTAAAAAATGAAATCTTCCTTTATGTATGAAATTCATAAATTTTTATGTCTACTACTTGAGGGTGAGTAAATGATGACAGAATTGTCATTATTGGGCGAACTATGTGAACTAGTGTACTGCACATACACACATACTGCATACTTAAAGGATTAAGTGTGCAGTATGTGTGTATATGCAGTACACTAGTTCTCCACCGGGAGGACCGCTGATGTTGACTTGTTGACGCGAGTAACAAACGCTGAGTCAGTCAGCCTCCTCTGATAGTTTCTCACAGATGAGACGTTTAAGGGCCCGTCTGTCATTGCTCTCAAGGGTTCTTCTCTTTACATAACTCGTTGTGTCAGGAGACGTCGATGTGGGCTGCGATCCTCTCAATTGACAAATCCTGAGCTTTCAAACCTCAGTGCTGGTGTTCAGCGGTCTAGACTGTGAAATTATAGGGTTTGGATGGATTGATTGCAGAATCAGCTCAAGATCGTTCTGCAGGAGTGCTTTTAGTTAAACTAATAATAATAATTTACCGACCCTCAGGGGGTTGTTCCAAAGCTGTATGACTTTCTTCTGCGGAACATTACGGGAGATATTTTGAGAAATGTGATTTCTTGGTGTTTCTGTCCATCTAACAGAAGTCAATGAATACCAAAACTCTCTTCCACGGAGAAAAAAGTAGGTCATACACGTTTGGAACAATGAGTAAATGATAACCATATGTCAAATTTTTTACTATCTCTTCATGACCAATATTTCCAGTCTTTATGGAAAAAGTAATAATGTTCTGGCATAGCAATGTTTGCTGGAGAGGAAAGTTGTTGCTGACTTTCAACCCTGTAAGTGCTGGGAATATACTGATTACATGTGGCCTGGATTAGATATTTTATGGTCAGTTTTTTTTATTATTATTATTATGTTTATTATTATGCAATTTAATCCTTTTTATATTATACTTACAAAGGCAGATGTTAAGCTTATTTGTTGTTTTGTTTAATTAGTTTAAATAGGTTTAAATAGAAATTTGTGTTATTTAATTATTGGCTTTTTGTGGTATAATGTCATGTTTTATACACTTCATACAGAATATATTTTCTTAATAGTTTGGTCAAGTAATCTAAAAATCATCAAAAGTCTAAAAAATCATTCACTTCTGTGTAATCCAACAGATTAATTTGCTATTTTCATGATGAAATATAGGTTATGAACTAAAATTTGTAAAGTTATCTGCCCAGGATTGGTCCTAAATCAGTGAGAACTATGCCGTCAAACCATTATTTATGATTAATCGCATCTATAATAAATGATTTTGTTTACATACTGTTTATATTTATTATGTTTATAAATACACACATGCAGTGTATACATATATATTATAGCCCGATATATATTACAAAAACATAAACTAACATTAAAATGAAAAAAAATTTTTTTTTAATAAATTGAAAATATTAACGTGTTGGGGTTACACATTAAAACTAAAGTGAGTTACCCCTCCCCCCCAACAAAGTAACTAGTAAAATAACACATTACTTTTTAAATCTACAACAAAAATATCTGAGCTTCTTTTTTACTTTCTGCTTTATTCACTCACAGCTCTCCTGTCCCTGTATTGAGAGAAATCAGGAGTGAGGTGAAGGTGACTACATTCAGACTGAGGCTTATTCGTTTTACTTTTGGTTTTAAAGGATGGAAAATATAACTTTTGGGTGTCTTGTTATTATCCCAACTGATGAATTACTTTCCGTAAGTAACACTTTTTTTATGGATTAACAAAATACTTTTTTAAAGTAACTTTCGTCAAATACAATATAATTATTATTACAAAATTAACACTGCAAAATATAACAGAGCTAGTCTTAAAGGTACAGTTCAATGGGAAATTCTGTCATTAAAGGGGTCATCCGGTGCCACGTGCACTTTTTCAAGCTGTTTGGACTGAAATGTGTGTTGGGAGTGTGTGTACACAACCACCCTACAATGATAGAGATCCAACAGTAGTTTTGTTTTAATGTAATAAAAATAAGTTGCCCCTTCTGAAATCAAGCTATTCTCAAATGCATGTCGGTGTGGTGTCACACAGACAGATGCCACTCCCACAATAGATGATTGACAGCTGCGTGTCACACAGACTGAACTGGTGTCTTACTTCAGACCCGCCCTGAGTGAGTCGTCATCAGACCAAGACGCAGAGACAAGCAAGACTCCTAAGAGATTGAGGTGTTTTGTTGTTGAATGTATTTATGAACATAGTATTAGTCGTTTACCCCCGACATCTGAGTGACTGAAGGAGGATTAACATTACGTTTGGTTCTGAAGGGATCAACCGAAATGAGTTTATTTTCGCGCAAATCATTCATGATCCAGTCTCTACAGAAGCAGTGAGTATAATGTCTTTTAATGAATCTTTGCAAATCGCCTTTCCTAATAATGTGCTAATTAGCAAGTTTCACTATAAATACAGCTAAAAAAAGATCCTCGGAGAGCACCTCGGAAAAGAGGGGCGGAGTCAACGGAGCTCGTGAAGATTTAAGGGGGAAGTACACAGAACAGAGTGATTTCTAAAGAGCTGTTTATGACAGGGTAAAATGAGCCTTTTTAAAACTATCTATCAGAAATTTTAAAACAAACTCTATCACAAACTTTCCATTAAGACCCCAAAGAATCATATTAGCTTGTGGAAAACTGGGTTTGTATGACCCCTTTACATTTATTGTCATTGTAGAGAGTTTAGATTAACATGAATCCATATAATGACCATATGTCCATTCTTTAAAAAAAATAATAATAATAATAATAATTTTTACTGTTAGACCTAAAATGAATAAATAAAATAATAAATATACAATTAAAACTAGGGGAAATGATTAGATACAATCACTAAGTAGTACTTGGTTTCCTCCAAGATCCCTTTGATAAGTCAATATAAGTAATCTGAAATCACAAAATAAATAAGTTTTATTAGTGTAACAACGTAGGCGTTTCTTGTCTGTGTTTTGTTGTCATTCTGTCCACATGCTCCTTATGATTTGTTTTCATGCCATTCCTTCACGTGTCTGATCATTTGTAACCCCGCCCCTGTCATTAGTGTTTGATTATCTGCCAGCTGTCATTTCCAGGTGTCTTGTTCTTTGTCTTTGATTAGTCTGTGTATTTATATCACTCCCTGTCTCTAGTCTTTGTCGATTGTTGAAGTTATGTTGGGGTGTCTGTCCGCACCTACCTTTGCTCTTTCGTCAGCGTCTTTGTATCCTGTTGTGACTAATAAATGTTCAGTGCTCATTGGAACTCCTGCTTTCCGTGTCTCTCTGGTCTGCTGAGAAGCGAGGTAGCGATTCACAGCGCCCAAACGTTACAATAAGGACCTCCAGATGAGTATCCGATAACCACTGAGAGGCAGAGCCACAACTGTAACTGTAACGCTGCTTGGACAAGACGAGGCAAACAAAGGAAAGGATCTATCTGCAGGAGTTTAATACGATTTAAGTAATGTATGTCCAGGAACAGAGACACAGCCAGGACGCAACCATTACAAACATTTAACGGCTGACAAATTCAAAGAAAACAAGACTGGCTTTATACTGAGGGCTAAAGCAATAAAAAAGTTAGTAACCAGGGTAACTAATGGGGAAATGGGCGTGTCTGAATGAGTGTCCATGAATGAACAGAGTGGCAGAGAAACAGACCAGATATGAGACACAACTACAACATGAAAGTTACATGAAAAACACAAGCTGGGATCATAAAAGTAACTATGGATAAAAACAGTTCTACTTAATATCTTTTAGGTTGCCGAACATTTTTTGTTGATCCTGGATCAACATTAGTTTCCAAAAATATAGACTTATCCGAATACCTAATCCTACCCGAAATGTATTCCAAAAATCAGTGATGCTTAACAAGGGTGTAGAAGCACCTAACCCTAATCATAAGCCTAAAACAGATATTTTCTGAAAAAATGATCCCTCAACTCTGATTGGTTGATTGGAATGTTGTTCCTGGATCAGCAAGAATAGAGAGATATTTATACCGCACAACTTCAAACGTTTTTTCAATATACACTAAGTACAGGAATTGGCATATAGCAGGAGACGCTTACTTTGACAGAGGGAGAACGGTTTTGATTGTCAAATTAATGTGGCGTCAAATTCACAGGCAGTTACCCTGCTTCAAATATTTGACCTTTTAGAGTGGGCCACAAATTTGACTTGAAAGCATTGGCAGTCTTTAACTTAGAGAGTGTCTCACATCAAACTGTCCATTTGGTTTATGTGGAAATCGGTTCTAATGCATGGTCTTTTATTGAGGGCTCACTTGCCTCCTGGCGGTCTCAGTCTCCATGTATGCTCAGCAAGCCTGTCTCAGCTGTCGGTACCTTCTTTTTTTATTGCCAAGCAATTAAAATCTGTATAGGAGCAGAGAGACCCTCGGCGACGAAACCGAGGAGAGAGACGGGCAGAGAATCTCAGCAGCTGAGGGGGAGAAATGGTGTTTACGACATAATCGCAGAGGAGCATGACTTATCTGTGGCACACGCTCGTGTTTGTGATGAGAGGGCTGCTGGGATGTGCCAGCGTCTTCCCTGGAAGAGGCTTACGGAACACTCTAAGCTATGGAGGTGTCATTTCAGCACAGTGTGGTTTTTCACCAACACCACAGCCATGAATACCAAACCAAACGCTTTGTGGAGCAAGAACCAGATTATGGGATCTTTTTCTTTTTTTTTCAGGGGGAAAACCTGAGGAGCAGGAACTTCTTCCTTTTGCTCTCAATTCAGTCAGTTTTTGAATAAATAATTTATTGATTGTTAGCAGCAATTTCGTGCGGTGAAGTTTGAGAAATAACATTTTGTGCTTCAGTGAAAGCAAGAACATCTGACCGTCTGTGTTGCTTCGGTTCATTTCAAGTTGCTTTAGCATCATCTGGATTTCTGTCAATACCAGAGCCATTATTACCAGCCAGCAGCCTATAGAAAAAAAACAGAGCGGGCGAGAGAGTGGTAGAGTTGGTGCTTTCTGCTGTCAGCTGAGTGAATAGGTTGATGAGTCATCTCTTGAACTAAATATTTTCCTCTCAAAAAAGCTTGTGTAGCATGAAAACATGCTGTAAGAGCAGTAGCAAAAAGAGGTCATGCCAAAAATCACATAGAAATGTGCAGTTCTGATACCTCTTTTGCTTCAGAGAAAAGAGGACAGAGCCAAGTATAAAAACATAATGACAACCTTTGACAGCTCCTTTCAGTGTGGCTTCTTGATGTGGAAGTACACAGTTTTGTGTGTGTTTGATGTGTCGTGTTGGGGGTAATGCATTACAAGTAACGCAAGTTATGTAACGTGATTATTATTATTTTTAAGTAACCAATAAAGCAACGCATTACTTTTTAATTTAGAAAGAAATCTTTGAGTTGGTTTTTCTTTGGCTTTTGTTTCCCATGTATTGACTGACAGCTTGAGGGAAATCAAAAGTACTGTAAAAGCAGAGGCGTTTGTGTTTGAACATGCAGCCCATTCTCACGGCAGTTCGCACATATTTAGAGAGGTTTCTAATTTGTAAATTCGTACAACCGAGTTTTGCTAAATCGTACGTATTTGACGAGTTGCCAATTCGTATGAATTTGTACGAATGACCTACACTTAACCCCGCCCCTAAACCTACCCATCAGGTTTAGACCAATCGTACAAAAGCCGATGTCATACGAATTTGTATGAATTAGCACGAATTTGCCACCTTGTACGAATACGTACGAAATTTGTCATGAGACTGTGTTGGAACATGATCTTACTATACTGTAGTTCTAAGCTAAATATGAACATGTTTTTACTTATCTCACCTGAACAAAACATATTCTCTTCCTCAAAATGAATTAAAACAGTCACATGCAAACTCAGAATATAAATATGTTAAATAGACAATAGATAATTTATTTGTTCGATCCCATTTTTTTAACCGGTGTCTTTGCTACTGACCTTCGATGATCTAATTCCACAATACTAAACAAAAATAACACATTTGTGATACATTTTTGTTATTGCTGAATAGTGAACTTCTTCTCGTGTCATATTCTTCATGTAGTTTACAGATATTGATTTACATTTCGTTTAGCCTAAGGCATATTCATTTCACTTTTATTGTAAAAGGGCTGTTATATTGGTGAAATAACTTTATATATTAAAAATAAACAAGCAAGCCCTGCCCATTAATAAAATTAGTTTAAGTTTACTTTTAATACTTTTACACTCAAATTACTTTTAAAAGGGAAATTTCTCTCTCTCTCTGTGTATATAATTTTTTAAATTATGGAATATTATGGAACATGCATTTATACATACATAATAATAAATATACACAGTGCACACTGAATTTATATTATGTAAACCAAAACCTGTATTTTAGATGCGATTCATCGTTTTACAGCACTAACATATATAAATATTAGGGCCCGGACTCGTTTTACAAAATGTTTCTAATTAATTAGAGGCTTTGTAATTAATTAATCGAAATGAATCGCATTTTAATCGCATATAAATATTTGACCTGAG
>JAUCMU010000039.1:3765173-3778493 GCA_032275025.1 Enteromius treurensis
TTAAATTGAAATAATATTTCACAATATTACAGTTTTTTTCTGGATTTTTAATCTAATAAATGCAGCCTTGATGAGCACAAGAAACTTTTTAAAAACTATTTAAAAAACCATTAAAATATCTTACTGACCCCAAATTTTTGAACAGTAGTGTGTATAGGCTATATATACATATATCAGTGCTGTCAAACAATTAATTGTGATTAATCGCATCCAAATTAAAAGTTTTGTTCACTTAATATATATGTGTGTACTGTGTATATTTATTATGCATACACACATGTATGAATTAATATAAAAATATAAAATATAAATTAATATAAAAACAATGTAATAAATATATTTATATATGATATGAATTATATGAATATAAATATATAACTCCAAATACATGTAAATATTTTCTATATATATATCATATATATATCATACAAAACAAACTAACAATATATGAAATACATTTTGATTCATGAGAATTACAAACAAAGACACGCTCTTATTGACTAATATGTTATGTTTTACATAACACATGCCCTTTAATTTAATGTTTTCGATTTCTAAAATATCCTTTACCCAAAACACACCTCAAACGAGCTGTTTAAACAGAACAGATGACTGTCTTGCACAATCTGTGGTGATAAGTCTTTGCTTGCCTGATGAGTTACATAATATCACGCTGAAACGCTTCCCTTTTACAAGTTTGAGCAGAATTGAAGAGTTGCCCTGCTGTAGGGTTCCTTACTTCGGTCCCTGAGGAGAAATAACAGTACTTATACATTCATGTTAGATCATGAGGTAATCCGTTCACTTTGTCAGCTAACACAGCAAAACAGACAAACAAACCTTTCAGAAATCTATCTGCTTCCACTCTCAGACTGAACAAAACGAGTTGGGATTGATCCATGTAAGTCATTTATCATTGATCCAGGGTTTTTCTACATCTTGTTGAGTCTCAGATGGATTCAGCTGACAATACTGATTGTGTCTCTTCTTCCATCCACTGATGATTTTCTGTTCTGTTCCCTTACGTAATGAAAATATATATTTTTAAATGAATTAATGATCATTAGGCTATATAAATTATTTAACGTGTATTGAAATCTGCAGAACAATCTAGCTATTGAAAAATTTAGATTTATTTAACTTTCAAAGTATTAAAAAGAAACATCAAATTATGATATTTATGTTTGAAAGGTAACTCATCTTTTTACTTTATTTAAAATTTTGCCACGAGCAACACCAAGAAACACCGCCAATAGGCTAATTCTGTCACGTCACTCTATATTTATTTACGTTAAAGCCCATTTTCTCGACAAATGATGTTTCCAAACAATTTTTTGTGACATTTGAAGAACACCTATAGATATAGAATTCATGCGCTGAAGTCTTTAATTAGCGTTAGCATTCAGCTATATCTGTAAAATATTTAAAGTGCTAAATATTTTTTCACAAAAACTTCTTGGATGGAAACCTGGCTTGTGTGCTTTGTGTATTTATTATGTGTGTCTTATATATATACATATACATATACATGATTATTATTATTATTTTTTTATATATATATTTTTTTCTTAAATACCATCAAAAAGTTTAATATATGAAATGTGCTTCCCCTGTGTATAATTTAATATATTGCATTGTTTAATTTATTATTTGTCAACATGGCAAAAATGTAAGCTAGATAAGTCTAGCTGTTTTACTATTTAACTGTTTAAAGACTTGTCCTTGAGATTGTCCTTACATGAATACCTGTTTCTTTTGCAGCTGTAGAGAAGTATAAAGGTAAAAGTGGTTTCCCCCTGCACTCTCCTTCACATTAGAATAAAAAAGGACAGTGTCAGAGAACACATACATATGCACATGAGCTCTGATGCATCCAGCACTCAGATGTAAATGTGCTGTGATTGTTTTGTGAAGTGCTGTTGTTTGCAGTTGTTTGAGTAACTGGGTGTGTGCCACGAGACTCTCCTATCATCACTCCTTCTGTGACGTAACACACAGCTGGAGGAAACTGGTTTCCTGGTTTGTTTTTGAGATCTGGAAAATTTATTTTGTCACGTGCATGGAGAACATTACTTCAATGCATACAAATGGCAGTTTATATTTGTAGCTTGTTTTATTCACAAAACACTGAACCATTTGCCCTGTCATCATTTACCAGTATCCCACAAAAGGGAATATTTATCTTGGCTCTGACTGACCTCATATGAGGAAAATTTTGTGTTGAAACTCTCTATAATTAGAGTTCTGGTTTGGACACCATCAAGCAGCAGCTGAATTTCTCCATATGGAAATAAGTTTTTAAGAGCTTGTGCTGTTTCGCTGTGTGAGTTTTGACCACGATGGTCCAAATTACCAGGGTTTCCCGACATGTAAGATTATTGGACATATGAAACCGTTTATTTCATAATATAAATACCTTAACCTACAGAAATAACTGTGTGTGGTACAATAATGGTAATACCATGGTACTTTAAGAAAGACTTTGGAGACACTTTAGACTTCTACTCTTTAGAAGAAACTTTCTTTTCCAAAAGCACAAGAATTTAAAATAACAAATAAATAATATATAAAAAAATTATATATATATATATATATATATATATTGTATATAAAGTATTAAATATGGTGTGTTGTAATGTTTTTTAAATATGGTATATTGTCTTTCTCAACCATTGCATCAAATATTATTATTATTATTTAATTTTATGGTTGAGAATGACCATATATATACTAAGGAATTTAAAAGAATATCAGTTAAAAAAAATGTAAATATACTATTTAAAAATAGGTTTAAAAATGTCGTAAATAGATAGTTTTATTTAATTAGTATTTTCTGTAAGTTTTGCGATTTTATTTATTTATTTATTTATTTTAAATCATGTAGAAAAATGGGGAAGACACAGTCCAATTCTTCATACAACCGCAAAAGCGACAAAAATAATATAAAATATTATTAAAGCTCATTCTTTAACGTACAGCTGTCCTATGTGCATAAAAAATGTAAATGAATTTTGTAAAACGAGTTATTTTGGGACATATTAGTAGGCTACTTTTGTGTGAACTAACTAGCGAATAAACACGTTGTATTAAAACAGAGCACACGCAAATATCTCGCGTCTGGGAAAACATTATAAGCAGATCTGATTGACGTCTTCACTAAAATAATTCGGCTTTGAGTTTGAAGAATGCTCGCGGACTCTCGCGAGATTTGGGTTTGAACTGATCTGTGAGAAGAGAGCAGACGGATGCCAGTGAGTCAGAGAGCGAGCGGAGGACGGCCCGACAAAACCGAGAAAACAATTCCCTCAAGAAGCCTTCTTCCCACAGCACACTCGGAGTTTTCCGCCTTTAATTGTCAACTGGAATGAAATGCTTTTACGTGGATGACTTGAAAGGTGAGTCGCCGGTGTGTTTGAGGATATAAAAGGCTAGTTTGACTTGTTGGCTAACGGTCGTGTGTTCGCTTTCACATTCGCTCGCGCTGGAGGACGTGAACGCGGACATTTACGTTTTTGTTTCGCGAGAACACATCTCAGATTTGTCCGCTTACAACAAATAACCGTCTATTTGTTGTTGTACGCCCGCTAGCTGTTGTTTAGGGCTTTAAAGGGCCTGTAGTGGGTCCGACATTAGACGGACCTAACGTTACAGTAGGCATGTAGCCAGCTATCGCATTGTCCATTTGTTTCTGTTTGTTCAGATTTTATTTACACCTCCGTAACCAGGAAGTCTGCTCAAATAAAACATTTACTTAGCTTTATCGCTGCCCTTAAATGTCACTAAACCTTTGATCTGCGCTGTACATGGGTAAGACGTTTTAGACCCTTTGTTAATGGCTTAACTTGGTGGTTTATTTAGTAACAGATCGTTCGCATAACATGACTGGATAGTTAACTTTATAAGCTACGTAATCAGTCAGCGAATCTAATTATTGTGCTTAGTGCTGCATGCTGCTGTTACATTTTGTGCTTGGTTTATTCCCTGTAATCGTTAACTTGCAGGAACAAGTACAGTTCTCTAGAAATCGAGTGTGTGTTGTTGTTTTTTTAAATTGTGAGTAAATGCCAGTCCCAAATCATCCTGCCTCAAAGTTCAAAGGGTGATTCGGTGCAAGGATTGTCCCTAATTTACCCAAGAGAGTTTTTGTAGTAATAGTGAGAATGAGTAAACTAGTTTCTGGGATCCTAGCTGGAAACCTCCCACAGCTGTTGGTTAATCTTAGAACTGTGGAAACTGTTGTTTGAGAAGTGTTTACCTGTGTCTGTTGTAAATGTTGATTCAGCATCCATTTGACGTATTGGTATGAGTCAATATTAAAGATGTGAGATTAAAAAAAAGGTGCTGGTGGGTGTCAAACCCCCACAAAAATTAAGATCTCCGTGAGTTAGGTCTGTTTTCATTATTCTGCTGGTGGTGGTGAAATGAGGGATCAGCGTTTGATGTAAATCCAGCATGGAAGCGGCTTATCTTCAGTGTCTACCAATGTGGTCTGGTTTTGATCTGAAAGAAAGGGAGACCCATACAGCTTGGCGGATGACCACAGATATCACCAGGCTTTTGAAAGTGACAGAAAAAATCTTATCTTGGCACAAAATAGACTTTACTCCTGAATAAATCTAATTATTGAAATATTTAGTACATATATAAAACAGACTGGATTTTAACGGCCCACTTCTTTATGCATGTTTAGTCATTAAAAGAAATAGGCCTAATCCAGTGCATAAGGGATAAAAGCAATGTGTTTATTGAATTAATTTGGCATCGTTTCTGATAAAATGTTATGTTAATATATTTTATAAATTTTAGTTTGTTTATATATATATATATATATATATATATATATATATAGGCTATTTAATAGAAATACATGCCAAGTTAATTATAAAATTATGTATAGTGCATCCAAAATAAAAGTTTTTGTTTATGAAAAATATGTATAAACTTGGTTAAAACATGTGACAGATGAGTCTTCGCCAAGCATGCAAAGTTTAACACTATAACCATTAAAAAAGGCCTCAAACACACAATATTTCCAGAGTAAATGACCTTGAATCCCTCATATATTCACTTATAGACTATATCTTCACATAATATCATAGATCTCCTAGTTCTGAACAACTTTGCCTTTGGGATTAATGATGTCAATCAAACAGTTTTGGCAAAAAACACTATAATAGTTATAACACTTAAACACTGTGTTCTGTAAGAAATTGCAATTTATAACCCCTAGAGGGCAGCAGAAGACCACTAATGGACACTCAAAGAGTGCTTTTCATGATTGCTGATGGAGACAGTATAACATTTAAACATTTAAAATCACATTTAGTTAAAGTTTACCATTTTTGCCAGATAATCATTACAGTGAAACAGGAAAGTATCATATAAACTCTTAAAAAAAAAAAGACTTGCAATAACTGTTACCTATCATTTATTTCAAATATCTAAAATTGCAACACAACGTGTGAATGTATGACAGTGTATGTGTGTTTGTATTAACATAATAGATTAACCATTTCATTTCTGCGTCTGTGTGTATTTGTATTAATATAATAGTTTAACCATTTGATTTCTGTGTGTGTGTGTAAGCATGCTTACTACCATTTCATTTGTCATTTCATGTTATCAGTCACTCAGTATGTACTTATGAATTACTATTTATGAATTAGTTTATAAACTTATCCATTTCATTGCGGGAGCAGTGCACGTTTAGAGAAAGCCTGCCCACACATACTTTTGATTGACTTGTAATATTTGATTCTGTCGTGTTGTGTGGACACCCAAATTTGCTTGTCGCTGAAATCTTGTTGCGTCTCGTGTAGTTAGGACACAGTGTATCCATCATGCAAAGCAGTAGGATACAGATGATCTCACGATGCCACAGGTTATTAGACCAGATTTGGCAACTTTGATAACCACAAATGAAGCAGGGTATCGGTTTGAGAAGTTGTGATGATTGAGTTGAGTTAAAACCAGTGTGAAGTTGAGATCTGTGTGTATTTCCCTTGTTTGCGAGTTCCCCATGGTCTTGTTCTTGACCTTAATCAAAGTCTTGGGCATGTCTCTCTCTGCGTAGCTGGAGAACAATGACTGCTTTATGCTCGTGCTGGAAGTGCCATGAAATCAGGTGGCTCACTAAAGCTACACCAAACTGTGTGTTGTGTGTTTTAATGGGCCAGAAATGCCTCAGTATGGCAAGTGGTTGTTCTAGTACATCTATGGGCAATGTGTGTTAACACACTACATTAATTCTTCCAGGAAAAAGTTTTCAGTGACATTAAATGCAAAGTCTTAGCTGTAGAGACAAATGTTTTTTCCTGCCTCGGGTGTCAGTGTAATGTAGTTGATGAATTCTTTGTGTGCGGAGGTCAGGGCCTCATTAAAGTGGCCACAGCGTTTATGCATGCATTCATCAAAAGTCCCCACAATGCAGTGGTTTTAAAGACCTCACTGGCAGTGATCCGTGCTGCAGCCATTTATCTAATGACTAGTTACTAGTCTAATTTCTCTTATGATCTACAATTCAGCCAACAATACAGTTTACCAGCTTTCAAAATAATAGTGATTAAAGGGCTGTTCGCACTATAGATTGTAATAATGACTAAAGTTTTAATAATCTCATTTTGTTAGGAAAGGAAAGTCCATTGTTATACTGGTTAGGGGTGGGCGATATACCGTTAGACATGATTAACCGGTAGAAATGTATCAAACGATAGAGATTTTGGTCTATCGTCTTAACTAGAGATGCACAGATTGCTAATTTCTTGGCCGATTCCGATTTAACAGTAACTGTGACCTGTGTACAAATTTATTTATGTTCATCAGCATCATCCTTTTTGTATCCAAAATAAGAGCTGCGCGATATGTATTGCGCATCTTGTCAGAAAAGCCAGTTCTGTAATCAGCCGTAAAATCAGATGCGTGATCTTACGTTGAGGCGCATTCACTACGCAGAGCCGTTGTGCACTGATGAGCTGCGCAAAATAGAGTTCATTATCAGCTTGATTTTGACACTCCATGCAAAGTACCTCTTTTTGGTCAACATCCTCCTTTTTGTAGCCGAAGTAGTCCCAAATAGATGATTTCGACGTTCTTTTTGGTACGAAAAATTTTTTTTGCGGCGGATCCTCTTTGTCGCGCATGTTTAGCAGTGAATGTTGGCTGTGAGCGGTAAGCAGCGACACAGCGAACCAATCACTGTGCAGGCACGCAGAAGGTGCATGTCACCCCAGCAACAAGCCATACAGCAAACTCGTGTTTACTGTGTGCTACCGTTCTCTTAATACACCACGGGCTTCTACCCTTCACATGTTCCGGCGATGTGACTATCGCTCACGCGCACATCGCAATGTCAATGTGAAAACAGAATATCGTTCAGCCCTAAATGCTAGTACTAAATACCATTAAAGGCAAGTATGTCTTGACTAAGAGAAGCATTTCTGCATTGTCACCATTTAATAAAGGCTGCTGAACTGTGTCTGACAAGCTTTGGCTTGGACTCGGCGCTCTAGCTTTATGCTGAGTTGAACTTCAACAACTTTGTCTCACTGCAAAACCTACGCGAGAAGCGCCATGGAAACAACGCAAGGTCACGTGTGCAAGACCGGGGTTCTCATGTGAGACTGGGATTATTATTAAAAATGATAGCAAGCAAATAAGCTTGCCATACAAATTGCAAGTTCAATTATTTGCAACCAAAAGAAGATTATAGAGGAGGATATTTACCTTTTATACCTCCGTAACTCCTCCCCCAACATCCCACTGCCCTCTCTCATTGGCTGCAAGTAATCACAGATGTTATTCATTCAGAACACGTTCACACGGCATGATTCTGAATCGCCGACAGGTCCAGGTATTTAGCATGCCTAATATCTCACGGATGTCGGCGATTCTCTCAGATCAGTCACCGATCTGGGCCGGTCATACAAAAAATCGTCTGATTCCGATCGCTAGCTGGAGATCATGTGACGTTGCACGTAACGTAACCACGCAATAAACATTAACTTCAACATTGGATGAAGCAGTGTTGCCAACTTATCGACTTTGTCGCTATATTAAGCGACTTTTCAGACCCCCAGACATTTGTCCAAAACGGCAACAAGTGACAAATCTAGTAACTTCAGGGTGACTCTAGTAGTGCCGCGCACGCACAAGCTCTTGTTTTCCCAGCGGGCGCACCCGTCTCGCTGCAGCAGCGGTGAGTTCGCTTACATGTCACGAAAGCAACAACGAGGAGATTGCAAAGAAAAAAAGGTGCATCGTCTGTGGTGTGGAATTGGTTTAGGTATAGGAAAAGTGATACGAATGAGATGAACGGGATTTGCAAGGTATGCAAGAGCACTGGTTTAGCAAGCGGTGGAAACTGGTATACTGTCAGGCACTATAGCACCTGTTCTCAGAAAAAACACATTAACCGTACAATGCATTGCAGGAAGTATTGTTGCAATTCAGTTTAAATAAAATGTACATTATATTATATATCAATAGAAAAAACTCTTTAACAGTAATACCATGTTTCAGTGTCATAAGTTTATTGTTTTCTTCATGTTTTGTGAAAAAGAAATTCTGTGCTTTGGCTGCATTGGAAAGTTTCCTCTATTGCTGTGGTGACTGAGTCTTGTGAAACAGTGTTCAGGAAACTAAGGGAGACACGTGTTTGTTAAAGGAAGTGTTTACAGTGCCTATGTAACACCATTTCTATGTTCTTTAGTCCTGTAGGGCTGAAGTTCATGTTCTGTAAACAGAATCTGCTCTTTGAAAAGAGCAAAGACTATGAATCACTTCATGAAAGTGAATAAACCGATATTACTGATTTATTTTTGGCTCGGTTTTTCCATGTAAACCACTTACGCATTTGCGTTATTTTGCATGAAATCTGTCATTTCCTAAAAGCGACAGATAAATCTGATTTGAACACTTTCACTTTCATAGAAGTGCTCTGTATCCGGAGATGAATGGAACATGATGGCAAGTGACGTGCTGATTTGAAAGCCACATGAATGCAGGTGTTTCGATGCAGAGGCTTAGCTGCTTTTTACATCTCAGTTGGTTGTTTGTATTACACTTGCCAGTGAAGTTTAATTTTCTACTTCTGCATTCGTACTCGCTCACACACAGATGATATTTTCAGCTTCACTTTCCCCAGCAGACATTGTGTACAGCAGCCGTATATAATAAATCTTTCTGAGCTAAATCTTACTGCTGAATGACCTGAGGAGGCCAGCTGAACTGGCAGCGTCTGGATCAGATGGTGACGTCTTAATCTCCGTCCTTCGTTCAGCATCTGAGAGTGAAGCTACTTTTAGATTAGCCATTCAACCCGCAGGAGTGTTAACGCTATCATTCACCAGCTAGAGTTTGCTAATCCTGCTGTGTATTATGATATTGAGATGACTTTGTTGGGAAAGAAGCTACATGAAGTCTGTCATTTCCCAGTGGTAATTTCAGTTTATAGTTATAATACATTTAGTAGAAGTATTTACATGTATATACATGTATAAATATCTTTAATATATAAACAACACCTTTTTCTTAAATGAATACATGCATGTGTTTGTATTCATACTCTAAATCTGTTTCTACAAAGAAATAAACTCGTCTATATCTTGTATCAAATAACTAAAGAGATAGCTCACCCAAAAATTCTGTCATTAATTACTCACCCGCATGTTGTTTTAAACCTTTATTTATCTATGAAGCACAAATTAAGATATTTTTGATGATATCTGAGAGCTTTTCTGCACCGACAGCAACATTACTGATTTATTCCAGATCCAAAAAGTTTGTTAGGACATTGATTTAAAAAAAAAAAAAAGGCCCATGTGACATCAGTGCTTCAGTGCGCATTGAAGATTTACATGGAAGAGAAGAATTGTGGAATATATAAAAAAGGACTACACGTACCTGACCCGAACGTGTCTGTTGCATTGCTCTCTGTGCAGGGTCAAAGCGCTCACATTTTGATCAAAAATGTCTTCAATTTTTGTTTTAAGGATCAGTCAAGGTCTTAGGAGTTTGAATGACATGCAGGGTGAGTAATACATGATAGCCTTTTTTATTTCTGGGTGAACTCCTCTGCTTTGAATTAGAGATTATTTTATGTGTGGGAAGTGTTTGGTTGTTGCTTCAGTCTGTCTCAATGTAGAGCAGCTTGCACAATAAAGTGTGACCTCATAACCTGTGACATTTATCACACTACAACGGTAGTTCTTGAAAAACCGACTTGTTACTGGAAAAGATGTTTGGAGGGGAAAAAAAGTTGTGCTTTGACTACTAAAGAACAAAGTTAAGTTGTTTACATCATTGCTAATGCTGCCATATGAAGTATTGACGTTTAACATCACAATGTGTTTTGTTCCGTTGTAATGCACAGGATACTGTGCTATTTCTGTTTTATTATGTCTCTTAGCACAAGCGCCGCCTGCTAGCCAGAGGTCATTTTGCGTGGTTAATATTGTTTAAGAGCCATTGAACACTACTGGTTGTAGCTTCACCTGTTCTTGTTCAGTCTGCTGTGTTCTTTCCTTTTTAGATTGGAACGGAGACAGATTATAACCAACCTGAATAAGCCTTTTCTCTTAGCTGCTCAGCAGTTTGGAAAGCAGCTCGGGGAATTTGGATTTGGTGTGTCAGGCTTAATATCTGATCAAAGCTTTGTGTCCAGTATAAATATCATTGTGATCAACGCCATACAAGGTGAAACGTGGAGAGCGATCAGGAAGTAGCAGGGCGTACTTTTAGGAGTAGAACGAATGTGGAAGTCTGTCCTCAGTGAAAAATGCTCCGGGAAATTGCTTTAATAAGCTCATTACAGAAATCCCACTGCATTCTGTTCACACGCCTGCTGCTCCTGAACAGCACGCAGGATGTCTGTGTGTGTCCTGAAGCAGCTGGGACAGTGGCAAGCGCTAGCCTGCTGGCATAATCCGCAATTGTGCTGATGAAGAAAAGACTATTTGGTGTCTTGGTGAACATACAAACGCAGAGCAGATAAACACGACCTCACAAAATGCCTAGCTGCTGACATCATTTCCTCCAGGCCCTCAGCTGACTGGAAAAGGGGGCGGAAGGGAGAAAAATGGGAGAGAAAAAAAGGGTGGAATCCTTTATACTGTGCTGGCGTCTCTGCCCTGCCTGTTGCTTTGACTGCTCTTTCTCAGCCGCTTTGGGTAGAGGGAAACTTCTTAGGAGCGTAGCTGGTTTACACGGTTCTTTGGAGTCAGACGTTATTGTAGTGGCCGTATAAATCTCCCAATGTCTCGCTCATGTGAGCTGCTCTTTATGATGCTGGCTGCCGCTGTATATGAGCTAAATGACTACCATATGTGAGAAATGCCGGTATGGTGTATTCAATAGGAAACTGGTTTTATGGACTACTCATTTTGTTTTTCTGTCAAGCTTCTTGCTTTGTATTAGATTTTATATTTTCTGTTCTTTTTAGTTGAGCTATGCCCCATGGACTCTCACAGTGTCTAGTGTATGAGTTTTAAAAGCCCTTTTTTGGGCACTGATATGTCAGCCACTGAAAATATTTGGCAGAAACATTAAAGAATTTTTTAGTTTGGTCTAAAATAGTTTTGGGGGCTAAAACCATTGGCCAGAACAGTGTTTTATGTTCAATAGTCCAAATTATGACTTCATGGGTCTAATCTAACACAACAACCTAAATGGCATACCCAGTTCAGTTAAATGTAAAAAAAATAATATAAAAAAGTAGTTTTGGTTAAAAAAAAAAATAAAAAAAAAAATCGGTGCGTCACTAGATTGCTTGGTACAGTAGTTGTTGTTGTTGTTTTTTATCAGATCTTGGTGGGATTTTTTTCCTTTTTTGTTTATTTTTTATAAAATCAGTGAACATGTTGAACGTCAGCTAACCATTAGCAGTCAGCTTTTAACAAGGGGTATACACAGAGTAGTTAAAGATTGTTGTGATACTGAAACAATGTTTAGAAAATGGTTTTCCTTTACCCCAGCTTGTCAGGATGGGTTGTTTGTCTGTTGTCTCCTGGGCACAGTGTGCAAAAGCATTTACACAGAGTGAATGAAATTCTGTGAAGCTCTCACCGATGTAATGAACTCTTTTAGTGTTTACATGAACTCCTCAAGACCCCTTTAGTGTACACAAAAAAAGTCCCCTCACGGGAACATCGATAGATTTGAGTTTTACTGTAAAATAGTGATGAGTTAAAATTCTTTTCATAAAGGCACCCAGATCGAAATATTAAAAGCCAGTGCTTATCATATGTTTTGTTATACCAGTGGCTTATTAGAGTAATGACATGAAAATATCCTTCACTGATGTTCTGCTCTCGCTTAGTAGTTTTATGATTGAACATTTTTGAAAGGAACCAGATCTATAAAGGAGAAACACATGTTTATAGTTGTTGCAACCTTGAGGGAAATCAAGCATGGGAAACTGTCCTTGATGAGCTAGAAAAATTTGAGTAATGTTCCAAATGATGTGTCAAAACAGCATACCACACTGGTTAAGTGAGGAAGGTGTGTTGTGGGAATCTGTTTAACAGTGTCAGCCGCTTTGCTTTGCAGCTCTCAAATGTGTTTAGTTTCATTCTGTGCACTTTTTCCTCAACCCGCAAATGTTGATTTAAAATGAGCTAGAGCTGCTTGCACATACCAGTCCGTGTTATCAGGACTAGACTAAACCCATCGAGCAGAACAGTGCAGATGTTATCTGAACTTAACTTTTGTGTTGTGTTGGGAATACGATGAGCTCCAAATGATAGTAATGCAGCTGTTAATGATATCTTATCTTTCTTGAGTGTTATCAGCTTGCCGTGGCATTTGTCTCAAGGGCTCGTACGTGTCTTTACGTGTATCACCAGAGTGGAATTGTTTTTAGGCACACGCAGGAAATTGCTTCCGCATGTTAAAATGTATGTGAAGCCAAATATGTTTATACAAGTATAGTTATTCTAAGTGATCCTGCTCTTTTTTTTCAGCTGTCGTTCTGAAACATGCTGGAGCAATCATCTATCTCTGTTTCCTTGTATTACATAAACACACACATGGAATTCTTGGCATCAGATGCTAATGATAATCCCTGAAACTAGCTGGATTCATCTGAAATTATAAAGGTTTAAGTCACCAGATAGGCACCAATGTTTAATAGACTAGTAAATGTATCATTTAAAGTAATTACAAACAATTATTTCTCCAAGTAATTTAGGGCCTGTCCACACGGAGACGCGTTTCGCTGTATATGTATAAATTTTTTAGCGTATTGGCGTTCGTCCACACGGATCCGGCGTTTTAGGAGACTGAAACCGCTATTTTTTTGAAACCGGGTCCCAAAGTGGATAAATC
>JAUCMU010000039.1:3781382-3801895 GCA_032275025.1 Enteromius treurensis
ATATAGAGTGCCACTATTATGGGTAATGAAAGGTTCATATTTTTGGTTTTGGGAGCTCCAAACAACAGGGTGACATGCGTGCAAGGTCAAAAAGGTCTTTTAATATGCCTTTATTCTTACCTTATTTGTTCAGAGATTCTCAAACGATTTGTTCAACGATTCTTTTTCCCAAACCCTTCTGGTGATTGGTCGATTTTAATTAAAGCAGTGTTTGTGAGCTTTCAATGTTCCAAAAGCGGAGCATTGCGATTTCATTCAGACCAATGAGGAAAGACCAACAAGTGGGCGGCAATATGCTAATGTTTTCTTTAGACATCAGCAGGAAATAGCTTCAGACTCGTTTTAAAAACAACTCGTTTCAACTATTCGACTTTCTTTTGAGACAATAACTTTATACACGGTTCACTTCCAGATTTCAAACTTTGCAGGATGTTTTCATTCACTTTGAGCTGTGTCACAC
The DNA here is from genome assembly GCA_032275025.1 of Enteromius treurensis. NCBI lineage: Eukaryota > Metazoa > Chordata > Actinopteri > Cypriniformes > Cyprinidae > Enteromius > Enteromius treurensis. Next base: position 3,781,843 of record JAUCMU010000039.1, read on the forward strand.
ACTGCATGAAAGATCACTTTCAAAAATCCATAACGGGGACACTTTAATTGCACATGCTTGCACCTACAATTAATAATTGTAGTTATAAATAGGTTGACATCTCAAAATATTGCAGAATCAATATAAAATGCATTTCAAATGAGGTCGTCCGTCTTCCACTGTCTCACTCAGTCCTGTCTCTGCTTTCTTTACAGATCAGGTCGAGATCCCGCCTGGCGACTCCAAACAGACCCGTGTGTCCCAGCTTGAGCTGCCTGGCTCAAGAGAGCAGCTTGCAGAGAGTTCACCGCCATGTCTTAACACCTCTCGCTCCCCTCTGAAGACCCTGTCCCCCCTTCCCTCTCTCTCCCCTCCCTCCTCCCCCCCTGCCCTCCCTGTAGAAGCTTCCCAGTCCTCTGGTAACCACAGTGCCTCCTCTGGAGAGATGAGTCTGCATCAGCCACAGCAGCAGCAGGGGTCAGAGAGGGACCTTCCCTCTGCCGCCTCATCTGTCAGTGTGCCCTCTGTACGCAAGACGCCTAAGAAGCGGCGCATCTCTCTGCGCTCGCTGTTCCGCCGGCGCTGCGGAGACACCAAATCCCGCAAGTCACGGGCACTGGCGGCTGGTGTGGACGGCATTGCCAGCGTGGAAAGCGTGCACTCGGAAATGTGCCAGCAGCAGGATCATGCCTCTGCGCTTTCTGCCTCTGGTGTGGCCTCCACCTCCTCTTCATCCTCCTCATCCTCGGCCTCCGCCTCCGAGCTGTTAGAGTGCCCACTGTGCCTGCTGCGCCACACCAGAGACCGCTTCCCTGACATCATGACATGCCACCACCGTTCCTGTGCTGACTGCCTCCGACAGTATCTGCGCATCGAGATCTCAGAGAGCAGGGTCAATATCAGCTGCCCCGAGTGCTCGGAGCGATTCAACCCCCACGACATTCGCATGATACTCAATGACCGCGTGCTCATGGAGAAATATGAGGAGTTCATGCTGCGCCGTTGGCTGGTGGCCGACCCTGACTGTCGCTGGTGCCCAGCTCCGGACTGCGGGTAAGGCCACTTGTAATACTCTTATTTCTCTATATATGCACTATTGGTGGAGTTTGGAGTTAAGATTCTAAAAACTGGTCATTAAAGCCATCTCCATTTTAGAAAAATAAATGCTTAAAACCTAATTTGTTACATTTTTCTTGCCATGAAAATAGCCACAGAAGCTGGAGTGGCATTAAAAACTAACATAAAAGCCATTTCTTAAGCTGCATCCATTCGATCAAAAACACAATAATAAAAGCAATTTTGTGAAATAGGATTAGTTTAAAATGTTTGAATATACTTTAAAATGTAATGTATTTCTTTGATCTAAAGCTGAATTTTGGACCATTATTTCAGTCCTCGGTGTCACATGATTCTTCAGAACTCATTTTGATATGATTTGCTGCTCAAAAAACTACTGAAATTTCTAGTTATGAATGTTGAAATCTGTAATCAGTTGTGTATGTGCAACACATTTTCATCATCGTATTATGAGGATATAACATCTGTCAATTGTACACCCTTTCTGGTGCTCCTTATGTCATCGATACAGTGCTGACATCCTGTTGCTTTAGCAGCATGATAGGAGTTAGGATTTCTATGCCACATTTTTTTTTTTCCCTGGCTGGGTCTAAATGGCTGCTCTGGTTTTAACTGCATGGCTGTGATGTTGCCACAGCTGCTTTGTGTTGCCACAGCTGCTATATCTGCATGTGTGTGTATTTGCTTATTTGTGGCCTGTTTGTTTTGGCAAGTCAGACATAATAGAGGTCATTTGTGTTAATGTGTGAGCATTTATAAACGGCCTCTAACTTAATTAGACTGCACAGTCTTAATCAAGCTACAGTGTTGAGACAAAAATATTTGGGATGTCATCTGAAGTTAGCACAAGCCGAAGGCCCAGTATTGTGTTGTGATCAGCGCTTTTTTGGAGGCCTGACACTTGTGACACTGTCACTTAGAATGGAGTCTTTTATCAGGCCAGTGGAGAGCCTGGCAGCAGATCTTGTCATGCTATGCACTCATCTCTGCACAGATCTGCACCCAGCTGTGCCCTGAGTTTCAATGATAATACAACCTTTTGAGCTGCCTGTTTTCTCCGTTTTGCACTTGTTTTTTTTTGTTTTTTTTAGTAGGTGCTATTAAGTGTCAGTTTGGAAGATGTTCATATTTGTGTGCGTAACAAAGAGCTTTCTCCAAATACATAAAAAAAAATTAGGTACTTTTTGGTAGGTACTTTGCATGCGTCAAACAAAATATGAGCTATTCTACATGTCATGGCAGGTTTGGTTGCGGTTATATATGTGGAGGGATACTTTGGTGGGTGATGAGAGGGATCTTTCTTGAAATTGATAAATCGCTCCTCATATTAAGAAGGTGTTTGTTTGCATGCTAAATCTGTGATACAGGGGTTTGTGGGACCACTAAGGACCACTCATCAGACACAGGTAAACCAGAAAAATGTGACTTATAATTAACAATTTTCAACAATTAACAAAGTTTCTACATTGATATTAATCAGGAATGTTTCTTAAGGAGCAAATCGGCATATTAGAATGACTTTTGAACGATCCTGTGACACTGATCTTTTCGGTTCGGTATCACAGGAATAAGTTACTTTTTAAAAATGTATGCACATGTAACTCCAAGTCAATCATACTTTTGTGAAATCAAACTGGTCACTTAGAAAGCAACATTGATTGACAATTTCACATACTGTTGTGTAAATGGAATAGACAACAGGTGGAAATTGTAGGCAATTAGCAAGAGACACCCCCAATAAAGCAGTGCTTCTGAAGGTGGTGACCACAGACCACTTCTCTGTTCCTATGCGTTCTGGTTGATGTTTTGGTCACTTTTGAATGCTGGCGGTGCTTTCACTGTAGTGGTAGCATGAAACAGAGTCTACTACCCACTCAAATGGCTCAGGTAGTGCAGCTCATTCAGGATGGCACATGAATGCGAGACTCCATGAGGGTGGTATGAGGGCACGATGTCCACAGGTGGGGGTTGTGCTTACAGCCCAACACAGTGCAGGACGTTTAGCATTTGCCAGAGGAAACACCAAGATTAGCAAATTCGCCACTGGCAGCCTGTGCTCTTCACAGATGAAAGCAGGTTTACACTGAGCACATGTGACAGACGTGACAGAGACTGTAGATGCCGTGAAGAAAGTTCTGCTGTCTGCAACATCCTCCAGCATGACTGGTTTGGCAGTGGGTCAGTAATGGTGTGGGGTGGCATTTCTTTGGAGGGCCGCACAGTCCTCCATGTGCTCGCCAGAGGTAGCCTGACTGCCATTAGGTACCCATTAGGTAGATGAGATCCTCAGACCCCTTGTTAGACCATATGCTGGTGCAGTTCCTCCTAATGCAAGACAATGCTAGACCTCATGTGGCTGGAGTGTGTTCCTGCAAGACGAAGGTACTGATGCTACGGACTGGCCCGCCCCTTTCCTCTAACCTGAATCCAATTGAGCACATCTAGGACATAATTTTGCGCTCCATCCACCAACACCACGTTGCACCACAGACTGTCCAGGAGTTGGCGGATGCTTTAGTCCAGGTAGATCCCTCAGGAGACCATCCGCCACCTCATCGTGAGCATGCCCAGGCGTTGTAGGGAGGTCATACAGGCATGTGAACGCCACACACACAACTGAACCTCATTTTGACTTGTTTTTAGGACATTACATCAAAGTTGGATCAGCCTGTAGTGTGTTTTTCCACTTCAATTTTGAGTGTGACTCCAAATCTAGATCTCCAGGGGTAATAAATTACATTTTAATTGATAATATTTGTGCGATTTTGTTGTCAGCACATTAAACGATGTAAAGAACAAAGTATTTAATAACAATATTTCATTCATTCAGATCTAAGATGTTGTTTTAGTGTCCCCTTTATTGTTTTGAGCAGTGTATGGCAGTTTACAGCTTTCAGATCAGTCAACTCAAAATCATTGAAACTAGTAATTTTATGTTGGAAAAATGAATCATTTGAACATACATCTTTCGTGAGCATAAGCTTTCAAAAAGTAAAAGAAAAGAGACAAAAGAGGTGCAGACTGAGAATATTCTCGTATCTCTTTTTTTATATATATTTATATATTAAAACCATAAATAGGGTTGTTGTTTAATTAAGTTAAGTGAAATTGTTGGTTCCCCCAAAATTAAGTAGACTTGATCATCTACAAAAGAGAAAAAAAAAGAAAAAGGACAAAATGAATTTGTGGAGTGGAAAAGCTTTGTTCCATGTTTTATGCTGTGTGCCGCATGCAGGGCTTTCTTTCTGCTGTGGTGGAGCAGTCTTGTTTGACTTTTGTTCTGGTGCTGTCACTATCCTTATTTTGACTTCACTGTCTCTTGTCAGGGTACATTGTAGATCAGACGGGGGCGTTTCATGTCTCCAGCATTGTGTTTACTCTTACACTCTCAGAGTCATGTAGAAATATGGGTAACTCTAATAACAAAGGCCTTTGTTTGTGGAAACAGATGTAGTGGAGGCTTTTCTCAGACGGAAAACCAACAGTTGACCAGATGACATCTGGTTTGCGCCATGCTCTGTTGTATCAAACTATATTATATAGTTCTATTATGTCATACCACATGCAAACTCTTCTAACTGACTTTTCTCAGCTCCCAGTGTCCTTTTTCACATAATGAGTGTTAAAGACTCTTATGTAACTCTTGTCTAGCACACACATCACTTAGCAAACTGATCCTGTCTCCCAAATCTGCATGTTGTGTCTTTACAACAACCATTAGCTCTGCAGACAAGCATAACTTTCAGCGCCATTTCATAGCTTCTAATTAATAATGCTCGGGTCACAATGACCAGTTCCTGCTGTAAGTGATGATGCTATCAATTCAGATTAGCAGGGCCATTCATCTAGATTGACCATCATCGACTTGTGGTGTTACCAGATAGCTACAACTGTTTTGGATAATCTAGTCATTGATCGTACTCTGGTTTGGAGATTATTGTAATAATACTAACAGATTTTCTTGTTTGATATGTATGAGCAAATGCATCGTATTTATCTGAGAGAGTGTTTGTCTGTTTGATCTGACAGGTATGCAGTCATTGCCTTCGGTTGTGCCAGCTGTCCAAAGATCACATGTGGTCGAGAGGGCTGTGGAACTGAGTTCTGTTACCACTGTAAACAGCTGTGGCACCCAAATCAGACCTGTGACGCTGCCCGACAGCAGAGAGCTCAGAGCCTCCGGCTGAGACCCTTCAGATCCTCATCTCTCAGCTACAGCCAGGAGAGCGGCGCTGCTGGTGAGCCCACAGAGCACACATACTGTTAAATCCCATGCACTTCTAAAGTGGATTTGTCAACTACACTGCAGGAAATAAATCTGTAAAATAACAGGAAAAGTCCTGGCACCTCGTTATACGGAGCCTTTTCAAAATACTAGTAAAACACCTGTCAAAAAACCCCACAAAAATTCCTTCAAATTATACAGAACATTGTGTCGTGTTTGCAAAGGTTTTTTTGGTTTGTATAGTGTAGGACGTTTGGTGCAGACTTGACACCAGAGTTTGACCATGATATGATATGATTCAAGTGAACTTTTTGCTTATATTTTGTATCTGTGTCAAAGGGTTGGGAAAGTCCTGAAAATTAATTGGTTATTAACAGTGTGAACCTACATTCTTTTAGTTCTTGAAAGTTCTGTAATAATGGAATTTTTAAAAACTTGAAAAAAATAGTTTTAAAGCTATTTTCAATTTTCAAACCTAGTATGAAAACGTCCTAAATCTCATAAAATCAACCAGCAGTAGTTTGAATCGCTCTGTCTGTGTCTCTCTAAGCCGATGACATAAAGCCATGTCCCCGCTGTGCGGCCTACATCATCAAGATGAACGACGGGAGCTGTAATCACATGACCTGCGCTGTGTGTGGCTGTGAGTTCTGCTGGCTGTGTATGAAGGAGATCTCTGACCTGCACTACTTAAGGTGAGTTTCTTGAACATCACTGGAGGGTTCAGGATGGAGGAAGGCCACATGACATCACTGCATTATTGACCGTAGAACTGATTGATAAAGCTATAGTCATCAGCATTTTTTGTGCTAAGGTTACATTTGTTGAATTTCTTCTTTCTTGACACAGTCCTTCAGGATGCACCTTCTGGGGTAAGAAGCCTTGGAGCAGGAAGAAGAAAATCTTGTGGCAGTTGGGCACACTTGTGGGCGCTCCGGTTGGCATCGCACTGATTGCTGGAATTGCAATACCTGCAATGATCATTGGGATTCCTGTGTATGTGGGCAGAAAGGTGGGTGGCTAAACTAAACACTGTGGAGTGAGGTTTTCATTTATTCGTTTTTAAACCCAGTCTTTTGAAACGATTACAAGTTATGAAATTGGATACTTTTTTCTTTGCCGTAGTAATGATGTGAATCAGCTTGGTACCAAGACATTTTTGTTAACAATTGAGAATAGCTATCATTGTGGAAAAAGAGGACTGAGATTTATGAACCGTTAGTTTCTAGTCTTTAAAGCTATCCTTTTCAATAACCCTATTAGTAACCGTTTTTTTTAAACTCTTGGGTTATAGGCCACGTTTCCACTGTATCTGACCCATTCAAATGGACTATAAAATAAACAATAAATATTTCATATAGTTTTATAATAATAAATAATATTTCTATTATATTATACAGCATTTTTAGCAATGCTAAACGTGTAAATATTTATATTCATATAATTTATACAATATATATGTGTGTGTATATGTGTATGTATGTATATATATATATATATATATATATATATATATATATATATGTGGTTATGTATTTATATACACAAAATAAATGTACACATTACACACAAATATATTATTTACACACAAATTTTTATTTTGCATGAGATTAATAACGGATAATTATTGCCTTGCACTAAATTATTTTTTTTGTTTGTTTACATAGGCTGCACAGCTTAATTTTATTTGACCATTTAAACTGAAGCACATTTTTAAAAATCATTTTATTATTATATATTAAATATTCCATGTCTATAGATATTCCATGTCTGTCTTTTTGCCTGTGTACAAAGCCTGCAAATATTTAATAATGTTCATGAATGCTAATGATCCCAATAATAGTGTATAATCTTAGTCATCAGTAATCATTACAAAAGTCATTGCAGTACTGCATTATCAGCCTTAACTTGGATTTAACTCGCTGACACATGGCGTGGGCTAAATTTACAAAAAATAGGCGACAGTTGATTTGTGTAATTTGGCAGCATTTCCTGTGACGGCTTCTTTTGTGAACCAGTTTCTCCAAATGCCTTTGTCATGACTACAAAATAATAAGGGCCTTCGTTTTATCTGACTAGAAGAACACTGCTTATTATAAACACTTTTAGAAACTGGCGCCAGTGTGTTAAAAGGGGTTTGACAGGCGCTATTCTTAAATCTGTATTAATAGATTTAAAGAATCATATGTCCAGCAAATAGCAGTGATGCTGAATAATTTGTGCACTACATTAAGGATTTGGTTTGCGTGAGTTAATATGCGGCCTGTCTCTGAACCAGATTAGACCACTGCAAACTGGGTCACTTGTACAATGATTAATAACACTTCAGATATGCGCTGTTCAGTCTGAATTTCATCATGGAGGGATTTCCATAACGTCTGTTTATCTGACCTGAATCCTGAGTGCTGCCTTGTGAAATATGACAACCCACATATCTTATCACACACTTATCAGCCTGGTTTGATCTTACCGAGTGGGAAATTATGCTAGCGTTTTGAGTTACCAAAGCGTGAATTAATCTGTGCGGGGTGATGGTGGAGAGATGTGTTTATTCACTCAGTCTTTTGAATCTGTCTGCTTCAGATTCATAATCGTTATGAGGGAAAGGACATCTCCAAGCACAAGAGAAACCTTGTCATAGCCGGCGGGGTGACATTGTCAGTGATCGTGTCTCCAGTGGTTGCTGCCGTCACTGTCGGTAAGCAGACTTCTTTGTTTTATGTCTGATGATTCACTTTATGATTTTAATTGCAGTTTCTTAACCCATAAACCTATATTAAATGTCAGCAATTAATTTAGCACCAAGTTGATCGACATACTTAACAATAGAAAAACTAAAAACAGCAATAATACAAAGAAATTTAAATACAAAGAAAATGAAAACCAGGAGGAAAGAAAAGAGGCATATATTATTAATAATCTGGTTTAGAGATTGCAGTTTAAGTGTTATATTGTGTCTGTGCAGGGATAGGAGTGCCCATCATGTTGGCGTACGTCTACGGTGTGGTGCCCATCTCTCTGTGCCGCAGTGGCGGATGCGGCGTGTCTGCAGGGAATGGTAAAGGAGTGCGCATCGAGTTTGATGACGAGAACGACATGAACGCGGGCACTGGAGCTGCTGTGACTGGTGCGTGAACCTCATTGAATACAAACACCTCAGTGTCACCGGCTGAGAAGCCAAACAATGTTTAAAGCATTCAGAATCTGGTCTTCTCATTCATCCTCGGTCTTGGCTGTCTCTTTTCCCGAAGACACACTCTCCTCCTCGCCCATGTTTAAGGCGGTGTGTGCCTGTGAATGTTAGATTTTGAGGCCTATTTAGAGACAGTGTTTATCCTTTTCCAGACACAACATCTTAAACTCAAGAGTCAAGTAGCTTTGCTTCTCAAACACTAAATAATTCCTGTGAAGCTCATGTAACTCTGGACACAAGCAGCTTTTGTTCTGATGTACAGAGTAAGCCTGAGGAAAAGGTTTTGGAATATGATTATGCTATGTGTAATCGGTTTCTCAAATTCAGTTATTTTTGTTAAAAAAAAAATTCAAACATGGATGAAAAATTGTGGGATTAATCCATACTGCAATTTCATGCAGATCTTAAAATCCAAACACTGGAACTTTCCTACTGAATTTTTTACATTTTCCCCAAAATACTTCACACTTTTGCGAACTGCTGTATTGACTGCTTTTTTTCCGATTCTCTTTTGTCAGACACCACTTCAGTAGCAGAGACCAGGCATAACCCCAGCATCGGCGAGGGCAGTGTGGGGGGTCTGACGGGCAGCCTTAGTGCCAGCGGGAGCCACATGGAGCGTATTGGAGCAATGAGAGACAACCTGAGCGAGAACGCCAGCACTATGGCCCTCGCTGGGGCCAGCATCACTGGCAGCTTGTCAGGAAGTGCCATGGTCAACTGCTTTAACAGGTCAGTGACACAATCCCTGCATTTCACTTTTGTGCAGATTTATTGACCAGAAACGGCCTTTTAAGGTTCACGTATTTTGATGTGACTACGTGGACATATATTCATATGAACATATAAGGTTCAAAATGCTAAATATCCACCAGAATCCCAAAATACCCATAAACATCAATTTAAACAAGACTCAGTTTCCTGTTTCTGTAGACCCCAACACTGCACAGGTTGAATGTGTCTTCTCTCACACACCCATTCCAGGTCTTTGACTCTCTGCTGGTGACCTGAATCAGATGTGCTTGATTTAAAGAGACATGCAAAACGTAAAAGCACCAATGCTGAGACACTGGTCAAGGCAACCGATTTTTATTTTTTTTAAACATTGCCCCGTTTTAATGTCTTTTCCATCCCACAGCAAGAAAACTAGTAAGCTGTTAGGATTCATGCTTCTGGTCTCATGCCCAGAACCTCTGCTGTTATATAAAATCATGACTTGGTGGTGCTTGTGAACAAAGTGTGTTGGAAAATGGAAGATCATTCACGTGGAACGACCGTCATATAAAGACTACATGTTTTATGCAGGCTATGCACACGGAGATCTAACAGCTGGATTTGCACAAGTTTGTGAAATTTGTCGCATTTTCCCCCAGTTTCACAGACAAGACAAAAATAGACTCCAAAATAGACTCTAATCATAAACCCTGTCTGTACAACCGGGCTTAAATGTGGCAGAAATTACGACAACACTACAGAGAGAAGAAAAGTTACGCCTTCTTTCTTTATGCAAACATTTGGACGGTGTTATGCAAATCTTCCCACACAGTGATGTAGTGTTTTGTAAGCTTGCAACAAGCCAAAGACGTATGACCCCTTTAAATGTGCTGTTTGTGTGTCTCAGATTGGAAGTTCAAGCTGATGTTCAAAAGGAGCGTTGCAGTCTGAGCGGGGAGTCCGGTACCGTCAGTCTGGGGACAATCAGTGACAACGCTAGTACCAAAGCAATGGCTGGATCCATTCTCAACGCCTACCTGCCTCTGGACAGGTCTGTGTTCATATGCGTCCATAGACCACAAAACCAGTCTTAAGGGTGAAAATGTTAAGAAATTAGATTTATATATCTTCTGAAAGCTGTTTATTAGGACAGGACAATATTTGGTTGAGATACAACTTCCAAAGAGAATCTGAAAACTAAGTAATAAAGTGTGTCAGGCGCCCCAAAACGTTCTAGGCCTTTAAGGGTTAATATATCCTAATGATTTTTGGCATAAATGAAAAATATCATTTTGACCCGTAGGTGTTGTTGGCTATTGCTACAAAGTGCTACTTAAGACTGGTTTTGTGCTCCAGGGTCACATTTACCCACACGTATGTGTTGAGGCTTGAGTTGTCACTAACAAAAGATGTTGTGGTTCAGCAGGGACGGGAGCAGCATGGAGGTGCAGGTGGATGTGGAGTCCAAGCGAGGGAAGCTGAGGCACCACAGCGGCAGCAGCAGTATGGACGATGGCAGCAGCGGAGGACAGGTGCCCGGTGTTTGCTCCTCCGGCTGTCCCCACGAGGGCAAGTGCATCACCTCCCGCTGGGCCAAGGAGCCGTCCTCCACCTCCTCCTCCTCCTCCGGCAAGAAGAGCAAAGGCAAGCTGCGCAAGAAGAGCGGCGCAACCAAGATCAACGAGACCCGAGAAGACATGGACGCCCAGCTGTTGGAGCGCCGCAGCACCAACTCCAGCGAGCTCGACTCGCCCTCCCTGAGCGGCAGCCTGCCGTCTGTGGCCGACTCCCACTCCAGCCACTTCTCGGAGTTCAGCTGCTCCGACCTGGACGCTTGCAGGCCGCCCTGCTACGAGTCCCACACCCGACATCCCAACACAGCCGGAGCAGTCAGCCCGCTCCCTGAGGTGGAGAACGACCGGCTGGAGAACTGTCTCCCTCCCGGGAGCCTCACGCAAGCTGCGGTGGCCCCTCTGAGCCCTGACGGGGCGGCGGAGCGCCCGCTGTGCTACATCGCGGAGGAGAACATGAGTTTAATGTGTGCGGCTGAGAGCTCGCCTAAAGAACGCAATAACAACCTTCCTCAGCCGCCAAGCCCTGTGCGTAACGCCTGCATTCAAACAGAGATATAAGCAGACACAGACACACGCTAGCTGTCACAGCTAACCTTTTATTACCAAGGATTGCACGGATCGTTTCGTGGAGGTTTAACGTCCAAGTTGGTCTGTTTTGTTTTTCGAACGTTGGAAGAGGAGCGCCACTATTTATGTTGGTCATGGGCAGGATGCGCCTCGAAGTTTCAGAAAGCTCACTGTGACCAAAGGTTACTGCTTACAGTTGAACCGAAGCTGGGATAAGATTCAGAGAGGCAACAGATGAATGTAAGTGATGCATGGAGACTGATGACGATGTAGCTGTCGATCACACACGCCTCTGTTTCAGTGTTAAAAGAAATCGATTAAAACGTGTCCAGCTCGTTTTTCACCACAAAATAAAAGCGAAAGAAGAGAAATATCATTGCTTACATACTGGAAATGAAGCCTCGGTTTAGGATGGGTTTGGTTTGTGACATGTGAAAGCTCAGCCAGAAATGAGCCTGCTGTCATCATTTACCCTCACGACGTTTTAAATCTGTATTTCTTTTTTCTGTGCAACATAAGACTTGAAGATGTTTTGGTAACCAAACCGTTTATACCGAACCAAACCGGTTTGTTTACCGAATATCTTTTATGAACTTGTGTAGGTTTGGAACAACACAAGGATGAGCCAATGATGACTGAATTCTCATTTTTGGGTGGACTATTGCTTTAAGCACATTTTTCTTCCTCTTTATTTTGTCTCTATTTTGTAATTCCTGATTATTCTTAATACTATAAAACAGTATTTTGTTTCTGTATTATTGTCCAAAAAAATCAGTACAATTACAACCATTATTTAAATGTATATAATTTTTGATATTTTTTTCCAATACAGTCATTCAAATTGGGAGGCAAAATGTGCTTCACTTTCATGAAAAGGTCCCAAACCTTATCGATTCTACAAATAGGCTTAATTTTCTTTGAATGTAATTTGAACTGGAATAAGACCATGACGTGTTTTTGACAGCTAGCCTGCAGCTGACCCGTGTATTCAGAAGCACCTTCACTACACATGCGTACACACACACACACACACACATACTCTCAGTTAGCCAGCATATAGCTTTAGTTGGAGGAGTCTGCGACTATTCAGAGGCAGTCTGGAGATATGGGAGATGTTCATACAAGATGAGCCCACGAGGGACCAGGCAATAGATTTCCCTTTCACAGCAGTGATTCTTGTGTTCTAAATTTTTGGGGCTTTTTTTTTCTTTTCGGTGTCGCTGCGTATTTTCCATTTTTGGGGAAAGTAGACGAGCTGGACGAAGCCGTGTCACGCCCCCTGCTGGTATGATGGGGAACTTGACCAAACCCAAACATGGGAGGAAGTGAGTCTGGTATGTTAAAAAAAAAAAAGAGCGAGAGAGAGAGAGAGAGAGAGAGAGAGAGAGGGAGAGAAAAGAGCAAACTGGATGCAGTGGGTTACGAATGGAACCCGAAAGATCTGCATCCTGTTAAACACGGGGGGAAAAAATACAACTACTTTCATTGTAAAGGCTATGATGGTAATCACATTCAGGTTGTTTCAACTGATAAGTGATTTTTATTTTTTTTTCTTGTATCTGTATTGACTCATGGTGCCTTTTGGATCATAGATGAACTGCTTTTCTTTTCCGGTTCGTGTCTTATGAGTTCAAATGTATTGGACGAGGCTGCGTTGAATGTTAGCGAGGCGGCGTAGCGTCCCTAGGACTACACATCTGACCGCCTACCAAAGACAGCACTCAGGCTCACTCCTGCACACTTCAACACACCCACCGTTTACAGACGCCTCCTCGGATTCGTGTGTTTGCACTGTTCATCCGCTTTGTTTCTGCCATTCTGGTGCTGCTCCGTAATCTCTCGGGACTAATCTAATGCCACAAGCTGCTTTGTTTTTGTTCCTTCTATTTCTTTAGTGTTCTTTTTTTTTTTTTGAGCCTGCCCATATCTGTACGAATATTATTTCAGAGGCTAGGGACGATTGATTTCTAACTTTTTCAAAACAGCTTGTTATTTGTATATTTGCTTTATAATATGCGTGTAAATGCATATCTAAATGAAAAAATAAAAACATGACTCTAGATGCGTGGTCTGTGTGTTTGTTCAAGTACTATTGACTGTTATTGAGATGTAGAATTATGGCAGTGTGTGTAGGTGAAATAATAGAGTTCAATAAATTTGGGGTAGGAAATATAAGTATAACAGATTGAGTGAAAAATGTATTTCAATTCATATTTCATTAGGGACTTTGAAATCGTACAAAATATTTTTCTAAAATGTTTAAATGCAAAAGCAATTCCAGAAACTAAAATTATACCATTATACTTCAACCTTAATATAGCATTACTGAATTTGAGTAATATTTATGAGAAATGTAGTATATCTATAAAGTTTTGGGTCAGTATTATTTTTTTTTTCCCCCCCAGCAAAGATTCATCAAATAATAAAAAATGGTTTCCTTGAAAGTATTAAACACGGAAAACAGAGAGATGATGATAATCAGAAATGCTTTTTGAACAAAAATCAGCATATTAGAATGATTTGTAAATAATCGTGACACTAATGATGGTGGAAATTCAGCCTTTATCACAGGAATAAATTACATTTTACAATATGTGATAATGAGAAACTATTATTTTCCACTGCAATAATATTTACCAATATTTCTTTTTTATTTCTTACAATTATTTTACCCATTTTAAAAGATTAAACCTACTGACCCCAAACTTTAAACAGTAGTGTAGATTCAAATCATTTGGATGTATTAAGCCTGTATTAATCAAAAATCATTGGGGTTTCTATTTTAGCTTTATATTTCCAGAGGTTTTGCAATTCTAAAATAATTTCTAATCCTGTCTAACAGCAAAAAATATTTCACCTAGTAATTTATAAAGCCATTTATTTAGCTTATGCAAATTTATCCGAAACATATTTCTTTTGCTGACATCCAAAAGAAAAAGTACATCTAATGTTATTGCACATTCATACCTTGTGGGATCTTTGCATATTGAGACCATGGTTGAGCTGAAGGCTTGAAGATGTCCAAAAAAAAAAGAAGAAAGTACACTACACGAGCGCGTATGCAAATATTACACAATACAATGGAATAGCTCTTAAAAATATATTAAATCCTGAGAAATGAGAGATTTAAATGTAGCAAATTAAATTCCTATACAATTTTGTCTGAGAGTGTCAAATCACTCCATATGGGAGCCACGGCTTCTTTTTAAAGGCACATTCTCTCTTATACACACGATACCCGAGAATCCCAGCCGTGCCATGCTCACAGTGCCTGCTGAAGCCAGAGGAAGAGGATGAACCGTTTGCATGCTTTGCATCGTCAGCATTGCATCAGACAATATTCCTAGAAGAAGGTGAGATGAGTTTTTTTCTGGAAGGGAAACTTTAGTTGAGGCGGATGAATGGGCCCTCGTGCCGTGACTCTGAGAGTCGTGAGCTGGATTTCTCACGTTAGCTGGATCCGCCGCGTCTGGCTTTAATGAAGGAGGGGCTGTTCTTCCAGTAGCTCTCCGTTCGTTTCATCCTTTATTGCCTCGATGTCAACCTGCAGAGAGAAAAGTGTCATAGTCGGCATCACGTATGTCACATTGAAGCCAGTTTGAGAGCTACATTTGGTGTGTGCGCTAAACCTCGAGAGAAAGAGGCAAAACTGCAACATATGAATGCAGAAAAAGTTTGAGATTGTGAGGAAACACTGAGGCGACGACTGAATTTGTAAGAGATAAAGTCAGATATCTGGGGAAAAAGATAAAACCTGGGCTAAAACTTGGTCATTCAGCATTAGTGAGAAATAAATTGACAGGTACAAGAAAAAAGTTAGAATTTGTGAAATACAGACTCAGAATTGGGAGGATAAAGTCAGAATTTGCTAGATATGTAAAAAGTAAGTAAGTAAGAATTTATGAAAAATAAATTTTGAAAAAAAGTGAAAAGTGTCTAACAACTGTCTAATTGTGAGATATACAAGAATTCCTCTTATAAATAGAAGGAATGTAATTGGTCATAATTCTTTTTTTTTTATTCTGTGGCAAAACCGGGCTTGCATGCATTTATGTGTTGTTATAGATGTATGAACATGATTCTTAGAATGGATTAGAATTATTAAAACTTTAGATTTTGCTGTAGTTATTATCATTTGCAGAAAATATGAGTTCTGTGTTTCAAATCATGATGATAGGTGGGTTGCCAATACGCTGCCCGTGTATTCAGAGTAGTTTATTCAGCTTGATATCGGTATAAATGATGTATAAATCTAAAGTTTATTAGGGTTTTGTTCGGTTATGAGCAATAGTAATAATGACCCTTGCCTCAGTAGACACCACTAATCAGCTAAACCTAAGATCAAAGTTCACTGAGGTATGTTAGATAAGTAGTGGCTTAGGTGTTTTCAAGTTTCAGGTTTCATTACACACTCTAAATTACAACAGGACTGTTTTATCATGATCCGCTGCTGCATTCTGCAATCACATTTTTATAAGCGTAGTATAAAATAGATCTGTTCCTGACCCTCAAGATGTAGTCCTTACCATGCTGATGTTCAAGTGTTTGATAAAAATGTGGTTATTTGATGCTAAAATATAGGGTGTGATGTCATGACTGTGTGGGGGCAATGCATGACAGCTAGTAATGCGATTTATTTGATCTGATGACCTTTTTAAAGTAACTAGTAAAGGCATGCATTACTTTTTTATTTACAAGAAAATATCGGAGTTACTTTAAAAAAAAGAAAGAATCAAACATGATGTTCTAGAATGTTGAACTTTCTTCTTCTGGTTTGTTTGAGCTGTGCCCTCTTTACTGTACAGATACGAATGTCCACTTTCTTCACCCTGAGGCTTATCCATTTCATTTTTGGTGTAAACGACCTTTAATTTGCGCAAAAAAAAGCAAAAGCAAAATGTGTATAAATAGTACCAAATAAAAACAAAAAACCGTGGGCCTGATATGCAAAAATGAACTTTGCCGTACATATGATACGCTGCATATTATATTCCTACGCATGTTTTTAGCGTGCATATGATACACAGTTTTTGCATTCATATGATGCAAAATTTGTTGCCTTGCATATTATACACAGTATTTCGATTTATACTCTATTCTATTTATACTTTATATTCATGAGATCGGGTTGACTAATTACTAACGTTTTTAGCAAGTAGAAGTAACAGTGTTGTTTTCCTGATTTTCTGCACAGTCTGAACTGTGCTGGTGTTTATCTCTGCCTACATGTTCATTGGCAGTGAGACTTTACCTTGAGAATTAGCCAGTACTAGACTCTCTCTCAGCAGGTTAGTGACCGTCTCCAGCTCTTGCTCGGCCTCCTGCACGTTCGGGTCCAACTGCAGTACTTCCTGTAAATCAGTGCTGGCTGACAGGTAGTCCTGAGGGAAGAAGTAAAGACAGACATCACAGCTCTGCCTTACTGCACTGAATTCAACACTGCTATGATATAAGCAGGGGTTAAATTTGGATGTATTATGTACATACACGCACATATAAAGATTATTTATTTATTTATTTAGCAAATATGACTTAATCTTAACTACACTATAAGTATAACTATAAGTGTAGTTTGATGTTTGTCATTTAATCATAATGTTTTTACACTGCACAAAAAAGGAAGGAGACATGCTTTCTTTATTACTAGCAAAAAGAGACCTTTAAGCCTTTGTGTGCAAGCGCCCGTCTGTAAAATGCTTTCTTGTTGTTTGGCTCGCTCTGAAGCGCAGAGTCACAGTCCTGTTTGGCTTCTGCGAAACACTCCAGCTTGAGATAGCACAGCGCTCTGGAAAACACAGCAGACATTTCTCACTCAGCAGTGCAGCCTGACTCCCTCCTTCGGTGTTTTGTGCTGGAGTTGTCAGAGCTAATTGCTGACTGAACAGCATTCTGTCTCAGCACTTTCTGGAAGGCCCAGGACAACATGTGCTGTTTGTAAGTATTTAGCAGCACCAAACTGCGGCTATGATCAAAACAGATTACTATAGATATATATATATATAATGCATATAATATATTATGCGTTATTCAACATTTAAAACAGTAGCTACTATACACGTGTTCTTTTTGGTTGCATGTTTAATTCAGTAAGTTTTCACTGTTTTAGAAAATTAAACATTTATATTGCAATTTTTATTGCATTTTGTGCCTGAATGTCTAAAAATGTATCTGTAGGCTGTTATATACATACTGCATAAACGAAAATGCATCTGTAAACTTTTTCAGCACCATTTTCCCCTGTACGGAAGATGAGTTATAACCAAATCAACCATTCTTGTAATGAGAAAAAATGGACAAAGACAAAGCTACAAGGCTGCACTTTAACAAGAAAAAATTACTAAAAACTACAATCCCATGATGCATTGCAAATGACACGATCAAATTAAAAAGCACGGACAGATTATAAAAAGATATAAAACTTTTATTCATTTTTTTATATGCATGCATACATAACCTACATGTAATGTGTGTGTGTGTGTGTTTGTGTATCTTAGTTCTAGATTACGTTTTCTTTGCAGAATCATGGGTAATGCAGTTTTTACACAATTAATTTGTCCTTTGCTGTTTAGCATGATTATTTAAAAATAATGATGCAAAAAAAAAAAAAGAAATAATGCAAACTAGTGGCTGTATCAAAAGCTTTTTACCACTGATTAACTACAGCTCACAGTTGGTCTGTATTGAAGTTGATGTCAAAAAACAAAAGGGGATGTTTTTCTTTCAGAACCCGACTGTTGTACTTTGACTGTTGTTTTATGAGCAATGCTGTATTGTGCTCTTCTGAACTGTCTGATATTAACAGCTGTAAAGTGCAGGACAGCTTCACCTGTTAGTGTAGATGGCACATTCATTAGGTTTGATGGCCAGACATTCGCTGTATTTGTCAGCAGCACCTTGAAACTGTCCGTTCTTCACCATCTCATTTCCTTCTTGTTTCAGCAAAGTGAACCTAGCCTCTGCTTTTCTGGCTGTGGAGAAAGTAGATTTACAGTAGAATTACACTTCTGAACACCTCTCCTAAATTATAGCTACAAGTACGAAACGAGCTAACATGTTTGAACACGAACGTGTCTGCGTCATAAATTTCAAAATTATAAAAACAAACAAGTAAATAAAAAGGTAATTACATTTAAGCATGTTACCCTCCCAAATTCTAAATATTGTAGAGTAACAACAACAGACAAGATTTAATGATACAATCACAATACATTTAAGATCAAAGCCGCTGCATTACAGTATTGAAAATTCAAGGTAAATATATACTTAAAGGGTTAGTTCACTCAAAAATGAAAATTCAGTTATTAATTACTCATCCTCATGTCGTTCTAAACCCGGAAGACCTTCATTCATCTTCGGAACACAAACTAAGATATTTTTGATGATATCAGAGCCATCTGTCCCTCCATAGACAGCAATACAACTAAAATGATGCCAGTTCCAGAAACGTGGTAAAAATTTCATAAAATTTCATTTCATTTTAGTTTGGAATTTTGTGCTTTTGTCATTTGTAGCTATTAGTTTATTAGTTGTTTTTTTTGTAATATAACTTCAATTTAATAAATTTTTTAGATTTACTCTTTTAAATAGTAGTTTTAGTACTTTAAGACAACATTCCAGATTTTAAGTTATTTTAAGCTTTGTTTTTAATCTAATATTTATATATATATATATTCATCTTTATTAAAATGACCAAATAGGCTTGTGTCAGTGTGCTTTATCTCAAACTCTAAAAAATGTGTTGCCTAAATTCTTTTACATCTAAAGAACCTCTCTGTTTCCAAAAGCTTCTTAAAGAAGGTTCTTTAGATCATGAAAAGGTAAGAAAGAGACGATTCTTTAAAGAACCTTTGACTGAACCAAGAATAACCTTTTAACCAGCTGTATCTTTTCAGTTCAGTAGCATCGCAGGCAGCGAGTGCAGAGGCAACAATAACATAACATGACTTTATCTGGCTCAAAGGACAGCAGAGCAAAGGTTGTCCCATTGTTAATGTGATCGGCGCTGATCATGTGGGTCTTCCTTTCTCAGGTCAGAATGAAACCGGAGCCGTCTGGTTCCATTACGATGAGAGCTGACTATGTTACTCTTTTACATAATTGATTGCCATCAAGCGCGGTACATCCCCGCTGACAAAAGCTGTTAGATGCAGCGTGTGACTGAAACTGTTTGCATAATTTTTGTAAACACGTCAACAACAGAAAATTCAAACGTCACACACAATGCCAAGCCTATAAGCGTTCCCAGCGGCCGTTTGTTGTGAGTTGTTCAACAGC
Organism: Enteromius treurensis; assembly: GCA_032275025.1. NCBI lineage: Eukaryota > Metazoa > Chordata > Actinopteri > Cypriniformes > Cyprinidae > Enteromius > Enteromius treurensis. The sequence goes on from JAUCMU010000039.1 coordinate 3,801,446, forward strand.
ATTTTTTTCTGCATGTATTATTTATCAGCATTGGCCGGCATATGCAGGTCGTGGGGGTTCCAGCATATTTCTGTTTGGAAATGCATTATATTTAATGCATGCAGCCTTCTTTCATAACCTCAGCATGAATATCCTAGCTGATCCTGGTCTGTACAGCCATGCTTCAATGATAAAGGTCTCTCTGGTTAAACTAGTTAAGAAGCCTCATGTGGACATCCACAATATAATTCTCAAATACATGTGGTATTGAACATTTCCAAAGACAGCTCAGAAATGGCATGAATGCATTTACACAGAAATTATAGCTGTTTATGTGAATGCAAGGGGTTAACACTCTCACCAAATATATGACGCTATCTAAAGACACATGGCATCCTTACTAGAACCAGGAAGTATGAGCATATTAGCCCGGTTCTGTCAACACTGCACTGGCTCCCTATCAAACATCGT
>JAUCMU010000039.1:3801995-3838117 GCA_032275025.1 Enteromius treurensis
TGAAGTCTGCCTCCGCTTGCTAGTAATCACGTCACCACTAGAGCAAGCTCCTGATTGGTTAACGCGGCGCGAATTTTCGCCAAAGTTCAGATTTTTCAACTTGAGCGTTACGCGCGATTGGTTTTTCAGCAAAAGTTAATGGTTTTGAGTGTAGATCTTTATTTTGACCTGAAAATTAGATGTTTGGGAAAGTGTGTGAGGCGTTATGGATTTGTGTTTACTGTTGTGAGAATGAATGTTCAAGAAATGTGTTTTAGAAATCGAGAAAAACTGTAATATTTCCTGTGTCACAACCATGATATGTCAACACCATCTTCCAATTTCTTTGGAAATATTTTGAAATATTTAGATCATTTTAGTCTCCTGAAGCAGGTTCTAGCATCAACAGAATAAACAAAATGATACATAAACTCTATTTTTTTGTGAAAACAAAATGACAAATTTGTCAACACTGTCAGATTGTGTTTCAGTGATATAACAAAATACTTAAAAATGACTCATGAAGAAGCTTTATATACAATAACATACTCACTGTTTGTTGTGTTTGTTTTAATACAGTAATTCATTGATCCTATGTATTTGTTTCATCCACACCAGGCTCCACCCTAATTCAGTCACAACGCTTACTCTCCCCTGAATACTGATCACCAGCACCTGGATCCATTCAACACACTTATTAACAACCACATATAACCACACAGCACTCACTGTCAAAGCTTGTTCGTGACAAGTGGACTTATATTCGGCAAGACTGTTCTAAGCTATATACTTACCAGTGATACTTACCTTGTGATTTCCCTGTGTTCTCCGCGATCTCTGTCTCTTCCCCAGGCTCCTTGGATTCCTTTTGTGTCTCCTGTGTCTCAAGATTGTGGTGTGTTGTTGAGGTTCCTCGTCACTGTGTCTCCATCATATATGTGTTACTCCAGCGCTCCTACAAAGAAAGACGTTCAAGTTATTCATTCAATCAAACTGCTCTTCCTCTGTTCTACTCACCTGAATCATATGCCTTATCCTTCTGTTACGCCTCTTCTGCATAAATAAATACATTGTGATTGAACTTACCTCCTGTGTACAGTCCGCTTCATAACAGTATTTCATAGTTAAAAAGACTACAAATTCAGGTTTTTGTCACCACCATCAGATGTGTCAACTCCGCCAGATGAATATTTTGATAATATTTAATTGACATTGTATATTTGTTGTGGAATTGTTGGTCTCATGTGAACGTGTAATCTGTCTGCTAACATGAGAATAGGTTTTGACATGTTAAACACATCTTGACTGCTGTTAAAGATAAAGTTGAAATGATATTACACAGTCCAAAGTAAAAAGCACTTTTTGTTAAAAAAAGAGAAAAGTTATGAAGTTGTATCACTATCAAAGCATAGCTCAGTAGCTTAGTACACATAAGACTGATATATGCAATTTAATTTCTCTGTGTACAAATGTTTTTTTTTCCTTAAATTTTGCACCATTTTTGATCTAGTCTTCATCATTGCAGTGATCACTTCAGGACGTTTTTATTACTTAATAAAAACATGACACAGTTTAAGATGTTTTTGAGTATTGCAAATAAAAAGAACACCACTTTTAGTTTAACGTTAGTTTAACACAGTTAGTTTAATGAAGACTGAAAAGACTGATCTATTCGCTTATAACAGCAGAAATATATTGTGCTTTTAGGCATTTTTAAAGTATGTTTTTAAGAATATATTACTTTGGCATAATCATTCAGGGTCTGATTTATCTTTCATGAAGATAACATTTAACAAATCGCCAGCCTCTGCTAAATGCATTATAGTTTATTTTTTATTTTCTCACGGGCTGCGTTTCCCAAAAGTATTATTAGACATCGGTGCTCGCAAGTTCTGTTGAAGTCGTTAAAAACAGAACTTCCTGGAAATGCACCCTTGGTGATCATCCTTATCATCTGCAAACCAGTGTGTGCGCTTCTCAAAACAATTTACACAAACAGCAACACACTGTGGCTTACCTGCAAAAGCTTGTCGCTTCAGCTTTTTTTTTTGTTTGTAAATGTACAAAGCCATCAGAATAACAAGTCTTTTTTTCAATTTTGTCAATAGGCCTACACTGTAAGGATTTGCTGATTTGTGGCTCTTTCAAGAAAATTACTTAAAAATGACTTTTTCTGTATGGCTTCCTTTCTTAGTTTGAACAGTACAAATTTGCACATTACTGGATGTGGGATATGAATATACATTTACTGTATATACAGTGGCCTCCACTAATATTGGCATCAAAATTAAAATTTTGTCACTTACACAATCATGCACAGTAGCCTATTATATGAAGTGAAATGCTTATATCGGCTGACAACCTAATAATATAAAGAAGGAAGTTCCAGTGTCAATTAGAGAAATTAGAGAATTTGACAAATTAGAAATATGAGAAATGTGGATAAGGTTAGTTATAAAAGATTTTTTTAATTTACATGATGTACAAATAATAAAATAAAACTAAGATAGCAATATATATATATATATATATATATATGAAGTATGGAATGACCAGCAAGACAATGTCCAAGTGTATAGAGATACAGTAACCTGCAAGATCACAGTCATAGTTTGATGTTCACAATGACGAGGGTCTAGTAGTTCCTCACGACTAAACTTCACTATCAGCTCCTTTGTCTTGCTGACATTCAGGAGCAGGTTGTTCCTCTGGCACCAGCTCTCCAGATTCCTAATCTCCTCCATGTAGGCCATCTCGTCATTGTTAGAGATCAGGCCTACCACGACGGTGTCATAAGCAAACATGATGATGGTGGCGGAGTTGGTAGTAGCTACACTTGCGTCTTCACAAAATGAAGCTTTTGCCATGGCTATCCCAGTCCTCTGACCTGAACCCTATAGAAAATGAGTAAGGTGAACAAAAGAGAAGCACCCATATGGAGCTGGTATTCTGAAGGATCTTGAGATATTCTGGATGAAGGAATGGTCTCTGATCTGTTATCGGGTGTTGTCCAAACTCAGGGTGTTATCTTGGAAAAAGGATGTTGTAATAATCGGGTGCAAATAATTGTGGTCATCAATTGTGTTATCTTTAAAAAATATATTTACTGTGTTATGTAATGCAATTTTGTTTAATACTCAAGCAAACAGAACAGAAGTCTATGCTAAACAAACTAAGAATCATTTTTCATTGCTTTTAGACAAAATGCATTCAATGACCACATATTTTAAAATCCATGCTTTTGTCATCCATACTCCTGCAAAACACTGTATACTTTCAGCACATTTTTTAAAATGCTAACAAACTGCTTTCACAACTGATAAAAACATAATGAAAACAGAATGATTGCAAAGTGTAATTTTCTACAGAAGTTACGGTATGTTATGAAACAGGGGAAAATCCTGCTTTTTTCATTCCTTCTTTGTGCTGTAATACAGTCAGTAAAATGGAAAGATGTTGTTCGTATCCTATAATGAAATACTGTGGTATAATGTCACAAATCATTCAGATTTCAAAGATAAAGTATTATGTTATATTGTATATATTGTTATATCTTATATTATAGCATATCTAATGCTCATTGTTACTAATATAATTTGTTTTTTTTTAGATCAGTGTGTTTTGAGTTAAATGTATGTTTTTTGAATGAGAATTGTTGGTAATGTTATGGTGAAAACAGCTTATTTTGAGACTTATATATGAAGTGTTTATGTGGTTGTGAGTTTTGGAATAGATATCAACTGTTTGGCCAAGTTTCATTTTGGTAATGCATTTTATATGAACAATTTTATAAATGTGGCTACAGTATTAAATAATGCTTGTTGGCAAGAAAATTGTGTAAACATTACAGGAAGTATCCAGTATAAAAATAAATAAATAAATACGGTGTACAACATAAAAATGATTTACTCTTTAAACGTTTCCTTTTTTTCTGGGTGTGCCCATTAGAGGGTAAAATAATTGTCTTTGAAACATACATTTTAGTACTGACATCACTGTTAGAGACAAAGTAGGTCTGTGAGTATCTTGTGTGAACCATTAATGATGCATTACACAGATAAACATTTCACTGCCCCCTCAGTCAGCCATTAAGGACCCATTAGTGGCAATTATCTAACAATGTTCATCATTATTTGTACTAATTTAATTTAAGTGAGTAAGTTTTTTTCTTCCTAACACTTTCATGAAAGTCCTTATGGAGATTTCTGCCATCAGCTAACTCCATTTGAAACAGGAAAATAATAGAAAGCAGTCGGCAGTCAAGTTTTTAAGAAATTTCATGTGGTGAAAATATTACTTCATGTTTCAACTTGTTCATCTGCGTGACACGTTGAGACTTGAGACGTTGGACTTCCCCAAATAACTGTGCACATGAGTAAAAATAATTTTCGAGGTGTCATTAGGAAATTAAACATATTCATTTAGAGATTTTTAGGTGCATTTCTACTGTAGACATAATTTGCATGTTACAAGATTCCACTATGTGTTCTTGTTATAGAGAATAATATGCACATTTTATTCATCTCAGTATCAGAGTGAGTAAAAACAAACAAAACTTTTTCAGTTCATTTATCTGTCAGGTTTTTATTTACTCAGTGCTCAGTGACTGCTCTCACAGTCTTGGAAATGTCACGTTGTGATTAATAGAATCTTTAGAGATAAGGCTGCTCAGAAAACAGTTGTTTATATTCATGACAGAATTAGAAATGAGAGTTTGCCTGCCAACGGTCAACATGTAGCACACAACTGAAATTAAACACCAGTTTCTTGATCCACGAGTGAAATACACATACTGTAGGCCAATCTGCAATCGATATGCTGCTTCCTCCATTAAGAAACCACTGAACAATAGAGTGATTCAGAGAGTCTCTGATCATTTAGGGCCGTGGCTTGATTTCAAAATAATAAGGGTGGGTCTTCTGCCTGCATGTTTAACAGTGTTAAAATGTGTTTTAGTCCTATCTGATGACAGGATATGGAAAAACATTTCCACACGTCTATACATCACATTATTGGAGATATACTGACAAATATACAGATGACAAACTGACATACAGAGACAAATCAGCAATAAACAAAACAGGTTAGACAACCACAATATCATACAGCTTTTAGAAAAAGTGTTTTAGTGTATTAAAGTCTATTTACAGTTAAAGAGAAATAATTTTTAAGTGTGTACCTTATAACCATACTTTTTTGTTTTGCTTCTTGCATTGGGAAAGAGCAATGTGTCACCCATTCGGTTTCCTTCCAGTCATAATGTTGTGTAAAACACTTCTAATACACATTACACAACAGTAAATAGCCTAAAAGATAAGAATACTTAATAAACAGTATAAATAAATATGGTAACACTTTAGTTTAATGACCTATTCTCACGATTAACTAGCTGTTAATTAGCATGTATATTGCTAGCATATTGGTTGCTTATTAGCACTTATACATTTATAGTTTGCTAAAAGAAAACAACTACAGAATTTTATTAACGGTACTTTAATGGCAACCATTGGAATTTCTATAGCCTAATGGTTTCTCTTGGGTCTTTGTTTTTGTTTATTTATTTATTTTTTTAGCAGGGATACTTCAAACCTAAACTAAATAATAACTATTGATAAGATACAAATTAGGAGTTTATAGAGGTAAAAGTAGTTAATAGTGAGAATTTGTAAGTGTTAAGTTAGTAAGACACTTAGTGAGACTAAGTGTAACCATAAAAGTTGATAAAAATGGGAAATAAAAAGCCTTGGGTCTGAGAAAGTTAAAAGAGGGAGTTTTTTCCAGTGAATTTGTCCATATAATTTCATTTGTAAACATGGGATTAAATTACTGTCTGACTAGGTCCCAAGAGACACATTTTTGGAAGCCTTTTAAATTCCTAAAATAACAGACTACTTCTCTTGAAATTTGAAGAGCATAACATTACATTTTATTAATAGGCATTTTGAAAAAGGAAGACTTATCACGAAGATTTCTGGAAAGCAGCTGGGAGAATAGGAAGTGACAGAAGTAGGTGTGACTACGTGTGATAAACGAAAAGCTGATAGCTGAAGGCGTGAACGCAGAGCGAGGCGCTCGAGCATCACATTCACCGGGGATAACAAGGTAGGATAAGAGAGGAATGTAGGTTTGTTCTCATTTAAAGCTATTTACATTGTGTTTATGCTACGAGCGACTGACACGACAAAGGAAAACACACTTAAATGATTTCTCTTTCACGCGTGTCGAACTACAATAGAGTATAGTTTTGGGTGTAGTTCGCAGTAAATCGCGTGCTCGCTAGTTGTGACGTTCTTTTGATCAGATAACTTATTATTATTATTATTATCATTATTATACATATCAGTTCTGTGAAACTCCAGAGTTTGTTGGTGTTTCAGTATCGGCTGTTAAGATACTTTAATGAAGTTTGGAAAAGCCCAAGGTGTGCTTCATATACAAAACAAAAATGTCCCATACAGTGCAATACTTAACTTTTCATTATAAGGACAGCTGAACAAAGTATTATACTTGTAATGCAAACATTGTGATGTAATGTGAATAAGCATTCGATATGTTCTGCTTACAATTACGCATTGAGAGACCGGGGCTAGTTGTCACAGCACAGTTGAAGGAACACGCTAAAAGAAAATAAGCATATGGTAAATATCTACGATATAGTGTTGTCACTGTATAGTATGTATTTTTATTTGCCCTCCTTTAAAAAACAACAACAACAAAACACCGCTGTTTAATGACAGGTTCCATTGCGACGACTTGCACGTATTACTCGCCAATATGCTATGTAGTGCAAGATGTCCGTTTTGCATGCCACTAAGAGTCAGTGAAGTTCCTGGGTGATAACAGCAGAAGTGTTCACAAGCTGTTTTGAGGTCAAGACTTTAAGGTCTCTTAAAAATATCTTCTGCATTATATACTGAAGAATAATTAACTGAATACATTTTCTATTCAGAAAGTGCTTGACGAAAAGTACATGATAGTATCAGACATTGTAAGTCCTGACTAGAAAAACATTTGATGTAATACGGTTTCTGTGGTTTTTTCTTCTTTCTTCTTCTTTCCAAAAAATAAAAATAAAAAAAACAAAAGCGTCACAAATTCATTTCCTGCTTTCAGTAAGAGATTGCAGATAAATATGCCACAGTGAGAAAACACCTAATGCTTTGCAGAACATGTAATCATGAGAAATGACTCTCAATGTTGCTCCACCACATTTCTAGTTAACTTTAAAGACCAAAGTAGGCCTATGTATTCAGTGCAAAAATGTGTTCAGTGTAACCAGCCCAAAAGGATGAATGTGTGAACATCATGCTTTCTGACAGAATCAAACATTGTACCAGGCAAAATAATTTTTAGATGACTACAAGTAAATTGGAAGGAACTAAATTTAATTGTATATTGCCTTTTTTGTCTGTTTTGTTCTCAGGTGCACAAGATGACGACAACTACCACTGCGACCGTTGGAAATAACAGCTCTGCCAACGTAACTATGTTCATTGACTCAGAGTTTCGTTACACTGTCTTTCCTATATTTTATGGCCTGGTCTTTGCCTTGGGGTTAATATCCAACTGCTATGCCCTTTATGTGCTGCACCATATGCGCGAGTCAAAAGCCATGAATGAAATTCGAATCTACATGACCAACTTGACCGTTGCAGACTTGCTGTTTGTGTCTGCTTTACCGTTCTGGATTGGCTACTACAAGAATCACGGGGACTGGACGTATTCAGAGCCCCTCTGTCGTATCACGGGCACGTTTTTCTTCATCAACACATACTGCTCTATTTTCTTCCTTACTGTCATCAGTGTTAACCGTTACTGGGCCGTTACCAGGCCGCTAGTGGCTGCTTCTTCTGACTGCTGGAAACGTGGAGCAATCGTCTCAACATTCATTTGGGGTGTTACTCTTGCTGCTGCAGTTATATATCTCATTCAGCCAGGAATACAGAAGGACAATGAGATTCAACGCTGTTTTGAAGGTTATCACAACAATAATGAATCTGATAAATATGCAGTGGCCATCACCCACTTCATCATTATTGGCCTTTTCTTTCTTGTTTTCTCGATGGTGATTGTCTGCAACATTTTGATTGCTCGAGCTCTTCTGACGCAACCCATTAGTCAGCCTCGAGCCAGCACAGGAAAGCGTCCCGGTGGTACCAAGCGCAGAGCTTTGAGGATGCTGTGCGCTGTCATAGGTGTCTTTGTGATCTGTTTCCTGCCCCACCATGTGGTTCAAGGTCCCTGGGCATTGTCTGTGCTGAAGTTGAGGAAAGATTGGAGCGATGAAACTCACCAAAGCTTAAACGATGCTCACCAGATCACCCTTATGCTTATGGGGCTCAACTGCCTACTAGACCCACTGGTGTATTGCTTCGCCACCACAAAGTTCCGCAAGTACATCCAGAACCACTTCATAAAGGTGAAGAATAACAAAAACTGCTCACGGAACACATTAAGCACGGCTATGTCACTGAAGAGCAGAAATCAGAGCGAATTATGAACATTGACGAGGAGCAGAAAACAGCCCAGACTTATTTGTGGTCTGCTTATTCCAAATAGGATCTTATTCGGACAGTTTCAGATTTTAGTGGAATTTAATTCCAAATAAGGTTCTGTTTGGATTCTTAAAGGGACAGTTCATCCAAAAATTCAAATACTTTAGGCAGAATTTTTGTTCCATAGAATTCCCTTTTTTTAATGTGAAATTTTAATCAAATGATTGACTTGATTTTCAATTGCTGCCCCTTGCAAAGATTCTTCAGTGCATATGATAAATCCTTTATACTGAGCTTTTTTTAAGCCTTGTATTTGATTTATGCACCGTCATATTGTCTCCTAAAAGAAATAATTCACCATAAAAGGATCATGCATTTTTTCTTCTTCTGTGAAATGCATAGACAACATTTTTATTTTTGTGTGAACTATGCCTTCAAATGTTTTCAGTTGTGTAGGTGGGAAAAATATATATAGGTTAAGCAAACTTATCTGTAAAAGGATTTATTGTCAGTAAGATGTGGTATTCATTCTGATGTTGAGAATAATGGAAACATGATGTTATATCAGTAGGCAGTCTTCTCTAGAATAAGGACAACAAATGAGTAAAGAGGATGCTGGTGGTCGATTTGACCAAACCAAGAGGTGATAAGAATGCAAGATAGCTCATAATACAGATGGAAGAAGCTACTTATTAACTCTAGTACTTGCGCTTCACTGTTGCTGCTGAGACGTTCTGAATTATCTGTAATATAAATTGCACTTCATCAAAAGGTGGTCATTTGATTTCTGTCTTATGTTACTATGACAACAAATATTTATTGTACTACTTGTTTTGAAGTAGCTCTATGAGAAGCATTCCTGTGGGCCAGGTCTTATGCCACACAGGAAACCTACAGTATGCATTCTTTTGCAATCATTTGTTTTTCAGAATGGAGAACTTAAACCAGAAACATCCTCTGGAAATTGTGCATTCAAAAATGCAATAAGGACCCATAAACTGCCCTTTTCTTGATCTAGAAAAACATATTTTTAAGTTTAGTAATTACAAAATATAGGCTTGTTGACTCTCACTTTGTTGTAAATCTGTGAACTATTTCTGCACAACTGCTGTGAAAGTATTTATTTATCATTATGTAATACATTTGTAAGTTGATTCTGTTTTATGTCTATGGTGTATATGTGTTTTGCAAAGCCAGACTTTTAAGAAAATATGTGTTTAAATTCCCAATAATGTTTTGCCATTTTTATTATTTAAAAGGGTTTGTACAAGAGCTGTTTGTTTTATGGTAGCTATATTTGTAGATACAGATAATTAGATTATTTCCTTGTGGCAGTAAGACATTTTAAAATAGCATAATGCGTGTATGACAGCTGCTTCTGTTGAATCTTTCTCAGTAGTAAACTTCTGCATTAAGCAGGAAGTTTTGCAAGTTGATGTTATGTCCGGTCCTATCTGTGAAGTCATGAAAGTTCTTATTTTCTCACCCTCATGTTTTTACAAACCTGTGTGAAGGTCTTCTGTCGAACATAAACACATGTTATGCGTAGGTTTTGTCCATTGAAGTGAATGGTGACAGTGTGTGTGAAGGATAGATGTACTGAAAAAACGCCTTGTCTTATCAACTGCAGATGCTATTCTAGAACATCAACTCTTTTTATATTTCAGTGTAAAAACTATGTATATATTTCAAATGATCAATGATGTTTGCTCATGAAATCATGGCTTTGTCATGTAAACTAAATAGGCAAACCAATAATAATAATACAAATATTGAACTTTATGTTTTTGAATATCTGTACATTCAGCTTTATATTTTTCGTCTTGATAGATCATGTGTTGTTAGGTATGCAATAATAAGCAGCTATAGATTTCAGCAGTCCCGCACGCCGTGTTTCAAGTTCATATCAACATTGCGCACATCAGCGACCCCCAGTGGTGACTTACAATAGGGATCAGTGATTTGACTTGAACTTAATTATGTTTCCAAGGGCAAAAATTATAATGTTATTTAATATACAAAATTAATTAATTCCCATAATTACTAGATTAAATACAACTTTAAAGAGACCTTTCAACTAAAAATTACATAATTTGTGGTTTCAGACCTGTTTGATCTTTCCTCTGTGAAACACAAAAGAAGAGATATCCATAAATGATATATCACTGTTGGCAAATGATAACAGAATCTTCATTTTAGGAGGAATTCTCCCGTTAAGATATACAGTGCTCTTAGAACACCTGACAGATCGGAAACCTTTTTCGCCTTCGAAACATGATTGAATTTGATAATTTTCATGCAGGTTGCTCTGTCATTAAAATGAGTCATACTGTTTTTATCCACTTAATTTTAATATTTGGTCTACCTTTTGCAGCAATTACAGCAGCACATCTCTCTTATAATTTCTGAAAATGTAACTCAAGCCAAAGACCTAAATAATGTACAATAGATCAATAGATCACATTATTTTTTAACTCACCCTCACTGGGGTTGATGGGCCAGTCCATCATTTTCAATGTTCTTACAGAATCCTTCCATCACAGGTAGTTCTGGCAATAGTTTGCTTTATGGGTATTGTAAAGTCAACAAAAACAACTGAAACCAAGTGTTCTAATCATCACTATATAGACATCCATTTGAGGTGGGGCTACTTTAATGTAGAAATTCTTTATTGCCATATCAGTGGTGCCCAACCCTGCTCCTGGCGATCGACTGTCCTGCAACGTTCAGCTCCAAATCTAATCAAGCACACCTGAAGCAACTAATTAAATTTTTTAGGATTGCTTGAAAATTATATGCATGTGTGTTTGATTAGAGTTGGAGCTAAACTTTGCAGGACAGTCGATCGCCAGGAGCAGGGTTGGGCACCCCTGCCTTAAGGACATTACAGCAAAGTTGGATCAGCAAGTAGAGTGGTTTTCCACTTCAATTTTGAGTTGACTCCAAATCCAGACCTCCATGGGTTAATAAATTTGATTTCCATGTATCATTTTTGTGTGATTTTGTTGTCAGCACATTAAACTATGCAGAGAACAAAGTATCAGATCTAGGTTGTGTTATTTTAGTGTTCCCTTTATTTTTTTGAGCAGTGTATATTCAAAGGAGGACCTTGGTTTACCCTTTCAGGTTTGTAAGGCACAGATATTATATTTTGGGAAACTACTTTAAACACTGCCATCCATGTACGCTTATTAATTATGCTTTACTATTTCTCAAAGGGCAGTTTTAAAGCGGTCTCTTCTGTGTGGTCGCGTGTTGTGGTTATCTCACCCTTCTCTTGCTCAGCTCTGGCGGCTCGGGCCTGCAGAACTTCTGCACTGGGCTCATCTTTACGGTGCTGCTGGGCAGAAATGGGGACCATTGGGATATCTGGCAGCTTCTCTCGCCAGTCAGGACCATCCTGCTCGATCAGCATTTTAGTGATTCTGAGATCACATCAGACAAAACACATGACATTACTGGAATTGTTAGCATTTCACTGCACAAAAATAACTTCCTCACAGGTTATAGCACCCAAACATGACAATTCTGTCATCATTACATACTCGAAAGTTGTTCCAAACCTGAAACCTGCTTCAAGTTTCTTTCTTATGCTGAACACAGAAGATGATGTTTTAGAGAATGTGCAAAAACAACCAATTGATTATCCCCACTGACTTCTCATATAATCAAAGTCACTTGGGACCGAAACTGTTTGTTTAACAAGATTCTGCTAAATATCTTCTTTTGTGTTCAGCAGAAGAAAGAAACTCATCCAGGTTTAGAATAGTCTCGCTTAGCGGCTTTCTTTGGTCAAGGCCCGCCCATAAGGTCGTTTGACCGACATGTCAAACAACCAATCACAGTTCGTTTCCTTCACCGTCACGTTTCGGGGCGTGGAAATGTCCCCACAACAACAGCGCGGCGTGCAACAAGTCATTCAGCATAGAAAATCCCGATGAGACGCTCGCATTAACCATCTGTTTGAAGCACATCTCTCCACTTTTTAACACCCACGAGCAATTCTGGAGAACTGAGCACAATACTGAATCGGCCAGCTGCGATGTCAGCGTCTGTTGTTTCATGTTTGCCAGCAAACGCGGATGATATCCCCTTCTCAGTTAGGTACTTCACTTGATCTTCCATAATAGATAGGAGGAAACTAACAACTACCTCCTGGACATCTCTTAAAGAGTCTATGCCGTAAACCTCGCATACTTTTGAGAATCCAACATTTAGCTGATCTTAATAAATGCTTATTTTCACTCGTGTTAACACGACAGTTTTTCTTCCGCAATCCCACGTCTGAGCTTTGTTTCCCCGCGGACCGAAAATTAACGACACTCGCATCCCCCGGAAATCCGATAAAATGAAACCAATCAGATGACGACTTCAACATTCCTGAAGGGTTTCCAGTTAACTGTACCATATGCATCAGACGTTTAGCCAACCTTCCGTGGGCGTGGCGTCTGAGGCTGAGACTAGATTTAGAACAACACAAGAGTAATGAAAGCAGATTAAACATTTTTTGGGCCAAACTGTTCCTTAGAAGTAGAAATTAGATTAATTTACTCCAGGAAGAAAAATGTGCAAGACCACCTTTTGAAATTTGGTTAACCTTCTTAAAAGGCAATTTTTTTCCCATTATTCCATATATCACAGACATTTTAGTGAACCCAAAAATACAGACATGCAATGTGTAAATCAAAATATGGTTAAAACAGCTGTAAAAAATCAATACAAAAACTTCCTTTACATTAACTCTACATTGGGCCATATTTGTAAAGATTTTATAAGAAGCATAAATATTACTTAAAATGTATGCATGCATATATGTAAGAAAAATATATTATGTTTATATATTAAATATATTTATATATAAAATAAAACATAAATATATACTTATACATATTTTCTAAATAAATACTGTGTGTGTTTATACATCATAAATAAACACTGTACACATACATATATTTTGCATGCGATTAATCACGATTATATACATTCTATGGGTAGTTGAGTAGAGTGTCAGCAAAAACTTACACAAATAACATGAGAAAAATGTATTATTAGAGTTACAAATAGCATAAGAGGGAGGGATATCGTCAGTGTTGGATTTATTTATTTTTTACATTTTCTAATATGCCATAGAAAACACTGCTATGTCAAATACCCATATATATATATATTCTTAGTGAATCAACCCTGTTTTACAGATAGAATAAGAAAGGATATTAACAGTAATAAAATATTTTTAGAAAGCTATTTGTAACCACATTAAAAGATCATCCTGTGGCGGGTGAATTGTACCTGTGCACACTGTCATGAGCCGCCTGCACGCTGATGTCTATCTGCAGGACTGTCTTGTAATCCACATAGGCTTTACTGTAACGCTCCAGAGACTCGTACGCCATTGCCCGCCGGAGGAGGGGCTTCAGAGAGAAGGGGTGGAGCTCCAGAGACCTATAAACAAACAGGATGAAACAGAGGATCAAGATCTTTCTCTGATCCAGTGTCCTACAGTGAACTCTCTAAATCTACATAGGAAGCCATTCATAAAGCTGCATGAACTTGAGTCAAAATATTCATGCTAAAATACCATATCCAGTATTTTTTCATCTTTATCCATAATTTTCCTGTGTTTACTCTAGTATTTACTGTGGGATTAAAGAATGGATGCGTCTAAACAGTACAGTATGATTGCAAGACTTCACTGACTCATCGAAATTGTATTATTTCCCTCCAAAGGAGCACGGTAACAGACTGCCGGGGATCTTAGTGATGGTAACCAGTCTGCTGGGAAAGCTCCTTAAAGCGCAACTAACTGTGTTGGGTGTTAATCTTTCTGAGACAGTCACAAGCACTTATTACCTCACACGTAAATCCAAGCTAAAGGCAGCTCTGATTATTCTGTGAGCGTCTGGCCGTTGATTCATTGAAAAGAACAAGTATGTAAATCTATGGTTAACCTGGTGCAGTCCTGAATGCAGTCTGCGCTGTTTCCATCTTTGAGGTAGCAAGCAGCTCTATTGGAGTACAGAATACAAAGATCCTCAGGGCTGTCGATACCTGCAAATACAAGCACAGCACTGAGAATAGACCAAGAAAGCAGCTTTAGTTCTGCATGGGTACAAGTGGGAGGATGGGTTCAGGAATCAGCCAGCCATTCATGCTGGAAAACATTTTGTTTAGTCACCTGATATCATGTTACAAACCCAAACGGCCACAGAACAAACACTCTGGGGAAGCTGAGTTTAGAAAGACAGTACATCCCTATTACGTAACTTTGAAGGGCACGCCCACAATGCCAAGTGGCGGAAATGAGTGGCATTTTTGTGAAACGCTTTCACTTCTGTTTCGCAAAAATGCGGCTTAAGTACCCAACATGCAATGGATCGATGAACAGCGGTTTAAGACCTTTTCTGTGGGACATCTAGACATCAGAGCCTCTCTATGAACCGGTATTGGATTCCTGCCCTTGCATTACTCAACGCTGCCAAACAGGATCTATGCAATGTTTGCGCAATAGAATGCTGTCGTAGTCCACAATACAGCATGATTCATTTAAATGTGCTGGTTAATTTGGAACACCCAGTCAGTATTAGTCACCAAAAACTGTTTATGCAGACGTATGATATATAATATTTCAAGATCAATACTTGTACCCCACAAGAGTCATTGAAATATGTTGCTTCATTTGAAAAATCCAGTATTTTTTATTCAGTATCAAATTATTGTCACCTTTGCAAAAATTGTGCTGAATTACAGAAACCAAAGTTTGTGAAATATTTTCTTAATATTATTATTCCACCAGAATATTTTACGTCAATACAATTTTAAGTCAATATACTATGTATATATATATATATATATATATATATAAAACAACCATAGCCATGCCAAAGGTAAAATTACCGCAAAATACTTGTACCCAGTCAAAATAATTGAAATATGTTGATTTATTTAAAAAATAAAAAAGTACTTAGTAGGAAAATATACTATAAAATACCACTTTGCCAAAAATGTCATTTTGGTGACAGCAAAAATGATTAAATATACTATTTTAACACGTGTACATATATAATTATTTTAATATAAATACTTGTACCCCATCTGAATGGTTCAAATGTGTTAACTAAACATAAATCCATTTTAGTCAGTATATAAGTATAGTATGCCAAAAATGTAATTTTGGTGACAGGTAAAATCTGAAGAAAAAAAAAAATTAACACATGCATCATATTTATTTCATGATAATTAAACACTAAATCCCACCAGAATAATTCAAATCAGTAGTTTTATGTCAGTATACTAGAAAAACAATTATCACAAAATACCTTACCAAAAATGTACAAATGACCAAAGACTCTTATAACTACTCTTTGGACACAAATGTCAGCAAGTACTAAAACAGAGTATTTGTACTCTACCTGCTTCTATACATCCGTCGATGGCCTGTGTGTATTTCTCCAGTGCGTCCCCAAACTGTCCATTTTTGAACAACATATTGCCCTCATTTTTGAGCCTGGCCAGTGGAGGAGGAAGGGCCCCACACGGGGCATCCAGATTACAGCTCTCCCCGGCAGAGCCACTGTGCGGCGGACCAGAGCCCTGAGGCTCATCCTGGCTCTTGCCGGCTGGAAGGGTGCCATTCACTGCCGGGCTCTTCCCTTGGACTTCCTTTGAGTTGGCTGCGTTGTTTCCATGGCTCCTCTTGTGTCCCGGGGTCCCAGGTTGAGAGTGCGGGCCCCCTCCCTCTCCGTATCCGGGGGCCTTCTTCTGTGAATTCCCCATGGCTGCCCTCAGTCCCGAGCACAGTACAGCGAGCTCCCGTCCTCACACACACACACACTCATACACTCCCTCGCTCTCTTCCTGTTCCCTGCGCAGACTGAAGCTCAGCCAGAAGTGGGAGGACACGCCTCCTGCAGGGCGTGCGGTGACATCACGTGGGGGAGGGGCTGCGGAGCTGCTGCAGAGTGGGGGAGGTTTCCTGTGAAACAGCAGCCAGGGGACTTCAAACGGCTCTGCTGGGTTTCATTGTGCGGAAAATCAGCTGCATAGCCCTTCAGCTGACACTGCTCGGGATCTCTGGGCACTTGAAGTTTACTGTTCGGGGTTATGGCGGCTGAACGACTTTATGATGTCATTTCTGTGTTTTATACTGTCAATATAAAGCTCATGCACTAGTGGACAAAAGTGTTCTGGAAAGAAGTGTTTTATATTCACAAAGGCTGCAGTTATTTGATCAAAAATATAGTAAAAACAGTAATATTGAGAAAACAACTAATAAATTAATAAATAACTCAATACGTTTTGAGCAAAGCTGAATTTCCAGCACAGTTACTCTAGTCTTCAGTGTCACATGATCCTTCAGAAATCATAAATTATCTTGAAAAATCAATAATTGATATTGGTTTAGATTTATTTCAAGATACTTTGGTGAATAAGAAAAAAAAAAATATATATATATATATATATATATATTCAATTTAATGCATTCTTGCTGAATAAAAAACAAACACAAAAATTAGGAATTACTTTTTTTTTTTAAACTATTTACTACTTTATTTATTACTTTAGTTATTTTAAATGTGCAATATTATTTCATAATATTGCCTTTTTATGGCTTTTTTTGATTATGTAATGCAGCACCTACAATTAATTTTACTGTAACCAAAAGGCTTAAAAATAAAATTTCCAAAGGCTGTTTTTGCAGTGATGACCAGTTCTTAAAAGAAACATTCTGACAAACATTTTTCTGCATTTGAAAGTTTTCATTGATGTTTAAGGTCCCTTAGAGAACCACTGATGTCAGTCTCAAGAACTTTAAGAGTGTAGTAGGACTAAAAACATTTCCCAGATACGCAAGATGTAAAGCATTAGGATTAGGAAAATGTCCAAATATTATTAAAGCTGTGACTGTGCACATTATTAGATTTGTTGTGCAGTTTTTGCATCTATTAAAGTACAAGATTGTATTTTTTACAAACCACACTGGATCAGGACTCAAATACAAAACACTACAACACCACCAAATATTACTGCATTTTTTACATTTATATTTGCTTTTCAACAAGAATTCATGTAATTGACAAGTTGGTCACGTAAAATAGGCCTATTTTCCATGTGAAATTTCAGTCATTTAACTTCACCTTAATGATGGTTCACAATATTTCCATTTCTAATGTGGAAAAAATCCGAAACCAAACTACAAGAACAACTCAAGACTTGATTTGATTACACCCAAACGATATTTATTTATAATTCTAACTGCAAATACAAAAAGAAAACATCCACTTAAGATTTTTTTGTAAATAGTATTTTGCTCCATTTCCACCTATTCAAATTGTATACATGTATTTACACAGTCAAAAGATAAAAAGCTAGCTCTAACAGGAAAACAGCAGATTCATCTCATCGGGCATCAAAAACAACCACTGGAAACAGAAGTTAAGGGAATATAAAAAAAGAACATAGGAGGGTCGATACAGTCTCAGATTAGACTAGAATTACTTTATAATTATTGCGTATGTAACTAGAGAAAGACACCATGGCAAGAGCTTAATTTTATAATTATTTCAAGAATCAAAGCAGTAGTTCACCACGAAAAATATTCACCATTTACTCACCACCATATGCTCTGTGGAATGCACAAGAATCGTGAACAAGGTCTACACATATATTAGATATATTCTATAGCAGCTATTGCCATTGATAACAGTAATCAACATTTGAAGTGGATCAAAAAAAGTTAAAGTTGTCGAGGAACAGGTTCTGGTTTGGTTTTAGGACAACTTTAATTTAAAGAGCCCCCAATTATGCAATTCTATAGGTTGCTAGTATTGCATTATGAGTCTCTTAAAACAGTTTTACATGTATGCAAGGTCAAAAAACACTTTAGTTTTCTCCAAAAATAGATTTAATTTCACCCCATTTCTAAATGATTCGTAAAAGACGCAGTTCGAAGAATCAGTCTGTCTAAACCCCTCCTTTCCGCGAGCCCTCACTGCTGTGAATGGTCAGATGGTGCAGTCCTTTATGATTGGTCTACCCCTACAGTGTGGGTCGGAAAACGAAACGCCCATGTACTGTTTGTGGGCGGACATTATGCAAATATGTTACTTCATGACATGTGGCCGTAACAGAAAAAGATTCGTATTGCCGACGAATCGTTTAGGCTAATTTGAGCCGACTCTTTTTTTGGATAGACAATAACTTTATTTATCGTGCACTGTCGGCGTCACAACTTTGCAGATAGTTTATGTCACACTGCATGAAAGATCCTATTAGAAAAGGCATAATAGAGGCACTTTAAGGTTTTGATCCACTTCAAATGTTGACTACTGTAATCAATGGCAATAGCTGTTAATAATACAGAATATAGCATGGATGCACTTATTGTGACAACACATGAGTGAAATGGACCACTTGAATGTTTAGTTTTTTTTAAGACCTTTACAGATGTGGTGACTATGTACTTTCATTGTATGGAAAAAAGAGCAGATTACAAGTTCTATTTTTTATAATGTTACATGGAAATAAGTTACAGCACATGTGGTGGGTTATAGTTTGGAGCAACATGAGGGCGAGTAAATGATGGCAGATTTTTTTTCCCTTTAAACCACCACTAAGCATTATTTATCTAAAAAAAAAGGATACATCTTTTGGTCCTCTTCTTGTACATGATTCTGTAACCGCATTCTCTGCATCTGATGGGGTCTCTGGCCTTGATCTCATTTTCAGTGTGACACTCTGAAACACAGGAGCAAAAACACTCGACAGCTCAGGGACAGACTGTATGAGCGGATCTTGCTTACACAGTTATAGAAGACATGATTATCAATGACTAATACATGAAAGACATGACATACGTAACTAAAAGCATGAAAAAAGTAATTACCTCCACAAATATAGATCATCGGCTGCTGTTTAGGAGGCTGAATGTCTTTCTGAGAATCCATGGCCTGTCAAATACACATAAAGAACTACTACTTAATGCCTTATTATAATGATTTAAACACCGTAACGTTAACGTTATATTAGTTACAATCTCAAATGAATACATAGACATTTATCTAGCAGTTACATGAACTAACGTTAGACATATAACAGTGTATACGGACACGTTCAATTTTAAACTAGTTAGATGTATTATTATTTATATCTGATACAGTATTTTTTTTATAAGAACAGCAATAAAACGTAAACATTCAAACCATTACCTTTCACGCGTGAGGCTCTCCGCTTGCTACAAAGCGCTTTCGGCATTCAGGCATGCGCAATACCCACAGACAGACGTCGCAGTAACAAGCGCTGCTATTGGTTGAAACGAATAATTGACAGAAAGCGAACGCCGGAGCGGGTCTCGTCAAACACTAACGGGCGGGGCTTGTAATTTTACGCAGATACGGGTTCATGCGGGACTTTTATTTCCCTGTGTGGCGAAAAACTTCTGAAATCGCGGAGACCTCAAGTCAATATTTTTCGACAACCGTACGAAATCTTGCAAATATAGAAATATTATAATTTAATTAATTGTTTGAAAGTTTGGTTGTTAGTAATACGTCTTTAATAATGCAATTAAAAATTGTATTACACATTATTGTTATTTATACAATAGTGTTATAAACATTTAATTACAAATAAAAAGTATATATTTTCGTTAGTATCTCTAAAATGTTTTTCTGTGTCTGTAGTGTAAGTTGTTGACCGCCTCGAAGCAGGAAGTAAGTTAACGTTAGTGAGTCACAGCAGCAGCGACAGTTGCCAGTCAATGTTCATGTTTAAGGTAAGCCTGCTCAGCTTAACTCTCAATATCGTGTTATGCTGTTATTCTGCAAGTATTGTGAAAACATCATCGTGCACAGTTTTCATTTTTCTTCGTATTATGAATGTTAATTGCTTCCTCTCAGTTATGATCCAGCCTCGCCCTTTCAGTTTCTCTTTCTCGGCATTAGTTTATTATTACACGACAAAAGATCATATATATTATTATTATATATTATATATAACACATCTATCTTTCTGTCTTTCTGTCTATCTATCTATTTGTCAGTCTGTATGTCTGTAGTAATATATAAAACCTCAAAAACAATCCCAAAAAGGGACTGCCACATATACATAGGTGATTGAATTTTATGAAAACATTTCCATTTTATGTGAAAAAGAAAAACCCCACAAACACAACAATTGATTTGATTAGTTTTTGTTATAATTGCAGTAGCCTCACATATGTTTTTTTCTGGTAAGTAGGGCAGAAATGTTAATTATTCTCCTACTGGCTCCGCTTCATTCTTCATGTGTGTTTTTTGTTTTGTCAGAATGGCTGAGGGAAGCTTGGAGGAGCGGAGTTTGGAGGTTCTGGATATTCCTGATGATCTGGACGAAGACCTTCTGTCTCTGTACTTTGATAACAAGCGGCGCTCTGGAGGAGGGAACGTGATCTCTTTTGAGAAGCTTGGAAACCATGCTTTAGTGGTTTTTGAAGATGCAGAGAGTAAGAAAGTCACATTGGATTAAAAATCATAATATTTGAAAAAAATCCTTGAAATGACAATATTACGAGAATGCATGAGCAAAACGTTTGTTGTTTCTCTTATGTTAGCTGCTGCCAGGGTTGTGTCCAAGTCGCATGTCCTGCAGAATATCAAACTGACAGTGCGGAGGAAACCCCCGAAGGACCCAGGAAAACTGCTGCTGAAAGGACTCAGTCCACAAACTTCACTGGACTGTCTGGAGATTTATGTGGAAAATGTTACTAAAATGGAAAATGAAACAGACTTCATCCTATATCTTTCTCCGAACAAGGATCTGGTTCTAGTACACCTAAAAGAACCTATAGGCAAAGGTGTGTTATCAGTCTATCAGCAGTACATCCAAAAATACTATTGCCACACTTTAACCACATTTAAAAAAGTGTCTTTTGCACTACATAACAAATATCATACCAAGTGGTGTTTATTTGTAGATTTTCAGACGCTTAAAGACGAAGTTTCCAAGAGGCCTCTAAATGGAGCACAGGTCACCCTGGAGCAGGTCGAATCCACAGACTCCATTGTGGTGGCCAATCTGTCTCCTGCCCACACAGAGGACGTTCTGGAGCTTTACTTCGACAGTAGTCGTGCTGGAGGTGCTGATGTCCTAGCAGTTAGTATGCTAGCTGATGGACGAGCGAAGGTTTCCTTTAAAGATGTAAAATGTAAGTCAAGATGTCTTTCTAGAAGTCTCTGTTTTGGAGTCCTGCAATCTCAATCGAGTTTTCTCCTCCACAGCTGTGGACAAAGTCCTCCAGAAATCCCATCATTTGGAAGGTACAGATTTAGTTGTGGAGCCGTACTTTGATTTCCTGCATGCTCTTGAGGATCAGAGAGCTCAAGACGAACAGGGAACATTGACTGATGGGAACCAACCACAGACGGTCTCACCCCAAAGTCCAACTGTTGCTGTTCCAGTGGTGAGCTCCAGCTTGGGACACAAAGCTGCTCTCACGGACAATGCTGCAAATTCAGCGACTACAGCATCTGCTCCTGAGCCGTCTGTCCAGAAGGAATTTGTGAGCTTCGTGTCTGTGCTGGACGCCACTAAATATCACCTACTCACTTTGAGTAGTTTTCTCGAGAACCTCAAAAAGGACCACCCCAAATTTGATGTCAGTCTAGGAAAAGATGGCGTCCAAATTAAAGGGCCTGACCAAATTGAGGTCGAAAGACTCAAAAACGAAGTGCTCAGGTTCCTGACTGGTGTTGTGGAGGACAGGCAGACATACGACAGACTCAAAGCTGAGTTTCTCGGGCGGGACGATGTTAAAAAGAGGCTGAATTTGTCTTTGAAAAGCATACCTTCGACCTACAGTGTGTCAAACTGCACAGTCTCTGTAACGTCTCCCTCTCGTAGCGCAGTCAAACAGGCCTGGGACCTGATAGAGTCCCAGATTTCAGAGTTCACTGTGCCCGTAGCCAAAGAGTGCGAGAGTATGCTCTCGTCTACGGAGTGGTCTGACTTTCTGGCATCTCTGGACATCTGCAGTGCCAAGTTGTCAGGCCCTGGTGGAGCGATTACCGCCATCACCCTGACAGGGTTGGAGAAGGACAATAAAGAAAAGATGGTTGCGTTTCTCAGCACTACACAGCAGAGGGAGACCGTCCTGTCTATGGAGCCAGGAATGCTTAAGTTCCTGCAACTACATCATCAAGATCTACTGGCGGACATGGGAGAGGTCATCCTATTCCCACTGGAGTCTGGAGATGGACTGAGTGTTAGTTCCCTTTCATTTAGCTGATTCATACGACATTTACACTACTGATAAAAGGTTTGGGGTCGGTACGATTTAATTTAGTTTTTTTTAATTAATTAATGCAGCAAGGATCCACTAAATTAATTAAAAGCAGAGGTGGACAGTCATGAATTTAAAAAGTATCTGTGTCTTTCTTTGGAAAACTTATAGTTCACCGCTTTCCAAAGCATAATGTCCTGTTTTTTACTACACTGAGCTAAGTTGTGCAGTTTTTTTTAATACTTTAACTAATGAACAAATGTAGTACTTTCTTGTACTAAATAAATGACTTTGAATTGAGTAAAAGTAAAGAAATTACTAGATTTCTAATGTAATTAAAAATTAAATTATGGAGAGCAGTAAAAAGTACAATAGTTTTTTTAAATTAAAAATACTCTAATAAAGTACAGACAGACTTGAAAAATACTTTGGAAGCAGAGTAAAAATACTTCACGACTGTCCGCCTCTGATTAAATGTAACAGTAAAGACATTTAATGTTACAAAAGATTTTATTGGATATGACCAGAAATGTTTTTTGAGCAGCAAATTTGCATATTGGAGTAAAATACAGCTTTGATCGCATAAACCAATTACATTTTTAAATAAAAAGGTTATTATAAATTTTGAAAAAATTCACAAAATAATTTCTAAAAGTAAAATATTTTAAAATTGTTCATATGAAAATTTGAAGCTATGTGCAATTATTCTTAAAAAATAAAATAACGAGAAATATATATACGTATGATTGAGTTTTACTGAATTGTTAGTAAATAATAAATAGGTGATAAACTAACAAACAAAATTAAGAAATATAAAATAATCGAATTTAATTCAATTAATTTTTGTTTTAAAAATAGACAAACCTGTAAAATTGTGTTGAAAATCTTAGGCATAATCTAAAAATCAGTTTTTAAATGAGTGAATTCAGAAAAACACGATTCACTTTAAATTGACTTTAAAATTTTGAAATAGAATTGTTATCATAATTCTCATAATTTCTATTTCTATGGTAATGAATGGTAATTTTTCTCAAGCTGAAGAGAGAGCTTAGAAAGAACTGTGTGGTAATTGTCTTCTATATTTGCAATCTCTTCATTTGCAGATTCAGGGAGAGTGGAGTGTGTGCCAGTCAGCAGAAGAATTATTAAGTGCTATTATAGGATCAGTCTTTACAAAGACCATTGTGGTGACCCAGCCTGGCATTTCTCGCTTCCTGCTGGAGGAGGAGGGTGTCAGCATACTGGGAGAGATGACAGCAAAGTTCGAAGTCTTTATTGACATGACCAAAGTGCACTGGGAGCCTCTAGAAGATGATGTAACGTATCCAGTCTTGTTGTTTACCTCATATACTCGGGAATACTTTAGAGTTGATTGTATTTGTGCTTTCCACAGGACATATTACAGCTGGCATGGAAAATGACAGCCTGTCAAAACTTCCAGAGAAGTTCCTCTGCAGATTCCATAAATGACTTCACTTCTAGACTTCCGAATGGACGTAACTCATCCGATGCACGCACTTCAGGTCATTATAGATCATTTCCCTGACTGAATGTGGGAAAAAAATATTCTGGACCCTAAAAACAATGCTAATTTGTTGTTTTTTGTTGAACCCCAATGACTCTTGAATGTTTTCTGTCACTCAGCTCGTATTGAAGAAGCTAAGAAGATCTTGGCAGGCATTGGCAGTGATTTGAACCCCCAACCTTCTAGTTTAGGAGCCACAGACATCGAATCTTCAGATCTATATTCAGAACAGCCTCAAGACACCTTAGCAGCAGAAGAAGAAGAGGCCGACGAGCCCCAATCACTGCAGGCCCATGACCTCCCGAGCTCCTCTGCGCCCATTGACATCTCCAGCCTCGACGAAGACGCAAGCTTCCTACTGGCCATTCAGATGTCGATGGAGGTCAACCAAAGATCAGATGTGGAGGACATGCAGAAAGCTCTAGAACTGTCCCGGAGCGACTCCATGCCGAACGAGGAGAACACGCAACTGGAGAGAGCGTTCGAAATGTCCTTGCAAGACGCCGTCAGGTCAGCTAACAAAGCCGAGATCGGCGTGTTTGCTAACTACAACCACGATCTTGTCAGGGTGGACATCGCATTGGGCAAGAAGGTTGGACTGAGACAGTGTGAGGAGAAGGTGGACAACAAGAGCCTGGGGAAACTCTCCTCCCATCAGAAGAGATGCCTAGAGCTCATTAAGAGGAAGCACGCTGTCGAGATCAGGCTCCAGGGCACCACCGCTGTCCTCTCCGGCTTCAAAGAGTACGTCTCTGAGGCCGTGATGGACCTGAAGAACGTCCTGAGAAGGACGGAGAACATACTGACGGATGCTGAAATCGAGAAGAGCGTACAGTGGGTTTGGTATGAGCAGGGCTCCTCCTCGAAGGCCGTCCCGTACCCGCCCGAGGCCACGGTGTTCATTGAGAATGCTTGGAAGATGAAGCAGAAGAAGATCGATGTTCTCTTCAACAATCAGCCATACATCATAGACTTTGAGAAGATGGAGGAGCACAGTTTTGCATCCGGGAAATCCGTGCCTATTAAACGGAAAATGCTGAGCACAGGGGACTTGGACACGGATGGCGCAGGTACCAATTAAGATGAATTATATAATACCCTAAATAATCCCTAAAGAGGGACACTCCACCATTTCTGCTGCTGATGCAATACTGCACTATTATTATTTTTTGTTTAAAAACAGGCCAAATTATTTTTATAATAATTTCCAGACATACACCTTTACATGTGATATGCTAATTAATTAGGGAAATTATTTATAAATGTAGGAATATGTAATATAATTACGATGTCAATTGTCATGTTGATTACACATGATATTCTTATTAGTAAAATTAATCACAATTAGCTGCTTAAATCAATATTTGAAATCAATTTAGATTTTTTTTTAGAGCTGCAAAATAATTAATTACGATTAATCGCATCTAAAAAGGTTTTGTTTACATAATATGTGTGTACTGTGTATTTATTGTGAATATATAAACACACACACATACACATACATGTTTTACATGTATATACACTCTTATATTTTAAATCTAAAATTATTTAATATATACAATTTTTCTTAAGTATACACGCATGTGTTTAAATAATAAAAATACACAGTTCACACAATTAAAATTATAAAAAAAATCCATCAATGAATAATTTTGTTTTGTCAGTTGATTTTTTTGATTTGGTATTGTCAGGTGATAAAAAATGTAATTGAATTAATTGTCAATGATGTCAGTAATTGACTCAAAGAGTCAAATTATTCACAATAAACTGCATAATTCAATATGTGTTGAGAAAAATGACTCCAGAATGTTAAATTAGGCGATGTTTATTTATTTATGAATTATTATTCAAAAGATTAGTTGGGGGTCCATTTTTTTATTTTATTATTTGGGATTTTTGAGCAAGACAAAGAATATTACAAAATATATATTATGACTTTGATATATTAAAACTGATATATTATGTGTTTTATATTTGTATCTGGAGTAGAGTCATGTTAGAGGTTGATAAACATGTCTTTTAAACCTCCTCACTCGTTACTATTATTTTTAGTCACACTTTAGTTTGGGGACCAGTTCTCACTATTTACTTTCAACCTTTGCCTCAGTGGACTCCTAATTTTCTGTTTATTAATAGTTATTAAGGTAGATGTTAAGTTTAGGAAAGGGGTATGTCAGGATTGAGAATTAGGCATTAATATTATGTGCTTTACAAGTATCAACAAACAGCCAATATGCTAGTTATATGCATGTTAATAAACAACCCCTAAACTAAAGTTTTCCTGTAATATCTGTTAAGTGTGGGTTGGTCTGTGTAGTACAATCTAAAGATGTTGTGACTGTGAGATGAGGGAAAGTAGGATCTTAATGTAGCATCCGAAGACAATGAGCAGGAATCAAGAAAGAGAACCAAAACAGCCAACACGACATCTGACACTGGACAAGACCTGAAGCAAGCACAGGAAACAGTTAAGCCAGAAGACACAGCAGAGAGGAAGCAATGTAAAAATCCACTTAAGAAAACAGGGAGCAGACAAGAATCCCGACAGATGTTATAAATGTGTATTTAGTAAATGACGTGTATTTTTCAGATGAAGATTACAGTCTGCTATCCAGCATGCCCGAAGTGTCTCCCTTGGATGTGGGCTCTGATGAATTCCAGAATGTGGTCAAAGATTTCTATGACACCCTTCAGGACAACCACAACAAAATCAAGATCATCAAGGTACGATTTAAAGCTCACCCAAAAATGAAAATTACCCTGGCTTTTACTTACATCCTAGGTGTATGTGACTTTCTTCTTTCAGAAGACTCTGATCTGAGTTATATTAAAAATGGTCCTGGCACTTCTAAGCTCTATGATTGCAGTGGGCGGGTGTTTCCATTTAATAGTCCAAAACATGTTAAATAAAGTGCGCGCAAACTTCTTTAGTAAATCCATGCGTTTTTGTAGGATAAGCTTTTAATAGTTTCTGTAGTAAAGAGTACTTTGGTCAGTACTGGTTTCTCTAAGACTGACTCTGATGGTGTTTTTAGGTTGATAAGCTGATGAATAGACTCCTGCACGACCAATACAGGCTGAAGAAGGTCAGTATTGAGCAGAGCTCCTCAGAGCCGCAGGTGGAGCGTACCCTCTACCACGGCACCAGCGAGACCAGCGTCAAGGAGATATGCATCCACGGCTTCAACAGGAGTTTCTGTGGGAAAAACGGTACTGTGCTGTCCTTCAGTCAAATGCTGCTGTTCGATAGCTTCACAGTTTACATGGCTTACAGCAGGGCTATTATAATGAACTAATACCATTAAAAATACAAGTTACACTTTATCTTAAGGTGTACTTGTTAAACTGTAGTTATACATTTAAGTACTAAGTAATATTATTAACTACGTGTACTTACTAGATGGTTAAGGTTTAGTTTAGGGTTACTTGCATGTAATTATGCATCATTTATTGTTGTTATAATACTAAGTACGCGTAACATGTAAAAAGAAAACCTTAAAATATTAAGTATTACCAAAAAATATTTTAAATCAGAGAAATATTGACAACATTTTTTGTTTTGAGCTTGTTACCAAGGTAACATTTCTCTTTTTTTTTGTGTAACTTAAATAAATGAAACAACTAAAACTGAATTAAACTATTAAATACGTAGTTAATTTAAAAAATACTAATAAAAATGACAAAACACTGAAAACACAAATTACTAAAACTTAATTAAATTAAATTAAAGGAAAAACAGAATATATATATATATATATATATATATATATAAAAGCTGTATTAGTTGGATCAGTGATATATTAGGTTTGGGATTTGAAAAAGCAACATCCCAGGAACACTCTATTAAGTACCCAAATTCATCTAAATGGGATGAAAATTATGACGTGAATTCTCATACAAATCTATATGAATCAGAGCTATTATCGTTAACTAATTCTAGAACAAAAAACAAATAAATAAAAAAAACTCAACTGTTTCTTATTTTCATTTACTTTAAATTAGTGCTGTCAAATGATTAATCGTAATAAACTCTTTTCTTTATGTGCACTGTGTATATTTATTATGTACTCATACAAACAAACACCTTTATTTTGATTGATTAATCGTTTGACAGCACTTATACATTTAAAACAAAACCGAAAATAACACTGAAATCTAATTTCAAATATTAATCAAAACTGTAGTAGTAGTTCATAAATGGCACTGATAAGAATTTCAAAATGACAAATGCATTTTCTCTTTTCTCTAACAGCCACTGTGTACGGTCAAGGGGTGTATTTTGCGGTGAACGCCTCACTGTCCGTGTCAGACACCTACTCCCCTCCCAATGCAGACGGCCACAAGTTTATTTTTGTGGCCAGAGTTCTGACCGGAGACTTCACCGCGGGCAAGTATGACTACAAAACCGCCCCGCTCAAGGAGACCTCTGGCATTCCTGTCAGATACCACAGTGTGACGGATCAGATGGGCTCCCCGACTCTCTTCGTCATCTTCAACGACACACAGGCCTACCCAGAGTACCTTATCACGTGCAAGAAGATCTACGGCTGATCACACACCTTTACAATGTCCCTGGCAGTCATGTCTAGTCTTGACTACTGCTGATGTGTTCATTTGAAGCAGATTTGCTCTGAACAGTAGTCGTTTGTTATTGTTTCTCCGTTTTGTTTTTAAGTGTATATGAATAACTTTCAGATTTTTCTGTGTCGTAAGTGACTGACAGAATATTTGCATATTTTTGTGTTCTTCAATTATTGATATATTTTAACAAATGAAGTCAATCATATTGATTTTGTTTGTACTAAGACTGTCAGCTTCGCATCACTCACAGATTAGTATTTTTGGTGTCAAAAAACAAATAAATGCTGGAATGAAGTGATTATTTGTACAATGTTTTACACACAGTCATGTGTCACGCTTTACCCTCGGTGAAGGCGGATGAAGAAGGAGTGCAGGAGTCGAGAGTGTGCCCTCCGACCTTGGGCGGCCGTGGTGGAACTGGTGCCTTGGGAGGCGGATCCACTGTCCAGTTCCAGTTCCAAACCCCTGTCCCGCCCACCCTTTCCAAGATCTTAATACTACTGCCCCCCCCCCAAAAAAACTGGTGGACGCACGGGGTGCGCAGTCGGCTCAGGAGGGCACACTGGAAGTAACAACAAATTTATAACAACAAATAAATGCTGGAATGAAGTGATTATTTGTACAATGTTTTACACACAGTCATGTGTCACGTTTTACCCTCGGTGAAGGCGGATGAAGAAGGAGCGCAGGAGTCGAGAGTTCAAAAATCAAATCACTTCTTTTAATTAAACAAAATGAACAATCTCCATTCGAGAATAGTGAGCGTAAAAAAATATTAAGCAAAAGCACGAGGTGACACAGAACTGACATAAAACGTTGATCGACCAACAGGAACTGAAAAGGCAGGGTATTTAAACACAAAGAACTGATTAGGAAAATGAAGGCAGCTGGGGAGACAAAGGTGGTGGGGAATTAACCAATAATGACATAGACACAGGAAAAACAAAATAAGGGCAAACAGGAAGGAAGACATGAACCGAAACTAACACAATGAAAACAAAACTAAACCAAGAATGCAAAAAACACAACAAACATGAAATGTGACATCATGTATAGAGTAATTATGTTTAATTCTATTGTTTAATTGCGCACTGTAAAATATCATCACCCTTGAAATAATGTGACACCAGTAACTTTTAATTCACATCTGAATGTGTGTGTAATATTTATTAGTAGCGCTTTACATAAGGTTCTATTTGAGAACTAATGCATGAACTATCAATGAGCAATACTTTGGTATAGTATCTTTGTTAAGGTTAGTTAATAAAAATACAGCTGTTTTTTGTTAGTCCATGTTAGCTCGGATGCATTAAATAACATTAACAGATACAACTGAAAAAATAAATAAATTCATAATGTATTAGTAAATATTGGAATCAACGTTCACTAAGATTATTAAATGGTTTTTCACTGTTAAATTACTATGAAGTTAATTAATGTTAACCAAAACTTTATTATAAAGTGTTACCTATTAATAAAATAATATTACACACATAGCACAATTGTAAGATCGTGACTTTTTTTTAGATTTACCAAGAGTATATTACTTTTTTATATTATTTCTACAGAATGTTCGTAAGTTAACATGCATAACATAAATGCACTACCAGTCAAAATCAGAATATTCGAATGATTTCTGAAGGCTCATGTGATGCTGAAGACTGGAGTGATGATGCTAGAAATTCAGCTTTAAAATCGCAAGAATAAAATGCATTTTTTAATATATTAAAATAGAAAGTATTATAAATATTTCACAATTTTAAAGTTACTTTTGATTAAATAAATGCAGTCTTGGTACGCAGAAGAAGAAAAAACCCATAATAAATCTTACTGTGACTAGTAGTACTACTAATAGTAGTGTATATGTTACAGCAACAAATTTAAAGAAAATATTTACTTTGAGAGGCGAAGAGGAAAACTATTATTAAAGGAAATATTATCAAAAAATGGCAGGAAATATGGAATACAGATAAAAAGGGAAGGCATTTATATAATATTGATTAATTTTAACATTTATTAAGGAAATATTAGAGGCAGAAACAGAAAAAAGAGGTTATAATAACTAGAATGAGACTAGGACATACTGGGCTAAATTATGAATTATTCAGCATTTGAGAACTGCGGTAAGAAAGAAACATTGGATCATGCTATAATTAAATGTACAATGTATAGTGAGGAAAGAAAGGAGCTAACATCATGTTTAGATAAAAAAGATAAGGCAAGTAAGGACTTGGGAGATTTATTGGGATGTGATTTTAATAGAGATATAGAGGGATATAGGATTCTAATAAAATATTTATATAGTACTAGACTCAGTAATAGGATATAAATATAGAAAGTGGATGCTCTATTTTTTTTCTAGATTTTTAGGAGATAATAGATTTAGTCTGGAGGAGCTGAACACGCAGCGCCAGGTGGCTGCTGGGGAGAAGGAATAATAGATTACTTACATAACATGTAAAATAAAAGTAAAATAAAGAAGGAAACGATTAAAATTATTCATGACTGCACAACAATTAAAGTAATTGGCGATATGCACTCAGGATGCAACGCGCCAATAAACGGAAGAAGAAGAAGAAGAAGAAGAGGCGCAGAGAGAGGAACCCGTGTGGCGCTCAGTGCGCGTGTCGGACGCATTTTCGGGCCGTGCTGCTTCCGCGAGGCATTCTGGGATGTGTAATGAATGAGAAAGTGCTGTCCACTGTGCTGATAATGTGCTGAGCTCGGGGTTAGATGAATATTTTTATGAGACCCGCTTCTCACACGGCTCATTCGGAAAACCGCACAATAATTCGCCGGTATGTTCGCGTTTATTTTGCGTATCTACAGAGATGGTGTTTGTTATGATTAAACACAGCTCGCTAGCATACTAGCAGGAGATGATTGTTATGCATATAATGGCAACAAACGTTCGTGGAAATGAGTAAATAATAATAAGTCAGTAGATGTGTGTATTTGGTTTGTGGATCGGTTTAGAGAGTAAGACGAGCGGCTGTGGAGTTTGTAAGCAGTGTGAAGCGCTAGTCCTCAGTCTCTCTCTCTGTGTGTGTGTTTTTGATTGGGGAACTTAGGTGCTGAGGAGAGCCGCTCTTCATCTTCCTCATCCTCCTCTTCATCATGTACGCGGTGTACCGTCAGGCTCATCCGCCCACTGCTGTGGAGTTTGCCGTGTACTGCAACTTCATCTCCAGCCAAGAGAAGAACCTGGTGGTGGCGGGAACCTCTCAGCTCTATGTGTACAGGATCATCTATGATGTGGAGGTAAGGGAATGTGCTTCTGTCTCTGCTGAAGATTGACTGACGCAAACGATTGAAATACCTCCGTCTTAGTTGTATAGCTTTATAGTGAGTATGTATACCTATATACAGGTGCTGGTCATATAAGTTGATTTATTTCACTAATTGAAATGAAAAGAAATAAACACTTGAAAAATATCAGTCTGTGTGGAACGAACGTATACATTATACAAGTTTCACTTAGTGAAATAAATCAACTTGCTGAAGATATTCCAATTATATGACTAGCACCTGTATACTAAATAGCAGTACACACTTTAGACACTTTCTCACATTATCACAGTTTATTCGCTATAGTTTAGAAAATGGTATACTGTTCTGCTCCCGCTAGTAAAAATATACAAAAATATATCTGGTGTTGAAATAATTTTTAGTTTGACTATATATCACTGTAACTTTAAATAAAGTGAGTGTCTGTATGTGTGTGTCTATATATATATATATATATATATATATAGAAAAACACACACGCACGCATGTATAAAGTAAGGGCCATAAATATTTGGACACTGACACAAGTTTAGTTTTTTTACCTGTTTACTTAAACATATTTCAATTATAATTATATAAAGGACGTGGACATAATGTGTACTCTCTCAGCTTTCATTTGAGGGTATCCACATTTACATTGAATGAAGGGTTTAGGAGTTTCAGCTCCTTAACATGTGCCACCCTCTTTAAAATGGACTCAAAGGCTATATGGGCAGGTGTGGGCAATTCCTTTGTTATGTCATTATCAATGAAGCAGTTAATTTGAGGTACAGTATGGTGCATGCATGTAGATTTTACTGTGAACAGACAACATGCGGTCAAACGTGCAGGTGAAACAAGCCATCCATAGGCTGCGAAAAAAGAAAAAACCCATCAGAGAAATTGCTACAATATTAAGAGTGTCAAAATCTACAGTGTGGTACATCCTGAGAAACAAAGAAAGCACTGGTGAACTCAGCTACGCAAAAAGACCTGGACGTCCACGGAAGACAACAGTGGTGGATGATCGCAGAATCATTTCTATGGTGAAGAGAAACCCCTTCACAACAGCCAACCAAGTGAACAACACTCTCCAAGAGGTAAGCATATCAAAATCCATGTCTACCATAAAGAGCAGACTGCATGAAAGTAAACACAGAGGGTACATGGCAAGGTGCAAGCCACTCATAAGCCTCAAGAATAGAAAAGACTTTGCTAAAACAAAACATCTAAAAAAAAAAAGCCAGCACAGTTCTGGAAAAACATTCTTTGGACTGATGAAACCAAGATCAACCTCTACCAGAATGATGGCAAAAAAAAAAACAGTATGGAGAAGGCGTGGAACAACTCATGATCCAAAGCATACCACATCATCTGTATAACACAGAGGCTAAGGCTGCCAGTGGCACTGGGGCACTAGTGGTTATTGATCATGTGACACAGGACAAAAGCAGCCGAATGAATTCTGAGGTGTTCAGACGTATTGTCTGCTCAGATCCAGCTAAATGCAGTCAGATTGATTGGGCAGTGTTTCATAATACAGATGGACAATGACCCAAATCATACAGCCAAAGCAACCCAATGAGTTTATTAAAGCAAAGAAGTGGAGTATTCTTGAATGGCCAAGTCAGTCACCAGCATCTGATGATGTCCATGAGTTCAAGACTCAAGTTCAGGCCATCATTAACAGTAAAGGGTTTTCAAACGAGTATTAGAAACGAACATTTCATTTTCAGTTATTTAATTTGTCCAATTACTTTCGAGCCCATGAAATGAATGGATTGTGTTAAAAATGCTTTAGTTCTTCACATTTTTACGCAATCTCTTTGTTCAACCCACTGAATTAAAGCTGAAAGTCTGCACTTTAACTGCATCTGAGTTGTTCCACTTAAATAAAATTGTTGTAAGAACCAAAATTAGAAAAAAGTTATGTTCCTAACTGTAAATACAGTACTTGTAAGTACACATATGGTAAAATAAAGTGTGATCTATTTATATATATATATATATATATATACTGTATGTGTCACAAAAAAATTAAACTATGAAGAAAACTTCCGCTTTAAAGCACACAGTGATTTCGAGAACCACATGTTGAGGTCTGTGTGTAATTGATGTTCTGGAATGAAATGGGGAAGTCTTTTAAAGTCATGTTAACCACAAACTTTATTTTACTCACAAATCTGAAACCACTACTCTAAAAACCCATTAGAAGTTCCTGAGGGAACGCATGGTGAACTAGCGTTCTGTGTTGGCCTTCAAACTGACGTCACGTCTGAAAAGCTCGATGTGCACAGAGCAACATCTCGTCTGCATTGCGAGCAAATAACAAAACTGTCTTCACTGCAAAAGTGTGACTATTTCGGGAACGTTCGAGTTTAAAAGACAGTATAAAAGACCTTCATAAATAAGGTGTGTATCAATGTGAGGATGATGTGATGCATATACTCTCTTTCCATCTGTTAACCTGTCACTCTCTTCTCCCTTTAAAGATGGTATAGACTTGATACAGATGCACAGATGTTTAACACAGATAAGGTAAATTTAGTGTACAGGTAAAAACTATTACGTATTGCTACACATTACATCTCTCTGCCTGAATCACAGTTAAAAGACTGTTTTACTGGGTTTAATACACGTGAAGCGTTATCTGCTGCAGAAGTTAATTTCAGTTAATTTTCATCCATCAGTTTGTGAAAACAAACAAAACTGATATTTGCTGTAATGCACTTATAATGGGAGTCTATGAGGCATGGTAGTGCACTAGAAAACAGTAAGTGCTAAAATACACAGTGTTTTTTAGCGTATAGTGGTTTAGTAAACTCGAACTGAAGAAAGCTGTATCATGGATTACAGACTTAGCAATATTTAGAAATTAAATGGATTTTCAGAATATGTTATGATGTTAAAGGGATACTTCACCCCAAAATGAACATTTTGTCATTAATGACTTACCCCCATAACATTCTAAACCTATTAAGGCTTTGTTCATCTTCAGAACACAATTTAAGATATTTTGGAGGAAAACCGGGAGACTTGTGACTGTCTCATGGACTGCCAAACAGTGCCATCAGTGGTTCCACTGTTATATTATGAAGCTTCTTGTAGCTCCATAACGTTGCGGTTGAACCACTGATGGCAGATGGAGCATTCAAACATCATCTTTCATACTTTTCTGTACCTTGACAGTGGAACTTTTGGGGTGGAGTAACACTTAGCTGTTTGGACTCTCACTCAGACGGCTCCCACTACAGAGAATCCATTGGTGAGCAAGTGATTCTAAATTTCTTTAAATCTGTTCTAGTGAAGACTAGAACAAACTAATCATTACCAATTAATCAATCAATCAATCACTTTTATTTATATAGCAATACAATACTATACAGATTGTAGCAAAGCACTGAACATTATCAAATAGGAGAACATGATGATGGATTGATGGATTAAACTATTTATTTATCAAATGCAGAGATGGTCTCTGTGATCAAAACAACGATAATCACTAGAAATTAGGTGTCCCCAACTAAGCAAGCCAGAGGTGACAGCGGCGACAAAACAAAACCCCATCCATGAGGGAATGGAGAAAAAAACCTTGTGAGAACCAGGCTTAGTTGGGGCCAGTTCTCCTCTGGCCAGACGCCCAGCACCTAATTTCCAGTTCATGTCAGATTGTGCAAAGGACTTATAGTGTGTTTGTGTGTGTGTGTGTTTCTGTGCATCTGGTTCCAGTGATCCGTCCACAGGGCTTATCTAGGTGTTTTGGTCTTCGATGAAGCTCATCTCTTTGTGCTGATACACCATCTGATCTCGATACG
Organism: Enteromius treurensis; assembly: GCA_032275025.1. Taxonomy (NCBI): domain Eukaryota; kingdom Metazoa; phylum Chordata; class Actinopteri; order Cypriniformes; family Cyprinidae; genus Enteromius; species Enteromius treurensis. Next base: position 3,837,912 of record JAUCMU010000039.1, read on the forward strand.
GACTGAGGAACAGAATAAGAGAGAGACAGACTAATATTAGCGTACATGACATTCTTTTTACGATGTAACGAGTACATCATGTGTTAAAGGGAGTGTTCCCTGTTCCGGCTGATCTAATTAATGCAGCAAAACAATCCTTTAACGGATTTGATTAATAAATGTGTATCAGTGTGTTATGTGTAAGCCAGAGTAAAGAGATGTGTCTT
>JAUCMU010000039.1:3838217-3848241 GCA_032275025.1 Enteromius treurensis
TTGGGAGGACTCACTTGAGGAGCAGAACATGGCAGAGGCACTTCTTCTGGTGCAGGATCTGGTGTTTGAGGACACATTGGAGGTTTGGTCACTGGTGGCAGGGGCCTGAAGCGAGCAGCTGGTGGAGGAAGATCTTTAGAGACACATGGAAGCGGTGGACGATCTCCTTCTAGTGGCTCCAAGAAGTAAGATCTCTCTGGAGGACTGACCAGAGGTTGCAGAGGTTTGACCTCCACAAGACGTGGAGTTGGCTCAGCGACAGACTCCCTTTTTTTCTGTGACACATGTCCTCTGTCCTTTATCTCTTCAAGGATAAGGGTCTCTTTTTCTTTCTCAGCCTTGTCTTTATGACGTCCTCCTTCATTCATCTCTCTCTCCTTCTTCACCTTTCGTCCTCTTCTTCTTCCTTTCTCTCCACACTGTAAAAATAATGTTTAAAGTTTGTGAATAAAGTACATTACACAAGAAAATACTATTTCAGTCTTTTGATTCAGTGTGCTGATGTTTCTTTATAATTAATTGTGAAATTTCCAAGCAATTAAAATAGGATCTAAAGCATTTTTTCAGTGCAAGCTGGTTCTTCTCAGGTAAGTTACCTGGCGGTGTCTCCTCCTGCGCTTCTTGTTTTTGGTAGTGAAGTCGAAGGCCTCGTTCTCACCCGACTTCGTCACCGAAGCCTGAGGAAGTTTATCTAGTGTCCCCCGTTCTTGCGCTGCACACTCCTGTGCTCTCAGAGGGGTCTCTCTTCTCCGCAGGAAGTGAGTAATACGCTCAAAAAGTTGTCTAAAAACACTTCTCAACAGTGCCATTGTGGACAGTGAACGCTGCAAGTGAATTCAGTATTTGTAGTCAATATATGCAGAAAGTCACGAAAGTAGCTTTCGATCTTTTCAATCCTAACACACCAACAGAAGCGCTTACCGTGGAATCACTATGATGTCACACCAGTGAGCGGAACTCTGAGAACTCGTAACTATATGAGCATCTCTTCATTCTTCATTTATTTATCTTTACATTTTTTAAGCCCAGCCCTCCATTTAATATATATTTGGTCAATTTAACCTGAAGAGAAGCAGTATAGTACACATCAACACTAGTGACACAAAATTCAATTCTGACTCTCCCGTCCCCGAAATTGAACAGATAATAGAAAAAAACCCTAAACACTTTTAATAAACAACTATAATGTATAAAAGTACTTACAGGGCAGATTGGACAGTAATTAAACATTTATTGTTACATTACATTTCTTTATTTATTATTCTTAAGATATGTTTTTAGAAAACGTTACAATTAGACTGGTTTTGGTTGGTTTTAGAGGGGTTTTGGCACTATAGCTTGAAGACAACCATAAAACATAGTGTGCATAGAACTATTTTAAACACTATATAAGAATAGTGAATAAACAATTTAACCAATTTTAATGATTTTAAAGTATCATGCTTACCAAGGATTAATTTATTTATTAATAAAAAAGATAAGATATAATGTGAAATAATACAATTAAAAAAAGAAAAAAAACGTTTTCCATTTAAAATTGTATTCCTGTTCTCACAAAGCTACATTTTCAGCAGCTATTACTGCTTACATATGTTTATAAAAAATGATATCTTATGTTTTCTTTTAGTTCATAGCGTTTTTTTTTTTATTTGCAGTAGTTAATGACTGGAGAAGATTGCAAATCATACATAAAATGTAACGACATGAATCGTTGAAAATAGTTAAGGGGTGGAAACATAATGCTTTGGGGCTGCTTTTCTGCAAAGCATTATGTGCAGTATGGATGACTGATGAATGGGACCATGTATTGTGAGATTTTGAGTGAAAACCTCCTTCCATCAGCAAGGACAACGATGTGTTTGGGATCGGGCAATGAAGGAGTGGCTTCGTAGGAAGCATTTCAAGGTCCTGGAGTGGCCTAGCCAGTCTCCAGATCTCAACCCCATAGAAAATCTTTGGAGGGAGTTGAAAGTCTGTGTTACTCAGCGACAGCCCCAAAAAATTACTGCTCTAGAGAAGATCTGCATGGAGGAATGGGCCAAAATACCAGCAATAGTGTGTGAGAACCTTTGACCTTTGATAACAAAGTATTGAGATGAAATTTTGTTAATGACCAATTTGTACAATAATGTACAATTGGTGGCTGACTAAATACTTTTTTGCCCCACTGTATATGTGTGTTTACTGTGTGTGTGTGTGTGTATTTATTATGTATATATAAATACAGACACATGCATGTGTGTATATATCTAAGAAAAATATGTTTATATTTAAAATATTTCTATATATTGTAATATATGTATAGTAATATAAATACATGGAAATATTTTCTAAATATATACTGTATGTGTGTGCGTGTATATGAAATTATGCAAACAAAAACTTTTATTTTGGATGCAATTAATTGCAATTAATTAGTATTTTTGCTACTTTCAAATGCTTTTTAAGCTTTGAATGAAGTTTTCCCTTGACCCAGACCCAGTTATTGTTTTTTAAAACTATGAAAATATAAAAATATAAACAAAGAGTATATAAATTAATGTTAATGTTATCAATATTTCATGTGTTAAAGGTTTTATATATTTTTTATTATAATACATTTATATAAACAAAATAATGCACATATGCTTTATAAAAACAAAGAATTTTTTAGGGGGTAATTTCCAATCAAGCTGCGATAATATAATGATCTGAATTCAGTTCTATTTTTAAATGAACCAACTTCAGTAAAATGGTTACAAATAAACTAAAATAGAGATGTACAGCATTAAACTGACATTATATTTAGTATTTATTTTTATTATCAGAGGTAGATATCAACACAGAGTTGTTAAAAGAAGGCCCTGAAGTCAAAAAAACTTGAGAATCTTGTTTTGTATGCACTGTTAATGAACGAATTACATAAACTTGTGAGTTTTAAAAGTATATTTGGAAAATGTAATGTCTAAAAGTGACAGTGTGTGTGTTCACTCACTTGGCACCCTGTGCTTCTTGCAGGAGTATCTCTGCAATATATGCATTCTCTGCCGTCTGAGTCAGAATATCATCCACCTGGGTCAGTCTGGCCACATGTTGGCGGATCTCTGTTGTCACGTTCTTCAGTGCACCGGGAGACACTGGCAAACTCAGTTTCATCACCTCATCTGCTATTTCCTCTATACGCTTCGGATCAGTTTCATCTACACAAACAAACAGTTTCAAGCTTCTAACATATCTAGATTTCAACTATATTTGTGACATAACTTATTTATATTCCATCATGGTCCTCCTTTAGTAGTTCTGTTAATATCAGTAGCATATCTGCATGCCTTATACATACAGTACATACTGTGTGAAGAAAGTTTGGTAGTATTCTATTCTCAGCACAGCCAAATGGGAGTGTTTACTATATTTGACAATTCATACTTGTGAGGAAGTCTCGTATTTGCTGAATGAGGTCTCTGAGATCCTCATTGGTCTGTTCAACTCGTGCTTTGCTCTGATTGGCTCTCAATAACACATCCTGAGCATTGAGCTTGGCCTCATCTGCACGTCCTCGAGCATCTGACACCTAAAAAAAGCAAGCACATAATTTGTACATGAATTTCAGGGGACTTGATAAATACATCAGGTACAATAATGAATACCTACCATCTTGTTTAGTTTGTCTACTTCTCTTAAAGCATGCAGGACCTCTTGGTCTGAGTTTTTGGCTTCGTTTAAGGCCTTTTGGGATCGTGTCACAATAGTCTCACATCCTTCCCCACCACATTGGGACGTGCCATCCTCGCTCACACATCCCAGACCACCACAGCTACCGCAACCATCAACACCTGACGCCCCTCCACACACCTGCACACACATTACACTTCCGATATTATAACTCATCAAAAACATAGGTTTGATGCATTAAAATCATTTCTCAGAAGTACACAGGTTTCTAAGAACTAGGGATGTAGGGGTATCAAAATTTCAGGGTACGGTAATACCTCTGTATGAATGGGACGGTACGGTATTTATTGAATCATTTACATAAAAAACTAAACTAATTAAGAGGCTCAAATAAAGTACCAGAAGTGTATATTAAACAGTTTACATGAACACTGAACATATCAATGGCACACACATTAGTCATCTATCTGTAAACTTTCAAACAGGAACTTCAATTTTAATAACAAAAAATGATTAAACCTTCCACACATCTGATTTAAAACCCGCTTTAGATTGCTAGATGACGTCATATATCAATTTGCATATTAATCACTGAAAAGTCGCTTAATATAGAGACAAAGTCGCTACGTTGGCAACACTGATCTGTATTGACAACAGACCGCAAAGAATGATGGGCACGCCTTGGCTGATGGGAATTGTAGTTCCCGCTACCTCCCGTTTGCTCCATTCGCCTGAGCAAACTTTTCTCAGAAGACCTAACGTTTTATCGAGTCATGAGACCACGGTATTGTCGGAAAAAATTGATATTGCGGTACGACGGTATTTACAATACCGTTACATCCCTAATATATATATATATATATATATATATATATATATATATATTCACTAGTTTAATAACTATATGTAGTTACATACAGTCTCTCTCACACACACATTGTTTTCTTCTGTTTCCTATTATTTTAACCCTTAGAAACTGATTGTGAAATGTGCTTGAGAAGTGTTTATAATTTAAAAAAATCTTTTTATAAATATATTTATATAATTATGCTGTTCTTTATATTTTTAGAATAAATTTCACTTAGTAAACCAAACTTCTTTGAGGTGTAAACATTAACATTAATGATTTTTCTCTTATTGCATTCTAGAGCACTTCAAAATCAGAAAAGTCGTCAGGTAAGACTTTTCAATTTTGCTCTGCAGTTAAGAATTCTGTAGATTGGATTTTACAGCTGGGTTTATGATTATTAACATTGCTGTTATTGTGGTTGTTAATATTATTATTATTAATGATCACTTGTAGATGGAAAGAGTCGTAAAGAGAAGCTGGAGCAGGTGGCGTCTTTCTCTCTCTTTGGGAATGTGATGTCCATGGCCAGCGTTCAACTCGTGGGCACCAACAGAGACGCCCTGCTTCTCAGCTTTAAAGATGCCAAGGTACGTGTGTCTACATCACAGCTACTTCCTGAAGGAATAAAGCTTTGTGTCTAAAGTCAATGTGTTTGATTTCCTTCCAGCTCTCAGTTGTGGAGTATGATCCAGGCACGCATGATCTCAAGACTCTGTCTCTGCACTATTTTGAGGAGCCGGAGTTGCGAGTATGTGCTGCGCTGATGAGCACGAGTAGAGCTACGATGGTGTGGAGGTGTGTGTTGTGATCGCTTTGTGCTGTGTGTTTCAGGAAGGGTTTGTGCAGAATGTGCACATCCCAATGGTGCGGGTGGATCCGGAGAACCGCTGCGCAGTCATGCTGGTCTACGGGACGTGTCTCGTGGTGCTGCCCTTCAGGAAGGACACACTGACCGATGAACAAGAAGGCATTGTGGGAGAAGGGTACCAACAGTATTTTCTACACATTTACTGCCATTTTTATTTATTACACGACCACTGAAAAGTTTGGGGTTGACGAGATATTTTTAATATTTTTGTAAGATTTAACAAAAAGTTTTCAATATTTTTGGGGGTTAAATTTATTTGATACAAACATATAGTAACAATAATATATATTTTTCAGTATTCTTCTTCTTTTTATTATATAATAATAATAATAATAATAATAATAATCTTCTTATTATTTTCAATCATATTAAAATTTCTATTGTAATATATTTTATTATATAATAATAATAATAATAATAATCTTCTTATTATTTTCAATCATATTACAATTTCTATTGTAATATATTTTATGTAATGTTTTTATAATGTTGTTATTATTATGAAATCTAATTGATTCCTGTGATATAAAGCTGATTTTTCTGCATCATTACGCCGGTCTTCAGTGTCACACGATCCTTCATATCATATATCATAATTATATGCTGGTTTGTTAATAATTAGAAATATTTCTCGAGCAGCAATGTTAAAGAAAGTTCAAAAGAATAACATTTGTTTGAAATATCTATTTATCAATTGAATGTGTCCTTAAAAAATATGGATGTTTGTTCACAGCAAGATCTCAATCAAATGATTTCTTCTTTTTTAGGCAGAAGTCAAGTTTCCTTCCCAGTTACATCATTGATGTTCGTGAACTGGATGAGAAGCTCCTTAACATTGTCGATATGAAGTTTCTCCATGGTTACTACGAGCCCACACTGCTTATTCTGTTTGAGCCCAATCAGACATGGCCCGGGTAGGATCTGATTATCAACACTTGTCTCATTCACATGCACCCAGTCTTCAGCAGCACACACTGTGTGTTATAAGCACTGTGTTGTTTGTTATTTCAAGGCGTGTGGCTGTGCGTCAGGACACGTGTGGTATCGTGGCGATCTCTCTAAATATCATGCAGAAGGTTCATCCGGTCATCTGGTCTCTCAGTAACCTTCCCTTCGACTGCACTCAGGTCATGGCTGTGCCTAAACCAATAGGTAAAACATCATCCTCACTCACCTGCCTGAGCTCCATGTAGACCTTCACCTCTAGTTTTATGGCAGTGCTTCTCAACAAGGTCCTCTGTTGTCTGCAAGAATATTTGATTATTTTGGCACTTCATGTTTCTGTTACGTAAACAATAATAGTTGTAATTTCTTCCTTAGTAATTAATCTCTTAAGTCTTTATTTGAACCTACAACTCTAGCACGCTTTATTTTAATTCTATTTTGCTTGTTTTAAAAAAAAATGGTAACACTTTAGAATAGGTAACATTTGTGTAGGTATCCAAGTGATTTTAACCCAAACGTAAAGGAAAACAAGTATTCAGCACACATGGAGCTCCAGTACTTGAGTACAGCTTGAAAGCATCTCAGAATCAATCTCGTGAAGCTGTCTGAATGATAATGTTGTGTGCTCAGGTGGAGTTGTGGTGTTCGCTGTGAACTCATTGCTGTATCTGAACCAGAGTGTTCCTCCATTTGGAGTGTCTCTCAACAGCCAGACCAATGGCACCACGGCTTTCCCTTTGAGTAAGTGCTGCTGAGATGTCTTTGCAGTCTTTACTGGTGCCGTTTCACTCTAATTCAATCCGTTGTACTGTACAGAGCACCAGGAGGAAGTGAAGATCACACTGGATTGTTCTCAGTCATCTTTCATCACCTCTGATAAGATGGTCATCTCACTAAAAGGAGGAGAAATGTAAGATCTTTTGCTCTTGTGACCACATGCTTCCATGCTGTACATTTTAGTCATTTATCAGACACGCTTTTATCCAAAGCCAAGGGTCTTTTGGCTCAGATATCTGATTGTGTTCGTTGAGCGTGTTTCTTGTCATGTTGCAGTTACGTGTTGACGCTCATCACAGATGGCATGAGAAGCGTGCGGGCATTTCACTTCGACAAGGCTGCCGCCAGCGTCCTGACCACTTGTGTGAGTGATCAGCATCCGTCTCAAGTCCTCTGTTCTAGATTACAGACACTCACTCCCTCGTCTCTCTCCTCTCAGATGACGACCATGGAGGCCGGGTATCTGTTCTTGGGCTCTCGTCTGGGCAACTCACTGCTGCTCAGGTACACGGAGAAACTCCAGGAAACGCCAATGGAAGAGGGAAAAGAGAACGAGGAGAAAGAGAAACAGGTGTGTGAACCGTTGTAAAGAGAAGTGCACTTAAGCACATCAACATGCGCTTCATTAGAACTAATAATTGTCTAATATTCTAGTAATACGCATGCTAATAAGCAACTAATAGGTGCAACCGTAAAATAAAGTGTTAGCAAAAATATAGGTTTTAATACTGAAACATCTAATTAAACGCCTCCGTTTGTCTTCCAGGAAGAGCCTCCAAATAAGAAGAAGCGTGTGGAATCTATGGCTAACTGGGCAGGTAGTGTAGTTAATGTATGTGTGTGCTTTAGATATTTTTGCTGCTGTGTTGTGTGTGTATATATGACTGTGTTGCTGTGTTCAGGTAAGGCCAGTATGCCTGACGAGCTTGATGAAATCGAGGTGTACGGGAGCGAGGCTCAGTCAGGCACTCAGCTGGCTACATACTCATTTGAGGTAATCTGATCTGATCAATGACATATTTCATTTACAGCATACCACATACGTACATTACTAGTGTTGCTGCCTGCATGAAACCCATGTATTAAACTAAATTTGATGTTTATTTACAGGTTTGTGACAGCATACTAAACATAGGACCCTGTGTCAGCGCCTCCATGGGAGAACCGGCCTTCCTGTCTGAAGAGGTATCTTTCCTTACAGTGACGGCTTATTTTATTGTATTTTTTTTAGATCAACCTATAAGTTTGCATCCCTGTACTTCCCAGGGCAAAAACTGAGTTCTGAAGCCTAAAATCAAATCGTTTTCCTGTAGGTTTAAGTAGTTTGCAAGAGTGTGTTTAGAAACGCTACAAGGCTGTGAAAGTAACTGGAGTTCACATGTAGACACAAACGGCTTTTTCAAGACAAGGAAAAGCTTTAAAAAAATTAAAAAAAATCACAAGGACGTGTTACTGCTATGTTTTATGTTATAGAATTAAATGTGAACGTGACATGAATTGTTGTTCACAACAGACCTTAATTCAGGCGTTTAACCAAAAACCCAGTCAGAAGTATTCAAATACAAACCATTGCCAGTTGGTTTTGTGAAACTATTTGTTTCTGGTTAATTCTGATGCGATATCAACTCTTCCGTCACCAGTTTCAAACGAACCCAGAGCCGGATCTGGAGGTGGTGGTGTGCTCGGGGTACGGCAAGAACGGAGCTCTCTCTGTATTGCAGGTATGATTTTTTTATGTGTGACTCTCCTGCGCTCGTGGACAGGCGTTGGATCCCTGCATGTGTGCGCATGCATCGCAGCGGTGTCTGTTTGAATTAAAGATGCACAGCACGCGGTCCTGTGGTGGTGAGGCTCGTCTGCCACGGGCCGCTGCGGTGCTACAGTGACGTCTGGGCTTTACCAGGGCTGCCTCAGAGATGGTTGGAGAGGCCTTTAAAACACCCGAGATACAGCAGAGAGTGTTGTATGTCTGAGTGCATGCGTTTGGTATGAACCCCAGGCTCTATTTACACCTGCCGTTGACATCTGTCTCAGTTGGTTTGGGGTTTAATTGTGAATTAAGTCCAGCACAGGGTCCAGAAAACATCCCAGTGTGCACCTCGAGTCAGTATTAAAAAAATTGTAATTTTGAAAAGGTGTCAACTGTAATTTGTTTGGTTTAATTTGTTTAACACAAAATTGCAGTTGAATGGTTTTAATGGCATTATTCTAACGTGATATGGAATGAGGAGTGGTTTTGATGGGATCACATGAGACTGATGATAATATCAGGTGTGAATATGACATGAGTCTGCTTGCTCTAGGGGCACGGAGCAGTTTCCCTCACGTTGGATTACAGATCATGTTTCTGGTGTAAATAAAAAAGTGACTTGACTAAATACATTTCAACTGGGTTTTTGTCATGCCAGTTTTGACTTGATCGATGAAGGAGATTTTAAAAATTGTGATTAAGAATGTGTAGTTATGTTTTTTTTAAGTATTACTTTTATTTTTGTATCATTTTTTTGTTTTTTGCTTGTTCTTAATTTTGCCCTGTTGTAAGGGATCCTACTGCTTTTATCATTTAAACATGCTAGTAATTGACCGTTCCAAAATGATTAACGTAACCCAGTGTTCTGCTTGGCTGACTGACAAAAGCACTAACTTCCCATTGTGTTATTCTCATATCTCCCCAAAGCACAAGTACTTATAAAACACGTATTATGCCTTATTCTGCATGACCATACATATATAAATATATATATATATATATATTTATTTATTTATTTATTAGGGGTGTAATGGTTCACAAAAATCACGGTTTGGTTCGAAACGATACAGTAGTGTCACGGTTCGGTATGTTTTCGAAACTGCAAAAATACAATAAAAAAAAGAGAATATTTTAGGTTTCTCTTCACATTTTTATTTATTAAAACTAACATAATATCAACGTG
>JAUCMU010000039.1:3865453-3876404 GCA_032275025.1 Enteromius treurensis
AATAAAGTTTACTAAATATAGCAAAGCAAGTAAGTATACTTTACCTGTGCACGCAGTTGTAGTTTCCCCTCAGACGCCGTGCTGCAATGGCGGTCATGCGCATAATTCTCAAAACGTCCACAAGATGGCGCCGTTTATCGGGGAACCCGATATTACAAAACCGATGACCGATTATGGTAAAATGCTTAAATCAGGGAAAATATCAGGAAATCGGTATATCAGTCGATTTCTACTAAAATATTTTAGAGTATGCAAGATCTCTAAGAAGATTCCTTTTCTAAACTGGAACAATTGAACAGCAGTGAAAAACATTTGGTTGGTAATGAAAATGCGACTGTTTTAGGCAAACTTGAAATGCTTCACATGAGGAAGTGAGGGAAGTCAAGCAGCTTTGAATTAAATTACAGTATTACTTCAGCTGTTAGATACTGTCATGACTTCTTTTAATACATAAAGATTGCAGAATTAAGGATTTCTGTCTGTTTGTAGCAGTGTATTAGTGTCGTTTTAGATATTTTAACTAATATTGAAAGCAAACCTGCTGCTTTGCTCACAGGCTTACACTACAGCATCTCATAAAGAGACCACACTGATGCAGACTCCTATGTCTGTTTTTCTTTCATTTTCTAAGCATGTGTGACATGCAGTGGTGCCAAAAAAGAATCATGATTTGTGGTGTTAATTGCATTAAATCCACGTCCATGTGTGTCATGTCGTGCATCATGAGAACTCAGCCATGTTTAATACATTTCTGCTGTTCTCCGCTTGCTGAGCCAATTTATTTAATTTTTTTTCGTTTGGGGTCCTGACCCTTAACCTGATCAGCTTGATAATAGTCTTTGATTGCGAGATTCTAAGTTATTACTTAAGACAATGTTTTCATTTATGCTGTAATCTTGGATTTGTCATTTGTCCCTGATTTTTTGGGGTTTTTTTTGCAGAAAAACAATAGGCATGTTTGTTCCAATTAAATGGGAACTCTTTCTTTCTTAGGAGAATTTGTCCATTTCAATGTGCTTGTTAAATGAGAAGTGCTCCTTACAACCGCATGCAAAATTTCATCATGCTGATATCAGTATCTGATGTTGGATAGAATTGATTAGTTTTCGATTTAAACTGTGAGGTAATCAATACATTCAGTTTAATTTAAGAATGGTATATTACAGCGGTATAACACAACAGTTCTGCCGAATTGAAAATCAACACGGCTGTAATTGATCTTTTAGACCAAAGCATCCAACTTGTGATGGTTTGAAATTTCTAAACTTTGTGTCTCAAACATTAAATCTCACACTGCCTCCTGCTGTCCGTTTGGAAAGCAGTCGATGTGCGTGTCAGTCAGTGCTTCTGAAAAGCAGAGCTGTACATTTCACTTGTGTGGTGTTTTTTTTGCTTATAAACAATGTGCTGAGTCACAGTACGCTGGGACGGTCCAAATCTTTTTATTGAACCGCAGCCACCAGAATTTAGCACTGTTGCATTATAAGAGTAGATATTGTGCATAGTTCTTGCTGACACCATTTGTGTTAGAAACTATAGCATGGTTGGTTGCACAGTGCTGTGGGGTACTGTTTTTGTTGGTATGACAGTTTATAGCTCTACCTAACAAGTTGACACATTTGGATCATCTGGGTATTTTATATCTATGGCTTTAGCTGGTTGTTTATCTCATATATTCAAAGTCAACATGAATTGCCATTTGCAACCATTTGCTTTCATGATGTGATGTATTTCCAAGCGAAACAGATTTTTTTTAAAGAGGACATGAACTGAGAAATCGAATATTACATATTAGAGGTCATTCCTTAAGTTTCAGAGCTCAAGACTTTCTCTTTAGTCTAGAAATGGCTTATATTGAAGAAAATCTGCCAAAATGATTGTAGTTGTTGAATCTGTTGGTTTGTGATGTAATAGTGTAGCTAAACACCGCCTCCGCTAAATAATCAACTTCTGCTTCTACATCACTGCCTGTTAGCCTCACCCACTGTTTTGTGCAGGTAAATGACATGACAAAAAAAATTATAAAGACTGCTCGGATAGGGCTGGGATGATTTGAATCGTACGATATATTATGCGCATCTTGTCAATAAAGCCGGTTCTTTGATTAGCGGTTAATCTCCGTCACCTGTTATCAAAAGGAACGCCAGCTTATACACAAAGCCGTAGATCACTGAGAAGCTGCGCCATTGAATCACCCGCGAAACTAATGCGCAGCTTCTCAGTGATCTACGTGATCTATATATATATATATATATAGAAGTAGTATTGATGCAAATGCAATCCACCACATCACATTAAAGAGTGTCAAAATTACATTTAGTTTGAGTTTTGTTTATAAAACTGGACAGAATATGAAAACTCGAAGCACAAAGTTTATTGAAATGAATGGGTGGTAGACGGATTGCAGCACTCGGAGTAATACAGATTTGTTTAGTGAGACTCCTCTGGTAATGTCCTTTTTTATGCTTTGAAGTTTAAAATTAAGAAACAGTCGGAAAACAAGATGTGGAGAGTCCTTCAAAAAGAACAAAAATCAAAATTCAGTTTGTTTTGGAAATCTGACAGTAAATGTTCAGAGGCTCTTCTCACTTGGATTTTCTGAAGCTGCCCTGTCCAGCAGAGCTCCCAGAATCCTCTGCTGTCTAGTGTCAATCACGCTCTCTCTCATATCAGCAGGAGGAGACGGTTTCTCTGCTGTGATTTTAGAGTTTGTTTGATGTACAGACCAGTCTACACCTTTCACTCCGAATGGTTTTGGATTCAGTTTCTGCAGAAAGCGTTGAGCCGTTCACAGCAGATAAACACCTTTTGTTAATTACCATGTTATATCAGTGTATGATCTCTACACTCCTTTTTTTTTGTAAAATTAGCTTTGTTGTTGTGTGTGTACATTACTATTTTTGCATTTACTTCCATTTTATCCTTCATACTTCACACGTTATGCAATTTTATTTGATTTTTTACATATAATTTGTCACAAAAATACAAAAACACACACTTTTGTGCCAAAATGTTGTTCATGTCTGCTGATGAACCAGTGCAGCATGAAGAATGAAGTACAGGGCTCTAGACTAACTTTTTAGTTGGCACAACAAATTTTGTTGGCTTGTGTGTCCCAGCCTTAATGCATGTCTGTTGTTGAACCTTCAGAGCCGCGAAGACTTTCCCTTTGTTGAATCACATACAGTGAGGTTAATCAGTTCAGACGTTGTCTGCGCTGATCATCTATCTCTGTTTGCTGAATTATCATAATTATCATGTTGTGGCTCTTTTGGCCAGATGTGATTGAATGGTTGCTGTCTGGTGTGGACAGGCTTGGGCTTTGTGTTTGATTTGCTCTCGATTATTATTATTATTATTAATTTTTTTTTTTTGGTGGTTTTCAAAACCAGGGGAGATGCTGTCCTGCCTCTGTGTTTTGTCAGAGCGAACTCATCCAGTTTTTCTTGATAAACGTATTTCACCTTGCTGACTGATTACAGCAGCATCTGATCTGGAGTGCGGGTGTTGAGCGATTGATTGTTTCTGTGTGTGTTCAGGTCAGCTCAGGGGTCCCAGCAGACAGATGAGCCTGCAGGATCGAGTCCGGATGATGAGCAGCCTGGACCTTCCCGCAGGGAACGACAGCCCAGCATGTCTGAATCCATGCCGCTCTACATGCTCTGCAAAGAAGACCTGGATAGCATGGACAAAGAGGTTAAACACACTTTCTTAGCTATATGTGGACATTACGTACACTTCAGATGTTTATATACTTTAGTCTTACTAGTTACAAAAAGTATTAAGTCAGAAAGTCCCACACTTTATATTTCTTACGGTTGTTTGCGAACCGCCTTTGCTCTAATATAGAAAAAAGGGGCTGAGTCAGCAGAGCTCATTAGCATTTAAAGAGACATGAACAAAAGCGGTTTAGGACGAGGTGAAAAGGATTTTGTTTTACACTACCATTGAGAAATTTTAACCAAAGTATGTGGCAGACATTTCATGAAGACCTTAAATAATTACACTCACTTGTGGAAAATGCATCCAGTGTCCCCAGATTTAGCTGGATCTATTTTCTTTTCTTTTTTTTTATTGGTTGTCCAAAGACGCTCATGTAATGAATTGTTTACAGTGGCGTTTACAGTAACCCCCCCCCCTAAGCTAATTAAAATTCCGGAACAAATATCCTGAAGTCATTCTCTGATGATGAGCCAATGTTAATCACCCTCTGAGATCAGGAGCAGCTGAATATTAATGCCGAGACTGTTTGAAGAGGACATGTAAGAAGCAAAATTACTGTGATCATAGCAAAGTGCAATGAATTGAATTGCTGAAAATTAAAATGAAGTTCCTGCCTGATAAAAATGTGTTTACCAAACAGGAAGTTAAGGAATTAAAGATGTTAGAAACTGCTTTGCTGTTTATTCACCCACATGTTGTTCCAAACCTGTCAGTTTCTTCCTTCTGTGGAATATAATGGAAGGCATTTAAAGGGATACTTCCCCCCGAAATAAAACATTCTATCATTTAATTACTGGCCAGGGTTACCGCGGGGTCTAAAAACGTCTTAAATTGTAAAAGAAAGTCTTAATTATGATTTCAAGAGGTCGGAAAGAATTGCGATATGGCTGAATTGCGATTTAAAAGATTATTAAATTTTAAACGACTGAAAAAAAAAAACATGAGCGCTTCAAGTCCAGAGTCCGGTGAGTCTCAATGAATCTGTTAACAAGTTAAACTAGTGCTCGTCGAGTTCATGTTGTTTAAGATATGGGGGCAGAAAATGTATAGTCTATATTTATAACGTTTCATATAGTTAATATCACACGAAGAGTGCTGTTTTTCTTCCAAAAGTCTGCATGAATTCGTTTCTGAGTGAATATACGTTTTAATGATTCCGTTCAATTGCAACGACTCACTTATTAACAGTGACGTGCTGCCTCCTACTGGCGGTTTTAATTTTACATTTAAAAAATCTTAATTTGAAAAAAAAAAAACTTTTTACGTTTCAAATATCAAAACATTATTTATGCATTTGTAACTGCAGGTTAGCATTCTGTGTCCCTCTGAGTTGCATTAAACTGTAAACACATCTACATGCCAATTGAGATGCATTGCAGAGATTAATTTTGTTTATACTAATTTCATTTATTTGGTAATAGCAAAAATGCAAAAAAAAATTTAAAAAAAGATTCAAAAATGCCCATAAAACTTACTGGAAAAAGATTAATTTCTATCACTACCACTATTCGTATCACTGTGAACTGACCACACAGAATATGAAGAATCCTAACGGAGAATGGGAAAAAATGTCCTCACCATCACACCACTGTAACATGGACTGTTTTAATCATGTCCTTACTACCTTTTTGGGCCTTGAACACGTCACTTGCATCACTGTCTATGCAGGGTCAGAAAGCCCTCAGATTAAATTGTGTTTGGGTTTGGACCTAAAGAGTAAGCAAATTATGACACAGTTTATTTTTGGCTGAACTATCCCTTCAAGAATGTTGGTAACCAAACAGTTGCTGGTACCCGTTGACGTCCGTAGTATGGCTATCAACTATTTGAATACCAGCTATCATCTTTAATGTTCAACAGAATAAATGAATTCATGCAGGTCTGGAACAACACGGTCAGAAAAAGATCATTTAAATTTTGGATAAATTATCCTATCAAATGTGAGAAGTAATAAAGGGATATATGAAGAACAATAGTAGTGGGCAAACTGGGCCCTATCTTTCTGTCCGTGTCCTGGATCAGAGTTATTGCTGTGTGATATGAGTCTTATATTGCTTTGCTTATTTATGAGCACATTTTCATACAGCCTTCCTCTTCTGACCTTGCCCTTCATTTTAAGGTCATCTTCATGCAGACTGGCTGCTTTATTAATGATTTTGTCTGATTTTTAAAATTGGCCATGGCTGTGTGATTTAAAAAAAAAAAAAAGGGTGTGCTTAAAATGATGTATCCTGCATGGATTATTTCTTTTATCCCAGCTTTGTTGCCGTCAGCTACACTTCCATAGCTCAAAGTGCTGCGTCAGGCTGTATATGGAATGAGGTTTTTCTCCCTTCAGCTTTTTTTTTTTTTTTTTGCATTTGTCTTGTCTTTTTCTCCCTTCTCTCTGAAGTGTGAAAGAGAAAGATGTGCCTCATGGCTCCCTCTTAGAATCAGTGACCTAGAAACTCTGCTTCAGAGCTTCTTTGACTTCTTTCTCATTTGCCGGCCTGTCTCAGTTCTCCGCTTAGCAGTTATAACATCAGCAGTCCATGTCAGAAATCCTGTCACTGCTGACGGTGTTCATAACACTTCCCAGGTGAGATAGCTTCATGCTCACACACATGGATGACACTAAGCCACGTCTTACTTTTAACGCAGCAGTAGCTCCAACACAGCGGCACATAAATTGTTTCATTATTTTGATTTTTTTTTAATAATACAAAATGAATTCATTGAAATAAGTTTATCAGACAAGTGTGTTTTCCTGGCCACTTGTTCAGTGATTCTTTAGGGATTGTCAAGCACAGTTATGCCAAGATGGGGAAACGCCTCCCTGCTTAGGAAGTGCATTTGGAGAAAAAAAACAATGTGCACCAAACATCATCTTTTGTAATGATGTGTTAAAAGAAGAACAAAACATGTTTTTACTTCACAACCTCATTTGAATGAATTAAGGCTATGCCAAATAGCAGTGAATTATAAATATAGTTAGTTATCTTGAAGAACACTGATAAACTAAACATTGCTGCCGTCTAGTATTTATTGTCTTCATGTTTTATTGTTTAAGACAGTTCAGAACCAAGCCAAGCCATCAGAACCAACTGAAAATCATGGTCAAAAACCCAATGCATGTATCGATCGTAGGCTGACGGTATTCTTGCATCCCTATTACATAACCTCAAGGACATTTAAATTTTTTTTAAACAAACAGACTTTACTGTGCACATGAGAAACCATTAAACGTAGCATGTAGCATGTAGGACAGGGCACGCTAAGCCACCTGTTGTGTCATCAGCCTATTGTGTGGATTCCTGGAGAGCACAGAGTATGCATTAAAGAAACCTAAGGCCTTGAAATCTGACAATGCCCTAATTAACAATTTTTGAACAGTTAGTACCAGTCCTTTTTTTATAGACACTTGAACCTGGCAAATAGGACAAAGGATATTATGCCATCAGTCTATGTTGTGTCTTTGTTTATCTGTCGCCACACAGGAAATTGTGAGCAATTTAATTCTTGTGCATTCATGCTCTCACTTTATTCATTGTAAGATGATGCACAAAGGAAAAATAGATTCAATAAAGTTAGAAATGGTAATGAATTTTGGTATGCATACAAAAGTCTGTATTTTAGGAGCTCTGTATGTTAATGTCACTTCGAGAAAATCTGTAAAAAAAAACAAAAAAAAACAGTGTAAATAAATATTTTTATGACTGTACTATATGCCATTAATATTAAATATGGTCTGAAAATCTACTCTGAGGCTTTGGGTTTGGAAAGAGTTTTGAAATGGAAAATGTGTAGGTTATAATATTTCATAATAATACAGTGCAGCCTTTGTGAGAAACACACACACAAGCTGTCACTGGGGCAGTGCCTTTCAAAAAGTACAAATATATACCTTTACAATGCTAAAACGTATACTTTAAGTGCTAACATGTACCTTTAAGGTACTTTTATGCACTCTTTGTGAATAGATAAGGTACAAATATATACCTTTTGAAAGGGCACTCTCACAGCAACAGCTTTTGTGTTTTTTTTTAGTGTAGAGACCATAAATTGTATAAACCTTACGATCTTGGGACATGTTATTTTACATTCATTATACTGACAATTGTTTATAAAACTACCTGAAAATTCAAATCCCTTTAACCCATGACCTTAGCGTTGTCATGTTTTGCCAATTTAGCTATATATGTGACGAGTAATCTGCCTTTGTACAAGTAATAGTGTTCCTTGCTAGGGTTAAGTTCAGCAAACTACTACTTTCCAGTGCTGCATCTTGCTGGTTCAGCTGCTATTTCCTCCACACTGCTGCTTGTCACTTCTAAGAGTCGTGCCAGGGTGAACACGGAGTATAAACACCTCCCAACGCTTCATGCCACAACCAATATGTCAGGCATAAACAGTCTTACTCGACAGAATCCAAAGATGATGTTCATTTATTTTATAAAAGGTAATGAAGCTTACACACTGTACGCTGTAATGATTTCTGAAGGACCACGTGAGACTGAGGACAGGAGTAATAATGCTCAAAGAACATTGAAATGGAAGAGTATTTTAAAATTGTAATATTTCACAATATTTTTGTATTTACTGACTAGTAAGCGTAAAAGACTGCTTTCAGAAACATAAAATCTTCCAGACTTGGTGTATATTATATCTTGCAGTCATGCACGGCGGCTTTGCACAAAAATAATAATGCAAGTTGTTCATTCACAAGGTCATGTTTTATGGTGAAGTGCGCTTTGTGTGTTTATTAGCAGTATCCATGGTGACAGACATGACATCTAATATTAAAATGACTGTGGACATCAAGCTTTAACAAGCTCTGGCTTTATAGCAACCTTTTATTTAGGGTTTTTATTTCGACCATAAATCCCTTTCAGTAAAATATCCTGAGACAGAGATCCTATAAAATGTCATTCACATGAGGACCTGTTCTATATCCGTTCCTAAGCTCATTCTCTCCCTTAGTCACTTGTGGGTACCATTTGCCACCGCTCAATTTGTGCCCCATTGTTCTAGCAGCCTAACAGGGGTTTTGTTGAATAGCCCCCCTTACACTCACCAAATATGACATCTCCGCTGAGGTGCAGGAAACCTCACGTTATTATTCTGGGACTTTGCGAATTGGGATATTGAGGGGGTTAGTTCTTTGTTCACCAGACCCGCCGAATGGAAATAGAATAGTTTCTATTTTTAGCGTGTGGAGAGAGCTGTAGCAGGCTTTTAATATGTAACAAAAGCTAAGGTTGATTGAGCGTAAATTGCTATTAGAAAAGTCACATATTTGAGGGAGCCGTTCCTATGTACTTTTTGCATGGCTGCTCGGAGGAAGTAGGAATTAACTCGTTGAAGGTCTAGTGTGGACACTGCTAGCACTTATATTCTCCTTTCATGCAATGCAAAATAGATTTCTGTCACTCGCAGGCTCTTGAAATGCGAGGAATATGTTGACCCGAGTTAAGAGAATGTTTATGGTTACTCCCAGAGTCATTGAGAGAAGGAGTGAATGGTTTTGTTATGGCGGCATCGTTGTTTTTCACTCCCTCTCATAGTCATGATTTGTCTCCGGTACATGTGCAGATAAACATTGCTGACTTCCACTCAAACACAGTCCAGCCAGGTTAATTGTTGCATCCCTATTGTGTGTAGGAGGTTGGCAGTGATCTCATTTGATGGTAAATGTTGCTTTGGCACACAATAAATGTGCTAAGACTCCTCCATGAGCAACAATAATTATTCATGCGTCCGTAGATGTTTCTTTTTTTGTGTGCTTTTCTGTCTTTAGGTAGAGCAGTACGTCACCAAGAAAAATCAGAAAGGTTCAGCGATCATTTAGTCACACAAACTCATGACTTTGTTCATTGGACAATTTCTGAAGAATGTTTTTACGTTGCTCTTTTTCACAGTACAACAGACTAAAGTAGTTTTCTCCTAAATTGGCAAAAAACAAAACAAAAAAAAAACACATGCACATGAATAATATTTTTACTGTTTGTCAGAGCTGTTGCGTAGCTTCATACGATTCAAAAACAGCAAACATATAATATTGGCAAAATCTAACTAATCACTAGGGAATTATAACTTGAGTATAACTGTCACAAAAAAAAAAAATTCCAGTATCAATACTAACTAATTTTAAATTGATTTATTTTAGTCGTTGCTTAAAATAAATGCTTTTTATGCATGTTTCAAATGGCAACATCGGTTTTGTACACACAGCATATAAAGTAAATAAGTTCATTTTTTAAATATATTTTCATTTTGATTAAAATAAAAAACAAAAAAGCTATATATATATATATATATAGACTTACAAGCTATAGATAATCCTCCCTATGCTTCGAAGTTCTTTTCAATAGCTAATTATCGCTATAAATGTAGGAGATTTATTTAAAGTAATTAAAACCTAAAAATTTACAAATGATCAGTTGAACAATTGATGAATCGTTTTTGTGAATGACTCATCTTACACATTATTTACTATCTGTATAATACAGCACTTCCTTTTGTTCATAAATTCACCTGAAATGCTTTGTGCTAATGTGACATTTTCCGTGTCTGAATGTTAAGTTTTCAAGAGTTCACAGGGCGAGCGCAAGCTGCAAGTCTGAATGAACTATGGTCTGCTGGACAAAACTATATATCAAGGTCAAATGGTTTCCAGTGAAATGCCAAGGCTTTTTTTATTCCTTTAGTTAGCCTCAGTGTAGCTCAGTTTGCCAAACGGTCCCTGCTGTCTTTACACAGAAATTTGGACTTGAAACAGTGGCTTCCCATTTCCCATGATACTATGCACATCAACATTGGCATGCTGACGATGCTATTGTTTTAAATAAATATATAAATTAGTGAGCAACCAGGGCTTAATGCTAAGGTTTTTTTTTTTCTACTGCGCAGGTTGGGTAAACTGTTCAAATTTTTACTAACCCTAATTTTTTAACCCTAGCCAATTAAATTTTACAATTCTCGATTCTACAAATGACATAATGCTGTAGGAAATATAGACTGGCTGAATAAAAATGCAGGTTCAGTCTTTGCCAGCAGGTGAGACTTCTGAAACTGTAATAATGCAGTGTTTCCTTGGTTACCGCTGTAAACAAAGCAGTGCAGCACTTATTAACATGGTTTAAATGCATTATAGAGGCAAGATGAAATTTTTTTTTTTTTGGTCCCACTTTATATTAAGGGTCCCTAATACCCGTGTACTTCCATAGTAACTAGATGTGTATGTAGTATG
>JAUCMU010000039.1:3884468-3898945 GCA_032275025.1 Enteromius treurensis
AATCTGTTAAAGTTTTGTTGCACGTTTCTGAAAAGTAAAAAAAAAAAAAAAAATCGACCGATATATCGGCGTATCGGATTTTAAAACCAACAAATATTCGTATCAGCCTTAAAAATCGGGCTCTAATATTTTGTACATCTCTAACCAACTGCAGAGTGACTCTCCAAACCCTGTTTTTATTGCGTTTATTTATTTGGTGTTTATTTTGGACACTGGTTTCCCTAAAGCCAGAGTCTAGTTTACAAGGGCTTCGACACATGTCTTAGTAAATCAAGCTAGTTTAGTGTCAGCAGTAAATTGCATAAGTGGACTCTTCGGTCCTGGCCACACGTCACATAGGATTACGACATAAAGGACTCAGTAAATGCAATGGTGCTCTCTGGCACTGTTTGCTTTTGTTGCTCAGTTCAGAAGTGCTGATCTGGGGTCATCTCAGTCTTTATTTATGTCGGTCTTCATTTCTGCCACTCCAGATGCTGTTATGAAACAACTTATTGCTTTTATATGTAATTTTAGATTTGTCTAAATATTTGCACAGTTCTTTTAGTTTTATCTTATCTTGTGCACCATTCAGATGACAAGCGGTCCGTTTTTGACTGAGAATACTGACAATGTCAGGATGTCTCTGAAAGCATCGGTCAGGCAGATCTGTGGGCCAGAGCACGCTGTCACTCTGTAGCCTCTGTAATCATCATCATCAATGCCGTCATCTCTACTCAAGCCGAAGCTAAAGCTCTGCTGTTTCTAATTGAAAAGCCTGTTACCCAGACAGGAATGAAATTATCCTCTCGAGTTGTCATTTTGAGCAACATAATAAGAGATGATGGGAAACTCTTTCTCTGTCTCTCAGCTCTTTAAATGTTTCAGCGGTTTATGCTGAGAAGAAGAAAAAAAGGCAGGATTTGGTCTCAGCCCTCTGGTCTTGAATGTTTCTAGAACTTAAATTGAGGGTCATTTGATGTCTGATGCTAAAAATGAGAAAATTTTAAATGTGATTTAATGAAGTGAGTGTGAGCGAAGTAAAAATGCATCACTGCTGTGCTTGTGCAGTTTAAAAGCCTTCTGCAAGTCAATACAATGCATTTATGCCAAGTAATAACTGTTTATGATTTAGGGCTGTTTATTTCATGGTGTTTATGATCTTAAACTTGATTTTAATAACACTAAATATGCCCTGGTAATACATTTCTATAATGAAAATTTTATATATATGCTTGCCATGTGAAGATGCACCACGCCAAGTTCTATTGCATTAGACACACAGATGTTCTTTTTGTTATGCTGTTAACAAAGCTGCTAGGCTTTTAATAGAAACGTGACCAGAATTGAAAACCTGATGGCTTGAATGTTTACTGAGCAGCTTCAGGTCTTGCTGAAGATCTAAAGGTCTTTAGTCTCTGTAGGACAGACTGAAGCTCTTTAGTTATCCCACAGCATTCACAGCTTGAGCTTGTTGCTTCAAAGATAATGCTTTTTTTTTTTTTTTCAAGATGTAGGAGCTCTAAAATATTTCACATGGAGTGCTGAACGTAAACTAAAAAACGAGAAAAAAAAAAAGTATCTGCTATTGGCGCTCTTTTTGACTCTATTGTTGAGGCTTTACTGTTGCCACGTACAGCTTAGATCGCCCCAATACTATTGGCTTGGTTTAATCATTTTTGCAGGCAACCCTTCAGTTCACAGTGTAACACCAAGCCTTTGTTCAAACAAGAGAGAATTTGTATCCCTGACTGAGAGTTTAGTTTTGTCTCTCCAGCAAATTGCACCAGATAAACAAATTCTATGCCCGGAAGATTTATGTAACATCCTTTATTTCTTCATACTTCCAGACTTTACATGCGCTGCCTCATATATTTCCGATTCCAGGCCACTGAATGGATACCAAGGTTGTTTGTGCTCTCAGTGAGTGCAGTGTACTTGTCGTCGACCTTGTCTCGTCATGAGAGCTCTTTCCCAGTGCAAACACAGAGGATTTTATTGGCAGTGTTGCAAAATGTTTGGCTGGATATGCTGAATACACACTTGATTTATTACAAGGTTTCTGAAAGTATTATGGTACTTTAAGAAAGTTATGTAAACCCAGAATTGGGAATTTAGCATAATTGCATTAAAAAATTATTGCAAAAAATAACTACAAATATAGTAACCTTTGTTCACTTTGTGTGTTTGTTTACTTTTGTGTGGTTGAATGTTATCATGTTGCATAATGTAATAATATGTTCATGTTCTATATGTATGTGATACATATACTGTATAATGTCTTATGTTTAGGATGCATTTGAGTTTTTTAACTCTCAAATCAGTTTACCAGCTCCAGCTCATAAAGGAACCATGGGTCTGTACAAGATTGTCTGAAATGATCATGTTTTTTTATGTTTTAGTACATTGTTTAGTTAATTGTTAAGTTTTTTCAACAGTGTTTACATTTTTTTTTATGATATCATCGTTTTAATGATGCTATCTTATTGATTGATGACATCAAAAAATCAACATAAAAGCCTTTTTTTTTTTTTTAAACAAAACTAAAAAACCTAAATAAAACTTTGCACTTTTTTTAAAACACTGATTTGTTGAAGATTTGAAGGGTCAGACATTACCTTAGTATGGTCGTGTTGAAGGAAATGATGGCTATAAGCCTAGTATTACATTTTGAGATCTCTACATAGCAGGAGCGGCATCATTTTCTCTCTCCTGAGACTTCTTTCAAGCTTTGGGCGTTCTTCTATTACAGTGAGAAGCCGCTGTGTGGAGTCATAGGAACCTTCTGAGATATTACAAAATCTGTGCTGTATATTTCACTGAAGCTGTAATGAATAATTCATCTTTGCGGTGATGGGCCGTACAGTAAGGCAGCTCGACTTCAGCCTTGAGGTGACTTTTAACATTTGGGGTTGGGGAACTTTACATAGCATCACTGAATTCATGCAATATCTTTTACCTTATAGGTTATGAATAATGTAACATGTCCAAATGCTTTTTCCTCCCCGGTGGCTCTTTGTGACGCACTCCCAGTCGGCCTTCGTGTTTTCACCAAGGCAGCTGCTACATTATGAAAAGTTCCTTTCCAAATTAGTGGGGGTTGACTGTTATTTGGGTGCAAGGATTTGGCAGGCAAATCTGCATGGCCTCCCACCTGATACTTTGCACCGCATTTATTTTAAGCCTTTGTGCCCTCGTGCGCTGGGCAAAAAAAAAATCTTCTAATTTGTTTCCTGCAAGATATGTGCATATGGGAATAAGGGTAGTCATGCGCAAGCCTCACCTCTAGTTTTGTATATTTTGAAGTTGTGCTGCCATACCAGACTCCCTTGTGACTCTCATCCAGACCTTATTTAGAGTCCAACTCTAACTAGACTGCAAGAATTTTAATGTGGACACCGTATAAAAATGTTACACTTTGCCATATTTGAGGAGATTTCATGGCACTTGTACAAGTACAGATCCACACAGAGAGTAGTGCTTTTGTATTATTATTTTTTTAAGCACGTGTTTTTGTTCTAAACCAATTATGCCAAACCGAAGGGGAAAATTAACTTGTTAATTATTAATTTGGACAGTTTACCAATTTAAAAATAATATTTTTTGTTGACTTGCGTTAAATACATACACCAATTTAGCCCCCCTCGTCTTACCGATTTCTTCTAGTTCCACCAATCACACCTTTTCAATTACAAAATAAAAGGACAGTCCGCATGTGCCCAATAAAGAGGGTTCATTACTGTTGTTACTATATTTCTCTACCTGTCATTGTGATGCTCCAGTATTCCCTCACTTCTGAACAACAGGCTGAGATATCTGCACTTGTCCACCTGAGGAAACGGTTCATCGGAAGTGGGGAGTCCACCTTTTGCAGTGAGAATCATAGCCTCAGATTTAGAGGTGTTGACCCTCTTTCCCATGACTTTTCCCTATGCCCTTTTGAAGGGTGTAGGGGACCAAACAACTGTTTCTATGCGGTGTCATCCTTCCTTCAGCTCATCCTGGGGTAACCCAAAGTGATCCCAGACCAGCCAAGACATGTTGTTCGTTTAGCACCTCATGGGTCTGCTCTGGGGTCTTTTCTCAGTTGTACAAACCTCAGCTGAATCCTTTTGACACTGAGCGGTTGTTGTTCCAGTCCCTCCTAGATGTCATAAATTTGCACCCTCAGTCTTGGCCCAGACATCTTGTGGAGAAAACTCTTTCAACCACTTTTACAAAAAAAAAAAATCTCATTCTTTTGGTCGTTACCTGAAGCTCCTAAACATACTTGAGGCTAAATCAAATGACCTCACCACAATGATTCAGGACAGTAACTGGCTTTCTGTTGTCACCATTCTGATCCATGTTGTGCTCCCACCTGTCCCCTTAATCCTGAGCAAAAGCCATCAACTCCTCCTGTTACAGACACATCACCCTGTAGCCCAAGACGGGTTCCCACTTAAGCTAAGCAGGGTTAAGCCTAGTCCTTGATGAGAGTCCTCCTGGGACATTGAATTCGCTCTATCCCTTTTTGTCCTCTCCACCTGTAGCTGGTGGTGGTTGGGGAGAATTAATTTATTAATTCGTTCACTTACTCTCTCGCTCAGGGAAGCAACTCACTTCCTACCAAAAGTCCACCTTTTACAGCTGAGAATTAAGTGTAGAGTTGCTGACGCTGATCCCTACTACTTCACGTTCAAACACCAACCATTGGGTTACAGCCCGACAGCTCAACATAATGCAATTGCATTAATTACTAAGCTATTTTATACATTTACCATACATTTTTATGGCAGTGCTTTGCCTTGGCCACATCCAGGCAGGGTCTTTGAGTATGACGTCAGTTAAAAGCACAGCAGCAATATTCAATGTTATCAATTTTTCTCCAGCCATGTGTCTGCATGGAGCTGTAGCGCTGATGGTGGCCTTCTAAAGCAGCCGCCTTAAACTTCAAAAAGCCTCAGACAGCATGTAATGCATTTACACAGCAAGAGGGATGAGATATGTAATTAAATGACTTTTTTTCTTATATCAGTGCTTGACTCCTCACTGAGCTGAGAATGAGAGATGCAAACCCACAGTGTGCCTGAGAACCTTCTGTTTCCTGGACTTCATATTTGCGTACCTAAAAGATGCCAAGATCAAGCCCTTCCGGGAAGTTTGTTTTTACAAATATTGACAACTTAATTATAAAGTGATTTGCAAATGCCAATAATTTCATAGAAAATTTGGCATTTCTTCTTGCAACTTTCTCCTTTTTTACTTAAAAAGTTAAGCCTTGTGCATCACTGTGAAGAGTTTTTTCTATTTTACCCTATCATTAAAAATGTAGTTTGTATTGTAGTCCAAGTCTATCACCTTATAGAATTCAATGTGTAGAATTTTTAATAATTAAGAATGTTTCCTCTACAAATTTGCTGGTGGCTTTAATGTGAGTATGTATTTTTAGTATGCTATTCATACTAAAAATCATCAGGGCAACTGCTGTTCCTTCATTTTGAGAATTTTATCAAAGACTAAACTCAAAGTAGGGAAGACATGTAATATAAGTGCTGCTTTTAACTTGACAGGTCTGTGTTCGATTGCAGTCTTGTCAAAAATCTAGTGTCTGAAAGTAAATTTTGAAGTATTAAAATTCTCCCTTGGCGAGCAGTGAGACACCAATATTTGCCAATATCTCTCTGCCTGTCAGTGAATTGGGGGCTGGCTGAGTCTCTGTTTTTATTAACTTGGGAATGACGCTGCCAGTTTTTGATTTTCATAGCTTATACAAAGTAAAAGGCTTTGATTTTGTACTTTGTACTTTCTCCCTAGCAAGGAAACATAATGACTTTCAATAATTTTGGGAGGTAGGAGCTCTAACAAGGAGGCTAAAGGCCATGGACTTAAGCATCAGTCGTCACATAAAAGACTGGTCGCAATTAATATTTCATATTGACAGATGTTAGCAGACATTGGACATACAATTCTATAGTTTGACCTGACTATTAATGAACTAGCTTATATCTGTAAGTGTTAATGTTATAAATAATCAGCATTTACTAACGAATTATTGGTGAACGGTGCAATAATGTTGCTCTTAACCTTTCGTCTGATGCTAAAGGCGGAGTTGATGGCACCTTCAGTGTTATAACTTGCCTTAAAGTATGACTTTAATTCACTTCGTAGATTCGCTATGGTGCCGTTCGTAATTGCATCCCAGGGGTGCCTGGGGATTGTTCCATTTACTAAGAAGCTTCTAGATAGCACTCCTCACAAACAGACTACTTTTAATTAAATGTTTCCCCCTCATTACGCTTATCTGTCAGATTAAACTGTAAAAAGTTCTGTGGGGCTATTTTTTAAGCACCCTTCCTTGAGCTCATTTATAACCTGTGTACATGGCTTTGGCATATTTTCTGCAGGGTGTTTCAGAGGCTCCATTCACTGTAATAATAAGCAGAAGGGGAAAAATGGTGTGTGTGATTGCTATTCCCAAGAGGAGGAGAGAGCAATTACACTGGGCCAGTAGAGAGATCAGTCGTATGTGAAGTTGCTGATCATTTTTGCCACTGCCTGTCTGAAGGCTCTTGCTAAGAATAATTAGGGTGATCTGAGCCCCCAGCCTGCCTTTATGAAAGCACTAACATGTATCAGTGAAAGCCCAGACCAAGGCTAAACATTTGAGTGCTAACATTCGTACACGTTAAAGGGGTCATATCGTGACAAATTAAATTTTCTGGAAGTGTTCAGTGCACTATGAACACGTATCGTAACTCAGAGCTGAAAACCCCAATTCAAAAAGACTTAAAATAAAAATAATAAAGTTATGATGTTGAAATAACTTGCACTAAACTTCTGCAACTTTGATGTGTTCATTATGTCATGATATTACACATTTACATTTAAAAATGGTTTTGGATATTCTTTTTTTGAGACAAGCCTTTTTAATAATAGTGAATAGTGTTGCATTTTACAGGCAACGAGACTTTTTAACATAAGCCTTAAAGGCTGTTTATTTCAGAGTTGAAGTGAGTGTGGAAAATGTTGAACTAAATTATGACTTTGTAGCAGTCTAACTCGGGTCTCGGGAGGACATAATATAAATAATAACTATACCACAATTTGACATGTACAAACAAACATTGACAGAGCCTTTAATTGAATGTGGAAATCTTTTGGGCAGGTGGATGACATCCTTGGGGAAGAGAGTGACAATGAAAGCGAGGGAAAAGGGAAAGAGGAGAGGATGGAGGTAGAGGAGGACGACGAGGAAGAACAGCCCCAGACGAGCAAACAGAAGGCCCCAGCATCAGATCATGTCCCGCCACTGGCCGCTGTTGTTGAGGAAGCATCCCAAACATCAACCAGAGAAGAAGCCTGTGTGGCAGGGAATGCACCAAGGTATTAAACCCCCAGTGCCAGTAAAGTAAAATTAGCATTTTTTCCTTGAATTGTCATGTAGCCTATAATGCTCATGAAATGCTTTACCGCTAAAATAGAGCTTGCTGATTGAGCTTTACATCTCTTGCTGCGGTGGCGTAAGTGTTGATTAGTGAGACGCTGCTGTGCCCGATTTCCAGCAGGTCCTTGTACTCCCGAAACTGCCACACTGTCTTCTGCAAATAACATTACCAGTTGCCATGGCAATGTCTGGAATTAGAGATCTAGCAGAAGGTGGGGTCATGTCCTCTTACATCTTCCTGTCCAAGCATAAATGCCCCACCCGCTGCCCAGACTTCTGTCCGACACTAGCGAAGTCGGCAGGATGTTGTCTGATCAGCACATGTGAGGAACTGCTTTTTGGGCTGGGCCGCTCTTGTCGGGAGCAGCTAGTCTTCTATCATATGGCTCGTACTGTGCCCATTTTCCACCAGAAAATTAAACCCGTCCCACTTTATCTAGTTTTTCTGCTTCCCAGCATTCATTAGCAGTGACTCAGAGCCCACAGCTCTGTATCCACTGCCTGCGCCAACTGAATAAATGGAGTAGCGTAATTGTTAGTTCAGAGCAGTGAACAATGAGGCGAGTGGAGGAGCAAAAGAAGTTATTTGAGTGTCTCAGATTGATTGTCTCCATGCTTTTTTCTCATTTTATGAAGTTGGAAAATCAGGGGACGGTAAAGGTTTTTGGACTTTTTTCATTCTTGTGGACAAACCCATGTTTAACTTTGAAGTTCTTATCTTCTCAACATCTGAAGTAGGAATGCAACAATATAGTTAGTCCATGGTTTAATACGTACCTTAGATTTTTAACCATGGGTTTAGGTTTGGCTCTGTTTTTATAGTTTGGCACATCAGAGTTTTTTTTTTTTTTTTTTGCAACAAATTTACAAAAAAAAAATGTAAGGACAAAAACCACTTGTCTGTGACAATATATAGTTTATATAAAGGCATTTCCGTGTTTTCATAATGATTAAGTGTATTTTTAAGCCACTGCTAATTAACATTAGTGCCTTTATTACATTATAGAATATATTTTCTGCCTCATTTTGGCATAGGAAGTCTTTTGTTGAACAACAGGTTCATGCAATCCCTGTGACATCCCAAAACTGAAGGCAGATTGTACAGGTTAAAATTATTTATTTTGAGAAAGAACTTGAGTTTGCCAGTTTTTGTAGCATTATTTTCGCAACATAGTTGAAAGCAGATACTTTAGAGTTGGGTGTTATCAGCATAACAGTGTAAATTTATTCAACATTACTGAAAAATGTGATTTAAAAGTAAAGGTAGAGTAATAAACAGAAGAGGGCCTAAAACTGAGCCTTGAGGCACACCAGTATTAATGAAAATGTGGAAAACTTTAAAACTTTATTTGAACAAACATTTGTAAAAAATCACTATTATCATCGATACTAGTATATTGTGACATCCCTAATTTGATTGATTAATTAATCACACTGAAAAAACATGTTAACGGACAGCCTTATAGCTGCCATTAAAAACACCCCCCCTCGATCTATAGCTGTCTTTTGTATCATGTCATTGACCTTGATTTTAAATGATGATAATGTCTATAAAGATGAAATGCAAGTCATTTAAATCAGTTTATCAGCACATCCCGATGTGCAAATGTGTTATATGTATGTTAATTTGGATGGAAATGAAACACTAAACGACAGCAACTCTTTCACTATTAGCATAGCTCTTTTCTCCGTTATGCATATTGTGTTACAGGGGTTGACAGCGTTTGTGTGCAACATCCTCCCACTCAAAACAATTTAGTCTTGTCTTAGCCATAATTACATCAGCTATTCAGCAGCTCCTCGTAAATATAATTCCCTCTTCTTTAACCACTTTAAGCAAAGAATTTCTGCTCAGAGAGCGCACACTTACTTATCCCCCATTGGCCATTAGTTTCACTTGGGAGCAAAAAATTTGTCAGACCACAGTATAGCAAGTTCAAATTGTCTGCTGTGAATATTTTACTGCTATACATTGAGTAGCTCCACCCTCCCATTTGGAGTTAAAAATTGGCAGGTAACGGTTGCTGTCACAGAATTTTATGCCATGGAAACACTCTAAATACTGTGCGGTAATTGCTTCATGATGGAGAAATAACATTTTCATTAAAGTGAAACTAGCACATTTTTTCACATTCGATGAATAGTTTGAATAGCACATTTTGTTTATGAATGATTGAGCATTGAGAGACTGCAGAGTTAGGAGGAATTTCAGAAAATTGCAATATGTATTTAGATGCAGGTCAACTGGCCTGCCCAGTGTCTTGCAGAGTTTGCCGCCACACACCTGCCTGGATCTTTCAAGTATACAGTACCTAGGCCTCGTTTACAATTGCACAAGTGAATGAGGTCCGAAACTGATCTTGAAATATCTGAATGCATGTGTTTTTTGCTGTTTATACTGTCATAGAACAGATCCGATCTGTGCCACATATGAGCAAAAAATTTGAATTGGATTTATTTCTGACGGTGTTAATGGGGTTAAAATAAGAGTTTTTAGCTGCTTTAAGTGTGCTTGATTAAAGTTAAGAGTCAGGGAGTCAATTCTGTCACCATTTATTCATCTTATGTCATTTCAAACCAACACCCGCACCCTTACATACAAATATGTAAGATGTTTAAAGTGTTTGCACTATATTGTTTCCATGCAGTTATTGAGATATTTCACCCCAAAATAAGGACATTTCTGTCATCTATACCTTTAAGTTGTTCCAAACTTGTATGTGGTTTATTTTTCTGTGAAACATGATCATTTGAAGAATCTTACGTAGTAACCAAACAGTTGATGGTCCCTATTGAATTGCGTGGGGGAAAAATATTATGATTCTTCAAAATATCTGTTTTTATGTTTAGCAGCAGTATTCAGTTCATAAAGGTTTGAAACAGCCAGTGTGCAATTAAATAAAGAGAGAATTTTCAACTATCCAAACAATCCCTTAAAAGTAAGCACCGTCATATTTCAGTCATGCTTGTGTTATGTATGTTTTTGGTTCTTGTGTGTGTCTTTTGTGCGTTGTTCATCTTTGCAGAATAATCATGTTTTTCAGAGGCAGAGTTCCAGTTTGTCTTTGTCTCAGCGATAGTTCCAGTGGTAATCGTCTAGCTTCTGATGAAGCGATAACATCTGTCCGTCTGGTAGACCGCAATAATGAACTGGCCTTGCCATGTTCCGCATATACTGAAGTTACTGCCAAACGAAAATAAGGTCATCCGATGGTCACATACATGCCTCCTGTTGTCTCTCTGAATGGCACAGGAGTCTCGACTCCAGCAACTGTGCACAGACAAAATGCTCTGTGATTATGGAAGAAGAGCCACCGGCAGCGGCAGGCTTTGAATAAAGAGATGGGCATAAGCGCTTATCTCAAACACAGAGCCCACCTGAGACCGATTCCTCTGCCCGCCGGCCAAAGGTTAGCTTCCGTAAATAGCGTCTTTCCCCGCCAAGACGAGCGGCACTTTTGTGGATAATCTAATCCTGTTTATGAATTATTTATTCTCAGAATATGCACATAATTTGTGTTTCTGAGCTGTGAGGATTTTTTTCAGTTGTTTGGATGAGAATTTGAACATCTTTTTTGTTTTTATTTTTTTTATTCTCGCTGTAGTGTTGTTGCCGTTGCCGCTGTGTTTGTAACAGGAGTGTAACATTCCAGTGACATGCTTGAGGTATTTCGGCCAATCACGACCGCTGGATAGCTGGTCAGCGAGAGTGCAATGAGCAATGAGCAAAGGTGGGCCTAGAGGAGCAACAAAAATGTACAGTATGCGGAAAACATGTTTTTATTTTTTTTTTGAAGAGAGAAAGAAATGGAGATAGATAAGGTCCTTTGGTTGAACGGATAATGTCACTTGAATCTTAATACACCTCATCCACCTCTGTGCTCTCCTTCACATCTCCTCATCCTCCTCTGCATCTCCAGTGCTCCTTTAATTGCAATCAGTGTCCACTCAATGTCCTGTGTGGTTGAGATGATTTGATTTACGTCATTGGCGGATGTAGAGAGTCAAGAAGGTTTGGTTGTTGATTTGGAGGGCTCTCTGCTGATCAGTGTGTGGGCACTAAAGACCGTTGCTTATGTGATTGTCATTACAGTATCGCCAGACCAAGACACAAACGCCATAATTGAACCATAAACATTAACACAGCAGCTGTCCTGTCAATTGTGAGTTTTAAGTACTATTAACTGCAATATATTTTCCTTTTTTTTTTTTTTTTGGTTTATTCCACAAGAGTGCATTTAACTGACTACAAGTTGACAGTAAAAGCATTTATGATATTCTAAAATATTTCTGTTTTTTAAAGAAATGCTGTTCTTCTGAACTTTCTTTACTTCAAAAAGTCCTGAAAAAAATGTATTGCAGTTTGCAAAAATATAACTTGATAAGCATATTAGAAGGATTTCTATAGCATCATGTGACTCTGATGACTGGAGTAATGATGCTGAAAATTCAGCTTCGATCACAGGAATACAGTAAATTCTAAATAAAATGCAAATGAATTTGCAAGCATTTCATATTTATAAAGAATAGGGATAAAGCTGGTTATATATTAATTTAACCAGTTTATATTGCATTTCCAGCCCTACTAAGAGCCAGGTATCTCCTGTAGGAATAAATGTGTGTATCTCCACACCTCAAGCTCTCCACGCGTTCACAAACCCGAAGGGCAATAAAAGATCCAGCTTTAAAGACGATTATAGGTCCCAGTTTGCATGCTTCTTAATTAGCATGATTAGACAAAGTCCTCCCTCTTTCTTTAATTACATTCTCTCTGCTGTTGTGCTCTGAAATCTCATCTCTCTTGTATATTAGCCATCTAATCTCTTTCCCCTGTAATCTGCCGCTTTTATTATCTAAAGCAGTTTTGAGCAAACCTTCAATTACTCTACTCTCTTTTTCTCATCGTTTGGAGTCATTATAACCCTTACTCCACATGTGTGTCCTGCAGGATTGCTGGGATCAGGACATTGCACAGGCTCTGAGGGTTTTATATTAAGTTCTTGCTACCGTAAAGGCTGTTTCTTAAGAGATGCATGTTCATGCAGTTGTTTATTGTTGCACAAGCTTGCGCTCAAATATGACCAAATCTCCACCATGCCTCAAAGGGTCAGGTGTTCAGATGCAATCTGAAGGAAAAAAAGAAAAATTTTTTGCAAAACAGATTTTTATTTCTTATATACAGGAAGAAAGATGTTGTGAAGTGGTAGCCTGTGCAGAACTTGCTGTCTTGATGCTGGTGTTGTTGACAGTTACCAGAATGCTAGCATAAACGAGTGATGCTCTAAAATGACATCTACCGGAAAAAATAATTTCAATTTAATTTTAGTCAAAAACTTAGTTTTGTAGGGTTGAAATTGAGTCCGTTTTTTCATATGAAACAGACTGAGCTTTCAAATTCTATCGGTTTTATGAAAATTCTGTTTTATGAAATTCCTCTTTATTACAAGTTACAGCATGAAATAAACATATAACATATATGGAAATTGATTTGGCCAATTGTGCAGCCCTAAAAAAAACACTGAAAGTAATCACTTTATCCAAAAAAAAAAAAAAACATTTTTCCCTCCCCAAATCACTGTCCTTAAGTATGAGCAATAACATAACGATATATGTCTTAAACGCCACTAAGAATAAATATATAGTAAAATTGTAGGGTGAATTACTTTTATAACTGGTAGGAGGCCGAAAGCAGGCTGCATAGAGGCTCTCAGTGCAGGGGTAATGGTTTAATATGATTAAACCTCTGTCAAGCTCCTCAGCTTGAAGCCAATAGAGGACATGAAACAAGAGTGACTTCTTCTCACCCCTACTGAGATAGCAGCATTGTAGTCCTTCACTTCAGAAGAACTTCCTCCTGCCTTGAAATTGCGAGAGAAAAATACAACCAATTTACACGCTCGAGCCAGGGTTAATTAGTCCCGTGTTTTCTGTCACTGACTGAAGAAAGTTCTCTGGCCTATGGCAGATAACTTGTTTAACATATACACAGAAGTAATATGTGTAATATATGTCTCCATTTTTAATAAAAGGCTTATTTACTTACACAAGCTACCCTGGAGTAATCTGACTGAACAAGACCTGTTATTAATGAGGAAATGAGCTATGTGGCCAGAGGTGTAGCGTTTCTGGTTTCTCATTTACAATATTGTGACATGCATAGGTTGAGTTAACATGAAAATCTCCATTTACCCGATGTTTCAAACATTTGTAATTCAAAAGCTGTCGTTTTGACAGATAAGCAGTGAGGTATTTGGTCTGTTGAATTTCCCTAGAAACGTTTCCACTGTGGAGTATGGTAATGAGAATCAGGGCTGTAGCTAGTCGGGTGAAGTTGTGGGTTCAGAGGATCTCAGAACAAATTCTGCATTTTAAAAAGGAACGGAGCCCAGAGCAATACACATTCAAGAGGTCCTGATTCCCAGCCATGCTCCTGAATCCTGATAGCATTGAGATGTGAAGAAGGATTTAGTGAGTGAGGATTTAGAGAGGAAAACCCACTGGAAAACTAGTTCATAATATATTCACTATATCATGTCAGCTAATTGGCTGAATGATAATTGAGTTCGGTTTTGTCTAAACACAAACTGCTGCAAGTGAATTAAAATATCTAATATTAGCCAGTAACTGATATGCTACTGATATGTATTGTCAGAATCAGAAAGAGCTTTATTGCCAAGTATGCTTGCACACACAAGGAATTTGTTTTGGTGTTACAGCCACCAGTACACAGAGACAACAACAACACAACGAAGAATAAAATAAAATAAAAAACACAATAATAAATTTAAATAAATAAACTGTGGATTGTATGCTATGAATTAAATAGAAATAGTAAAAAAACTATGGTTAGAAATAATACTAAGATGAAGAATGTACTATCCTGTGGGGTGATAAAAATAAACCTAGGTTATTGCACATGTTTTTATTGCACAGTGGGAGAACTATTGACCGCTCATGAGGTAGATTGCTTGGGGAAAGAAACTGTTCTTGTGTCTGACTGTCCTGGTATTTGGTGCTCTATATCGCCGACCAGATGGCAACAGTTCAAAAAGGTCAAAGCTTGGATGTGAGG
>JAUCMU010000039.1:3970277-3980624 GCA_032275025.1 Enteromius treurensis
TCTTTGCCTTTTTTCTGAGATTTGGATCCAGAGGAAAGGAAATACAAAACCAGAAGCAGCAGCAAAGCTCCCAGTAAAGTACCTGTGCTGGGAAACTGCAGCAGAGACTCAACAACAGCCATTTTCTCTCTGAGCTCCTCAACTGATGCACTCACACATTTATAGCTGCTGTGTGAGGGAGGGGCTTTGTGTGGTCCTAAACAAACAAACAAAAATTGGACTGTGTCCTACTTTTTTCTGTAAGACCTCAGGACACATTGATACATCAACTAAAAATGTATTTGACTCCCTTTGGTGAATCAATAAAACCATTAGAATCATTAAAACAAGACAAGAATGGTATTCAAACGATAAAGCCATAGAAGATATATGCTTTCAGTATTGTTACTTTGCCAAATGATGAGGACATCTGAACCGTGACCCATAAAGTTACTGACCTTTATCAAACTTTAAACCAGAGTCTATAATGTGAAAATGTTGTATGTTTAGACATGAGATGACCACACAAGGAAGGTCACGCAAGGTTAAATCATCTACCAAATGTTCTTTAGTAAACTATTCAATGCCTTACTTTAATACAGTATATATCATCTGTTAACTGATCATCAAACTGGATTTACAAAAACGTATATTTACTCTTATACTCTTTTTTTTGTTGTTGTAATAAACAGAAATAAAAATGTTCCTATAACAGTCCTTTCTGGTAGGAGTGCGATATTTGAGTCCAAGTAAGCTTCTTGACTTCTTCACCATTTGTATCGCTCCGCCTGCCGAAGCTACCAAATATTGTCACTGCTACAGTTTTGTGTCACGGGATGCATTTGTAATAGATTTTAGGTGAGAATATGCTTGCTTCGACTTCAAATGTGCAGTTTGTTAGGAAATATATTTTCTGTTAACACAAAAATATATAAATGTAAATGCATTGTGGGATCAGTGGAAACCGTTACAGTGTTTTCTGTTGCAATAATCGCTTGCAGAGATCGAATGTAGTTCTTTGTTGAATTTTGGCCGGAGTGTGTATGTTATTAAATCTGAGCCACACTTTGATACTGTTCGCTCTCCCTGCATTTAAAGGAACTATTACCACTATTTTTGAAAATATAGGCTAGGAACTACACTTTCCTCCTGCGTAATAATCAAGGAACTTTGCTGACTATTTTCAGGTGCTGTTTAACATCATTGAGCCTCCTGCCGCCTTGGAAAAGCAGCAAAGTTCCTTGATGATGCTAACGGTCTTATTAGATTCAATTGTAGCTAAAAGTGCTACCGCCAGACCAAGAGATCGGCTGAATGGATAAGAAAACGGTCAAACTCAACTGGAAATTAGCCAATCTTCAAAAATAATGTAGTGTTACATTAAAATGGGATGCCCACGAAATCAGTGTCCAAACTCGCATTTCATAAAAAATTTCAAATCAGCAA
Source organism: Enteromius treurensis (assembly GCA_032275025.1). Classification (NCBI taxonomy): domain Eukaryota; kingdom Metazoa; phylum Chordata; class Actinopteri; order Cypriniformes; family Cyprinidae; genus Enteromius; species Enteromius treurensis. The sequence continues at coordinate 3,971,703 of JAUCMU010000039.1, forward strand.
CACAATCTGACACAATCTCTCAGATAATCCCAGCCATCACACAATGTGCCAGTTAGAAACTTATTGGTATTTTTAGATCATTTCACTTACTACGGCATTACTAGGATGTCAGAAGACACAAGCTTATGATTTCATTAGCCTCAAATTGACAACATCGGTAAGATCGTTTTGTTATAAGATAGCCAAGAATGGTGCAGCTGCACTTAATATTTGTAATATGGTAATTGTCTGACTTCAGTTCAAATGATGACAGGTATGTCCCTAAAACAAAAATATATCCTACCCAGGTTATGCTGATTAACTGGTGGGTTGGGGTGGTCTGAGATCTGATCAGGGTTGCATTTCCCAAAAGCAAATGTCAAAAAAAAAAAAAAAGTTCTGTCGTAACCAAAAGAGTTAAATAAACGACAATCGACAAAACGACAAAGCAGAAAAAAAAGGACATGCTCAATGCTTTTTATATCTCAAAACTGTTCCGTTTATTTAGTGTTTCATACATTTAAATACACTTCAATTAAGTAAAATTAAGAGTAAAAAACCAAACAATTTGTTCCGGTTTTATAAACAGGGCTTATCCTAAATCAGGATTAGGCTAGTGTTACGATCACTGCCAGGAATGCCTTCGAGCTCCACCAGAGGGCTCTCCACCACAGACTGTTATGTGTGTTACCCCTGTCTTTGTTTCTGCACCGTACGTTAAGGACTCTTATTATGAAGTGTGTTCCCCACTGCTTCAGTGTTCCCCTGTTCAGTCTCTGCCCCCTTGTTCCCATGACAACTGATCAGTTCCAACCTCTTGTTAACTCTCATGTCTCCACTTTAAAAGCAGTTTGCCTAATTAGCCTAACCGCTAAGTATTGTGTGTTTATCCCCTACAAAGCGTTTACCCAAGTTCTTGTTCTGTCTTGTTTTGCGTGTGTTTCAGTGTACCGATGTTCGCCTTCTAATTGGATTTACTGTTCTGTCTTGCCCCATTTTGGACATTGCTTTCCACTCGATCTACCCTGCTAGCCTACTGGACTTTCCTTGTGCTTTGTCTCCGACATACCTGTTTGCCATGGTTTTTTTCACCCTGCCTGTTCAGACCACAATTTTGAATAAAGAGCTTGCATTTGGATCCGCATGCTTACGGCCAACTAGGATCCAGCAGCTTTTGTGAAGAACACTGGCCAGGTATGGATACTATCAGCAACCTTCCGCCCTGAAACAAAGCACACTATCACTGGAAAGCCATATTTAAGACTTCTTAGTCGTTGCATATAATTCAGATCTCCCAGACATTGTCCTGATCAAGATATTTTGTGACGCCATTAATCAACCTATGCGCTCACAGTTTTAGATGCGAGGGTCTGCGTTCATCTCCAGTTCATTTCTTGGACTATGCTCTGTGGACTGTTGGCTCTTCATTTACTGTGGGTGTTGCGGATGAGGATTGCGGCATCACGTTTAATACGGAGATGGTCCATGACCCAGGCACAAAATGGCGGACACCATAGCCCCCCGTTATGTCACTGCTGCCGATCATGAGTTCAGTCAAGCTACTGTCGATTGTCACGCATCAAGCCAAACAACCATTGAGGATCAGGAGTCAAGTCAACCCGCAACTAGTCTCGCGTAGCCAGACCTTCAGACTGGCGGCTGAAGGTCTGGAATTCATAGCCGCTTTCTTTGACATGTCAAACAACCAATCACAGTTTGTTTCGTTCAGCGTCACGTTTTGGGCCGTGGAAATGTCCCCACAACCACAAAACGGCGTGCAATAGTCAGTCAGATAGAAAATCCCGATGAGACCCTCGCGGTAAACATCTTTTTGAAGCATATCTCTCCACTTTTTAACACCCACGAGCAATTCTGGAGAACCGAACACAATACTGAATCGGCCAACTGCGATGTCAGCGTCTGTTGTTTCATGTTTGCCAGCAAACGTGGATGATATCTCCTTCTGAGTTAGGTACTTCACTTGATCTTCCGTAATAGATAGGAGGAGACACACAACTGGTAAAATTGGATTGCATATTATTGAGAATCCAACGTTTAACTGATCTTAATAAATGCTTATTGCTTATATGGTTTTTTTCCGCAATTACATGTCTGCGCTTTGTTTCCCGGCGGAGCGAAAATAAACGCTACACTCGAGCCCCTCGGAAATCCGCTCAAATTCAACCAATCAGATGACAAATCCACCTGTAAGTCGCTTTGGATAAAAGCGTTAATGTCTTGCATTAATGTCTTGTGATGTTGATAAACAAATTTCGGTAGGAGCATGCACGAATAATTAGCCAAGGCCAGCTCCGCATTTTCCTTAATCAGCCTATTTGCCCACGACGAATCCACCTGTAAGTCGCTTTGGATAAAAGCGTCTGCTAAATGAATAAATGTAAAATGTAAATGTAAATGTTTATTCGCCTCTGCCTTAAATAAGCCCATCTACTTCCCTTCCACATCTTGTTATGCATCCCTCCACCCCTACTCCACCTTTATTTCGCACCTTCCTTCACCAGGGGGCATGCAGGGTCAGAGCCGGATGCCGAGCTCAGCCCTCGCTAGGATTCAAACCAGTAGGGCTCGGAGTCCGCCGAGCTCCCGGCTCGCCCCCTGGACAGCACGCCAAACATGCTTAAATTTATTAATGAGGAAGTGCGAACTCGTGAAATCAAGTATTATTGTGTCAGGTCTTTAAAATCTTTGGTTTGGTGTTAATTAAACTGTCATATTAGCAGAAAACTTAAAAATTTAAACTCCATCATTGCAACTTCCATCTCCACAACAGAAAGCCCACTTCTCATTTGATTGGACAATGGAAAAAACACAAATGACGTTGGGCGCTTTTCATCTCAGAGTTCCTTTTTCAGTAAGCAGCTAATGCGAGCAAAGTGCTTGCTGCCAATTGAAAACAATTTTTAAAAGATGCCAAGTAAGATATGCCGCATCAAAGTGTATACACAAATCCTGTAGCAGTTCTAGACAGGTGGTGCTGGGGGAGGTGGAGGGTTTCAGAGGAACTTTTGTAGCATGCTGCAGTGCCGTGTTACAAAAATCACTGAGCCAAACTGTTTAAATGTTTAGAAAGCAAAGGACAGTCTGCTTGTGTCATGTAGTAAATCATATGATTGCCAGCAGACTGAATATAAAGGAGCTTTCTGTCTGCGTCATCTAGAGTGTCATGAATGAACCACATATTTATACCACCTTGCATCTGAAACCCCTTGACTGTTAGTAACGAGACCATCAGATGCGATTAGAGTTTAAAGGAAAACCCAAACAACCATAACAATACTCCAGTTATAGCATTTTTCAACTTTTCAGAGTTCTGACTAAGGAGTGTTTGTTCGCTGGAGCATGACATCAATAAAGACGTAGAGATTAAAGCAGAGAAAGAGAGAGCGAGGTGTCTTCCACAATCAAAGGGCCACACTGAAGAACAGCAGGAGAAATCCAGGGAGCTCTTTATCTTCAAAGAGACAATCAATCACTGTGAGCAATGCATTCTGCTCCGGAACCCCCTCACACACACACACACACACACACCACCTCTCCCACACACACAGAGGCTAAAACAGACGTATGAATATCCATGCAAATACATGCATATACAGTCACAAATACTAAGCACTCAAGCATGACACACACACATACTTGTCTCTTATTAACCTGCGTGGCCTGACTGAGAGCAATATTGTACAGTTATTTTTATTTTTTTTAAATAAGCATCTGTGTGTACAGGGTGTGCGATTGTATATATTTGGAAATGGCCATTGCTCTGCTAGAAGGCAAATATTAATAATTATTACTCTGTACTTAAATGTATAATTACACTGTAACAAGGATTACCTTAAAATAAAGTGTAACCATTTTTTGTCATGCTTTAAAAAAAAGAACACTGGGTTTTCTACTGGGTTTAAAGGTCTGAGTGTCTTTGATGACATAAAACTTGCAAACCTTAGCTTATTGTAGCAGCCTAGTAACACATTTGTGGAGAGTCCGTCGGCAGGCCGTCTGAGACTACAGCCTCATATGCTACATTACCTACTCTAATGCCACAATAAGTGTACAAACCCAACTCAAAAGCTGACCGAACTCTCAATTCATTCATTATACAACAGCAAACAATTACATTATCACACTAGACACATTATCTGTGGCCTCTGAGGAAACCTGCTGTTATCTGTAATGAGTTTGTGATGCACTAAAATGCCTCAATTAGAGAATTAGTTGAGCGACTCAGAGACAGACTGAAGAGAGAAAACACTAGATGAGTCCCGTAAATAGCTTCTCTCGCACAGGAGACGATGATAAATGCCACATTTGTTTTGGAAAGCACTTGATGATTCCACAGATCCAGTGGCCCTTGTGAAAAAAAAAGTGCTCTTAATTGAGGTAAAATGTACACTTTTAGCATACTTCAAATCTTGTAGTAAAAGATTTCAATGCATTTTTTAATAAGTGTGCTTTCAGATGATATTCTGCAATATTAATCACATAAAAGGCCTCTTAAGTGAATTAAAGAGAGTTCAGTTTCTTAAGTAGATTTTTAAAAAGTGCACTTTATATAAGAAGTATATTTAAATAAATCTTATTTTAAATAATTGTGTTTAAGATTTTTCGTCATGGTTTATAGAAGTGTTAGTCAAGTGTGTTATTTAATATTACATTTATTGTGAACTGAATTGCAGCTTAATTGTTACAAAAGTAAGATTATAAACGTATGTAAATACAAGTTTCAATAGAAAATAAATTACATTAAAGTATATTTCAATCAAGCAAAAATGCTTTTTGTCGGTATTTTTAGCTGTGCACTTCAAAAACAATAGAGGCAATGATTATATTGCATTTAAAGATGTACTTAAGTCCTACTTAAGTGAGTCAAAAACGCTCTAAACATTACAAACAAGGCATTTGTAGCATCCAGTGCTGACATAATTACTGATTATCATGACTCAGTACTGTTTTTTTTATGCTTCGTGTTGAATTGTGCCTCGTAAACATAATTTATTGCATTTGAATAGTAAGTAGCAGGTTTTTTAAATAAGAAAACGTAACTTACTTACGTAGGTACGAGTCAGAAGCACCAGACTGTCCTTGCAGAGTTTGAATTGCTCCACTTTAAAGTCTCTGTGCACTCAGTGAAATCAGTCCTCTGTAAAATCGCTGAACACACTCTAATATTTGGATTGAACTGTTCTGGAACAGTGTTGTAAATAAAAATCCGACCACTGATTTCTAGTCATGTCCTCTTTTGGAAGCACAAACAAAGTAGTTTCTCTTTCACAACAACCGACAGCAACACTTCAGCGAGAATAATAGTTCTGCCTTCTTTTTTTGAGTAAACATTTGGGTGGTTTTATGAAAACACGCCCCCACTCTGTGATATAGCAAAGTGGGACATGTTTAAATGAGCCATTTAGGGGGGTGTGGACAAGTCATTCTTGCATAAAGAATATCTCTTTGGTTTTGAGACTTTGGTCTTTGAAGCTTTACAAATCTTCCTTATGCACCAAGTGCTTGTAACACTCTGAAGAGAATAGAATTTTTGAAATCACATTATATGACGCCTATAATGTCACTTTTGCTCTGGATTGTATGATCTTTGAATAATATAGATTTTTTAAATGCAATATATTTAAAGTGTATCTGAAATATTGCAAATAGTAGCACAATTAAATAAAGTGTAAAGTATATCTTTAGTTGGACTTCAGCACTAAAGTGCGTTAAGTACAAAATTAGTTGTTGTAAATTAGCTGTAAGTATACCAGTTTAGTATACCTATCAACATTATTGCAGGGTATATTTAATTTTTAAGCACACAAGTATTTAAAGATCTTTAGTGAGAAATAAATGTATTTAAAATACATTTTAGTATTTATTTTTCACTAGGGTAGCCTACACATTTCACACAAATCACAAGAATGCCATAAACCTTCATAATGCACTTTGTAGTGCACTCAAAGTGCAACCTAGTGTGATGAGTGTTAACACTGAAACAGTTATTGACAAAAATAACGATTTTGCACTACAGTACGATACAGTACACACACACACCTTTACATCACGGATGACTGATCCCATCCATCAGAGCTTAAATGCCCCTCTGAGATCACAAACAGCCTCTGACAGACAGAAGAGAGCAATATCATAGTTGTCAGTCTATTTAGCTTCTAACAGAGCACTTGACCCTGAGTTATGATGTCTAGCAGCCGCTGGGACTGAGCGAGAGAAAGAAGGACAGAAAGTCTCACAAAACATTTTGTTCTCTTGTGATTCCTAATGAATGTTGACAGAAGGACGGAAGCGAAGCAGTCATGCACGATGAATATTAAAAATATAGATAATGTGATTAAAGCTAGAATACATAATTACTCCTGTCACTCTTCTGTGTAGGGCTTTACAGTTAAAATCTGAGCTGTCGGCAGGTATAGGACCGGCCAATTGTACTGATGAGCTCAGCCGAAGCACTCAGACGTGCCCACACACTCAGACAAGAGAGCACTGGAAACATTTGACCCTGACTGAGAGAATGAGAGAAAGTGGGAGACGTATGAGAGCCTCGTCAAAGATGATTGCCAAATTGTAGCCCAGTTTAGAAGGAGATAAAAAGGTGATGATGAATGCAAAGCATTTCATCCTGAGAACAGTTACACAACCACAACTAAACCACCTCTACTTGAGCAGATCAGGACAGCCACGTGTGTTTACAGTGAAGACGGCTGAAATTACAAGACCAAACACACCAATAGCACACTGTAAGAGTAATTCTCTATTTGTTAAGGTTTTTCTGTAAAAAAAACTAACAAACATTGAACACCATAAATGACATGAATGCTTTTTGGTCTGAAGAGGATCTGAGCCAGATTTCGTGAAGACTTGTAGGAGTAGTAGCAAAGGAATCCCACGTGCAATTTAAAATTTCCATGTATTAATATAGTACACGATGAATGAAACCTATTAGAAATGGGTAAAGAATCATACATTAACACAGACTTAAATATTAGTTAAACATGATGAATCAAATTCAAAATAAAAGTTTTGGTTTAAATAATATACTGTATGAGTGTACTGTGTATATTTATTATGTATATATAAACACACACATATACATTATATATTTAGAAAATATTTATATTCCTATATTTTATATTATACATACATATATTTAATGTACGACGAACATTTTTGTTAAATGTATACATGCATGTGTGTGTATTAATACATATAAAGATACACAGTACACATACATATATTACATAAACAAAACCTTTATTATGGATGGGATTAACCACGATTCATCATTTGACAGCACAGATATTTATATTATTATATATTATAAACATATGTACATATACATTCATATGCATATGATTTCATTTTGTGGGGTTTTTAAATATATATTTAAATTATGTCAAACTTAAATTCATCTACACTTATATTCTATATATTACCTTATATGGCAATTAGGATGTAAATCCCTATTATATTATTCTAAATTATATATCATAGGTAACATATATAACTTGTGATATAACTGCACTTTTATATATTTTTTAAAAATTATTTATGAACTAATAGGTAACATCTATGGCAATATAGGGTAATGTCAAAATAATGAGAATCTTGGTAAGTTGATTATTACTGTAGTGCACAAACATTTCAGAATATGCTTTAGTTTTGGCCAAATTACTTTTAAATGTTGGGTTGAAAATTATTTTCATTAATCATCTTCTCGTTCATCCACATGATCCATGGCAAACTTCAGAAGGCAGCCGTGTTGTTCACATACCATATACAGTACCAATACCATTCACGTTCAGTGTTTGTCTGATGCTCAACTCCTTAACACCAATGCACAAGAGTCCTGTAATTCGTTAGATATCATCCTGTTTTTTCTTTGACCTCGAGGCATCCCTTGGAAAAAGGAGATGTGCTTAATTGCATCGCACGTGCATTTGTAGTGCACATGAATACAGAATTTCAGCAACATACTGACAATCTAGCTGACAGAGTTCAATTCATGCCAAAAGTCTTTATTCATAACAAATTAAAAGCTAAGGCTGTGCAAATATTCACTTGAATTTTGAAAATGAAATTCAAAGGAGCTGCTAGCAGGCAGCGCTTTGAATTCTGAAGTTGACAGGCTTCAGAAAGCGTGGGGAATGCGAGAGGCTTGTGTGATTGTTTCCGCTGCATGTCACGGACGAATAACAGTCATTAAAACACTGCGGGGCCAAGCTCTTACATCCACTAAAATATAAAAGCTTCCTCTCACCTGAACTGCATTTGATTCATTGTTACTGCATTGCTTTGCCACGTGTGTAGGTGGGCCTGGGGCAAGTTGTCACACTTTAACTCCAGTCAGTATTTTTCAGTTTCTGTACAGACACATACCTTCAAATCTTGATAAGAAAAAAAAAACAGGAAAACATGACTGTTTATGTACTGACATCAGACTTATAGGTTGATTTTGTTATGAACCTATTTATGAACATTCATGAACATGAACTATTCATAAATGTACAGCTATGCTGGTGTCTGCTTGTAGCTGTGATTTTCTGCTGTATAGGGGAGAGCGGTAGGTAAGGTGAAGTGAATCTCATGCTCAGTGAAGTGAATTATCTGAACATATGCAAAGTAATATTAATGAAATGCATTACAGGTTTGTTTGTGTTGCCTGTTGGGGAAAGTGCTGGCTCAGCGAATGTGATCAGTCATGATGAATGATGCACAGCTCGTCCTGCAGATGAAGACATCAGATCAGAGCTGTAATTGGCTGTTTTAATTTGATTAGTCTTGTGCTACTGAGAAAAACAGGAAAAGCAAGCCTTCATCCAAAAAGCTTCCCATCAAAGCAAAATGATAAAACAACAACATACAGTAAGAGCTTTTCAGAGAATAGACCTAATGGACTATAAATGCATTTCTTCTGTCTCT
>JAUCMU010000039.1:3980647-3992914 GCA_032275025.1 Enteromius treurensis
AAGTTTGTGAACCCCTTGCGGAATCTAAAAAAGTGAGTAATTTTAACAAAATAAGAGAGATCATACAAAATGCCTGATATTTTGTATTTAGTGCTGTCCTGAGTAAGATATTTTACACTAAAGCTATTTCGGTTAGTCCAAAAAAATACAGTAGTTGAAAATTCTTAAAGGTTCTCTATTATGGCTTTTTGAAAATGATCTCGAAAACATCCTCCAATAGTGTTTTTTGAACTTGCATGCATGTCAACATGTTGTTTTAGACTCCCAAAACCAAAATATAAAGCTTTCAAATACCCCCCTCTTCAAATGTTTGTGAACCCTGACTGAAGGTTGAGAGAAAGTGGGAGACGTATGAGAGCCTCGTCAAAAAGATGATTGCCAAATTGTAGCCCAGTTTAGAAGGAGATAAAAAGGATTTCATCCTGAGAACAGTTACACAACCACAACAAAACCACCTCTACCTGAGCAGATCAGGACAGCCACGTGTGTTTACTGTGAAGACGGCGTGAAATTATATTTCAAATACCCCCCTTCAAAAGTTTGGTTCTTAATACTGTGTGTGGTTTCTTGGATGATCTATGATCTCCTTTTTGTGATGGTTCCCTTGTTTGCTCTGAACAGTTAAACTGACCAGTATTCTTCAGAAAAATGATCCAGGTCCTGCAGATTCTTCAGCTTTCCAGCATCTTTTGCATATCTGAACCCTTTCCAGCAAAGACTGATAATCTCTGTTATCTCATTCTGTGTGCCAGGGAATAAAAGAAAGTCATATGCACTCAAACTTGGGAAAACTACACAAATAACAACTAAAACATTCTCCTCATCAACTCTGAAATAATCACATTTAATTATACCTTTAAATATTAATGTAGTTCGTTAACTGCATGCAAAAAACTGATTATTTCAGAGGGAAGCTGGGGATCATGCGGGGTTTGTAAAGAAAATGAAACCTTTTATAAATTAGACAGTGTACTAACCACCTGTCTGATCCGTGACGGGAAAAACAGATTTGTCTGGATGAAGCTCATTAATATATTTCAATCGGGGCTTCAGGGTGAATTGATTATTTTTCCCAAGAGAAATGTCTAATTAAACATGCCCTGCAGGATTGTACAAGTCTGTCCCCTCAGAAACAGCGTTATGCTTTAAACAGCTCGAATATGACTTAAAGGTCCACCGTGGAATTCTTGACATGCCCATTAAGCCAAAATGTGTAGTATCTGAGTCAGCATTAACGTATTAATAAGTTATTAAATAAGGGTTGGTTGCACAAGTGTTATGTAGCATATGCATCTCTGTTAATTAGCATTATAAATCAAGGCATCAAATGATGAGGCTCTGTAAATTGAGGAAAGTATTAATGATAAATAATTTAGTTGATTTTAAAAGTTGTGGATTTTGATATCTGTGTTGGATTGGTACCTTCATGACAGAGACTTTAATCTGAACAACTTTGGACCCCTCTGACTCGTTGTTTTGAATAAAAAACTGAATAAAAACAACAAAAATAATATCATTTTCATAATATCTTATGTGTTCATCAGAAGAGAGAAAGTTATACAGGTTTGGAAACAACATAAAGCATATCTATCCCTTTAAACCACAAATGTATGAGTTGCTTTATATATCGCATACATGCATTACATAACAAATATATCAAATCAATCATTGCATTTTATTATGAAAAAAAAAACACACACAAACAAATTCATGTTAACTTATCTAATACATCCACTCACATCATCTACACAGAAAAAGTTGTTTGCACATGCCACTTTAATACAATAAGATCCAGACATTTTAAATATTTGTTGCCACTTTATATTAATACTTGAGAGCCTTTGGTAATAACTATAGCTAAGATGCTTTGGGTGAGTATTGAAGTTGGAATATAATTGCTTTGATTCCAGATTGTTAACGTTTATGATTTTAAGCTTCCTTGTACGATTTTCCTATTCTTTTTTCAGTCCTGCTACATAAAAGCATCCACTGCTCTTCTCTGAGGGGGTGTTTTGTGTATTGTGTTGTGTGCTTTACATGTAGCACTGAAGCCAGACTATAATCAAAAATGCGGAGTGCCTTTGGGCAACTAAAGGCTTTCCTCTCTATTCATGCCAGATTTCTGTGTGTGTATGTATTGTTGCCACATGCACAGTTGGAGAATTAAAAGTCGTTTAGAGTTGCCTTAAGTTTCTTTTTGTCCTGACACTGGTGGGTGGCCAGTTCTGGGCACATTCGCTTTTCTTCCATTCTCTCTCACACACATTTAGTAATGACCTTCACTGCACTTCAGAGTACAGCCAATGTGTTAAAAATGTTATTAAATCTCTCTGGTTTCCAAGAACCTTGTCTTCAACATTCGTGGAACATATTTGTGTCTTTATGATTACAAATTACTCAGAAATTACACAGTTTCCCAGACATAAGTGTATTATGTGAAATCAAGGTGCAAGCCTTCAAGTGGATGCTAGTCAAGTAATTACAGTACAAGCCACTCATATAATAAAATAGCTTTTGAATTGACTAAATACTTTACAGCTTTAGCTTTAAAGTTTTTGATTATCTAGACCAGGGGTGTCCAAACCTGTTTCTGGATGGCCACTGTCCTGCAGAGTATATGCTGTGTTTTGTTTGAGTTCTGTGTAGGGACGTCTAACCGTTTACACTAGTGTGTTTTCGTTTTAAAACGGCGTTTTAGAATGAAAACTATTCTCGTTAACACTGGCGTTTCTGCTGCGTTTCAGAAGCGATCTCCATTTACACTACACAACCTAAAACTCCTGTCACATGACCACTCGTGCACGTACAGCTATAGATATGTGTAGGTAGATTACCTATTAATTAAATTGCGGACACAATTGCGCTTGGAACAATTGAATGGGGATCTACCAACACTTATCTATGATGAGTGCAACTACGAGCGTGATGTCATTGTTTACATGGTCATCAAAGATACGCAGAGCGAATGTGGGCAGCCATTGTTTTCCAAAGTCTCAGTTTTGCTCCAACAGGCGTACAACTCAACTTCAGAATCTAACTCAGTGGTTCACACTGTACTATCCAACCTCTATTTGTGGATATGGTACTATGGCTTTACTGTGCATATTTCCACTTTTGTATGTGTTTTTAATCAACTGGTATTGCTAAGAATGGACGTGTTCTTGCAGCATTAGCTCTAATCATAATTACTGTGAATGCACCAAGCTAATCAAGGTCTTCAGATTCATTATTAGCTTCTAGGCAAGTGTGTTGAAGCTACCCGGCACTAAAAGCTGTAGGACATTGGCCATCCAGGAATATTACTCGATATTTTTTTTTTTTCACATTAGAAGTGAGTGCAGCACCCAGGGACATGACAAGTGAAACATCTGCTTGAAATACAGCAAAATTATTGAAAAATTGCTGTGTTACACTTAATTATGAAAAATAAACTATTATTCCTTCTTTTAGCATATTATCCACTATTTTGAGACTGCATACTGCATAATGACCCTCAGAATGATACAACAGAATGCAAGACCCTAACCTTGAGCTCAGCTAACGTGCTTTTTCTCTTTCAGGGCGAGTGCTCCCAGAGGTGCTACAACATCTTTGTGCTGGAAACAGTGTGTGTGGGCTGGTTCTCCCTGGAGTTCCTGCTCCGTTTTATCCAGACGCAGAGCAAATGGACGTTCTTACGCACACCCCTCAACATCATCGACGTGGTGGCTATCCTACCCTATTACATCACTTTGATTGTGGACTCACTGTCCGTGAGCGACCGTCCCACCAGCTCGGGAAACAACTACCTGGAGAAGGTGGGATTGGTCCTTCGAGTTCTTCGAGCATTGCGGATCTTCTACGTGATGCGTTTAGCACGTCACTCTTTGGGGCTGCAGACACTTGGGTTGACCGTACGCCGCTGCACTCGAGAGTTCGGACTGCTCTTGCTGTTCCTCTGTGTGGCCATGGCCCTGTTCTCTCCGTTGGTCTTCCTGGCGGAGAGCGAGATGGGCGCCAAGCAGGAGTTCACCAGCATTCCCGGGAGCTACTGGTGGGCTGTCATTTCGATGACAACGGTTGGATATGGTGACATGGTTCCTCGCAGCATTCCGGGCCAGGTGGTGGCTCTCAGCAGCATCCTGAGTGGAATCCTGCTCATGGCATTCCCGGTCACATCCATATTTCACACTTTTTCACGGTCCTACCTGGAGCTTAAAGAGGAGCAGAATCGGGCCACACGGCACAAGGCTGATTCCCAAGACAGCACCAAGTCCCAAAACAGTGAGGATTCACAGGACACTGACAGTTCCTTACATGGGATCACAGAGAGCGCCGCAATTGGTGCGCATCACCGCAGATCTGTAGCTGTGGCAAGTCAAGGAGCACCACAGGTCAGGAGACCACTAAAATTGTAATGCAAAGCTGCTGACTGTAAGACCGAAGAAAAAAAAAAACAATTACAAAGATATGCTACAGGTGATCGGCCATAAATAGTACCTGTATAATCAGGTGATTTAACAATAATAGATAGTGGGAAAGGAGTGTTAAAATGAACAGGCTTGTATGTTCAAAGCACAATTATTGAAAGGGTTAGTTCACGCTAAAGCGAATGTTCTGTCATCATCTATTAACCCTCATGTTGATCCAAATGCGTATGACTTTTTTCTTCCATAGAAAACAATTGGAAATGTTAAGCAGAGTGCCAATTGTTTTATATAAAGAAAGTGAATGGACACTAAATCTTTAAACTCATTTCCAAGTTTTAAAAAGCGGTCCATGACCCATACTATGACCCATACAAAGCTTTCTGAGGCCACAAGGTGACTTTATGTGAGTAAATGATGCACGGAGCATCCCCTCCATGTTAGCTCTTGAATCTCATTCTTTATTGAGTATTCAAATGTATATCAAGATATATCAAAATGCATAATGTTTAACTGGTCCTAGCTGCACCGCTTCAAGCGGAATTTGAACCAATGTCAATTGGCATAGGTGATGTTAAAGACTGCAGCCTTTAGTGTTTTGTGCCTTGAGGTCAGTGGTGTGAGGTTTACCTACACCATCTACCACTTGGCCCCTGGTACACTCACTCTCTAAACTGCACCACTGTAACTGGTCCAACATGCACCCTTCTAAGAAGGATTTGAATCAGTGTCGACTGGCATGGGTGGTGGGCGTGCTAACAAGGTTGCTAAAACCAGCAACCCTTAAGGCCAGAGCTGTGAGGTTGACCAGCACAGTTAACTAACAGCTTGCCTCAATACACTAACTTACTAAACCTTACTTCCATGCGGGTCACGGCACCAATTTCACTTTCTTTAAATTCCACTCCCATCTGGGTCATGGCACCAATGTTACATGTCCTACTCTTACCATTTGGAGAGGGATTTGAACCAGCTTAACCAGTATAAGAGGAAGGCATGCTAACAAGAACCCTAAAAACCAAAGCCCTTAATGTGCCTCTTGATGCCAGGGGAGTGAAGATGACCCGTGCAGCTCTTATTAGCTTTCCTCCGTTATACTCACTCCCATTCGGGTCACGGTACCAATATAACTGGTCCCACTCGCATCACGCGAAGAGGGTCACTTTTTTTTATTGTATGGAAATTCAATTTAATATTTCCTTTTCTAGTCATATGGGTTTGGAGTGGCATGAGGGTGAGTGATGACTGAATTTTAATTAAGCGGATGTTCCTGGTCGATGAATGCTCCTACCTGTGAAAACTGTATGACTGTGAAGATTGCCTTTTTATTTTGCATCCACCTTTAAGGTTAAATGAGCTTTTCTCTGGTGTCAGAGGATACAGTGTTACACCGTTCAAAACAGGCTATTAAACTTTCATTTACGCTCCTATATAGCTGATTTTGCAATAACTGTTTATGAAAACACAGTTACACACATTTCTGTATAGCTCTGCTTTTAGATGCCATAGTCTCAGGATCTGCCAGTTGTAATAAACAGTGAAATGCCCTTTAAAAGAATAAAGGTTTCTTATTTTCAAACTGCCTTGAGTGCTAGATGGTTCGTAGTATTCAAAGATTATATACTACAAGTTAAAAAGGGAAAGTGAACTGAATGTTACTATACAATATGTGATTAGTCATTTAATAAGGGTATTCTTGACCATGGTATATAAATAAATATATTACAAATTAATTTGCATGGTATTATTATCATTAATAACATTTAATTGGTAAGTCCAGTATTGAGTCCTGCACATCTGTTCCTATAAGTGATTAAATACGTGTAACAGAGGGTCAGATTGTTGTGAACCACATTGACCAGCAGATACATCCTTATTGATTCTACTCAGAGTCCTGTGCTCAGAGACCATGCGTGCTGCCAGTACAAACACTGCTAAAATGACCACAGTCATAATGAATGCACTCTCAGGTTTCCATTTTAATAAAATCTGTTCAATGCCTGCGCATTATACTTTGAAAAACAGGCTGAAATGTCCACAGCCTGTAGCTAAGACTACAGAGCAACGCTCGAGTATTTCATTTGATTTGTGAAATTTACCATTAGGTGATGTGTTGTTCAGTAAATGTGATTATTATTAATAAATTTGAGCATTTTTAACGTCTTAGTGTAATTGTTTGATAAGATAACATCAAATGCATATTAAAAACCCTATACATCTATTCATTTATATACAGTAATAATGACAGCAATATACATGCAGAGTGTTTAAAAAATTTATTAATAAACCTTGCTATAAAAAAGTAGCATTGCAAAAAATATGACCGAACATTTGGCTAGACAGGCAGTAAACAAAAAACAGACGTATCAATACTGTTTGGAGTGCATTGATAAGCGTGTGTACACCAGTTCCTTGCGTTCAATGACAAGTACATTAAACAGAAGTTAGATGAAAATAATGGCAATATACTGTAGAATAAAGCAATTGTTTTATCAAATACAGGAAAGAGAAATAATATATATTCAAATGAAGCTCAAGTAAAATACATATCTCAGAACAGCAAGTAAAAAAGATAGAATAAAATAGAAAAACAAATAAATAACAGCAAAAGTAATAAAACGTTGTCCTTTTAATAAAAATCCTCTTGTCTTTGTAATCTAAATGGGGAGAGTTTTGTCAGAGACCCATATCTCGTCTAAAGCCACCAATTTTGTCAAATTGTATCTCATAATTACAGATCTAACATACTGATAAGCTGCATGTCTCATAACGTTTACTGGCATGTAACACCCATGACTATAACTACTGGACCAGAATTAATCAGCAAAAAAACCTTTTCTTGAAAAGTATTTGTCATATTTTTGACGGAAAAAAAACAAATGATGCAAAAAAATATTAAAAGTAAATTTATAAAGACGTGAAAAAAATATATTCCCCAACATTCGGAACAAACCAGGATCCTCCACCCCCTTTTTTCTTTACTGTAAGCATCCTGTTTTGTTTCCTTGCCACACTAATTGTCTTATTGTCAAGTAAAAAAACAAAGCAAAAATACTGACAAATACTGAAAGTGATTTTTCGCAGAGATCTGTCATATTCAGGACTGATGGTTGACTGGATGTTTGAAGCACTTGGCCTTAAAGTCAGAAATCTTAAAGAGGTCAGTGACTTCATGTGCAACTGAACTGATTGTATGTAAATGAATTAGGCTTGTTATACATATCTCCAAAAATGTAAATTTGGGCAAGACACTTCCATCAAGTCATGTGGATTTGTGAACTGTATGAGGACCAAAATTTCACCTACCAAAAGGAGAAAAGCAGCGAGCTACTGAGGTAAAACCAGTCTCCTCCAAATAAAACAGCATTCGCTCGATTAATCTCATATAACAAAAAAGCTTTGCACATTCATCCATCTGATGTCAGATGCATTTCATTCTGAGAGTCTGTAAGGCAAAAGTTTTCATAAGCATGATGATACCTTGGGCTGGTTTGTATGTGTGTGTAAATGTGTAAATATAACTGCATATCTTTATGATATTGCATGTAAAGTTTGGTTTGACGTACATTTATAGTGGCACCAAAAATCAGGACACATCATGAAATAGTTCACCTAACAAAGAAAATTTGCTTAAAAATATGTCTTCTACCTTAAAAACATACAAGATGTTTTTCATCAGAACATATTTGCAGAATTTAGGCATTACATAACTCACCATTGGATCCTTTGCAGTGCATGTGTGCCATAAGAATGAGAATCCTAACACCTGATAATAATAATCCTATCCATTTCACTGTATCAGTTAACGTCTAGTGAAGAGAAAAAAGTTTTTTTGCATGTAAGAAAAAAAAATCATCATAGTGATGACACCCATTCCCTGCGAAAGATCCATGTAGTTCTACATTTCTCAAATCTGGTGAAGAAACAAACTGATGAGGGTTTGAGCGAGAGTACATTTTCTCTTTGGGTTAACTATTCCTTAAGCAACACTTAATAAATGAATGTCATTTCGTAACATAAAATCAAACAAACAAATGAAAACTTGGTATTCATTTCAAGAAAAGATAAGCACAAAAAAAGTGGAGTTAATTGCAATAAAAGATCTACTATATCATAGTTTGATGTTGTGCATATAAAACAATGACATTCAGACATATTTAAGTGTGGCTTAAGTGTATCACTTTTCCAAATCTGTTTTGGGGACACGGTATAAAGATGCTGTATATATGCATTGTAATAGATCTGAGGGTGTTTTACAGGGCCTTGGCGCTGGTGGTGTGTGTGGTGTGTGAGACGGGTTTCTGTGGGTAGCGGCTGTAGTAGTACACTTGGAAGAGGATGGTGAAGTCCACGCACACCTGAAGGAGGCCGCAAATCCAGAACTGCACGGGAGCCTGAGTCAGCAGGAAGTAGCCAGTCTTGAATGTGTCTCCACTGGTCCACATCAATACCATCTTAATACTGGAGGGACAGGAAGTGAGAGAGAGTTAGAGTCAGAGAGTGTTATTAAAGTCTGGAGATGTGAGAAAACGAGAGGCAGATCAAAATCACGGGCAAAGTGCATTTGAGGTTTAATACTACTGGTGAGTGCTATAATGGTGCAGAATATAATACATTTAAAGCATAAATGAATGAACAAACAAAACAAACCAACTTTAGATGTAGTGTAAAAATTATTTGGCAAATTTTTTAAGGTATTATTTTGGAAAATGATTCTCTAATTATTAATTATCTAAATAATTATTATTTTGTGTTTGAATAATATTTGGTGTAACTGTATATTCCATAATATCTGGATTGCTTTCTCGTTTTTTTTTTTTTTGCCAGAAATCTTTAAGCAATATATTATTGTATTATTCTAATAAAGTCTACTGTAAATTTATGTTATTTTGAGACATTTTTACTGAAAAATCGAAGATATTTTTTTCTAATAGTCTAAAGCAAATGCATCTTATTTTAAAGCCTTTTAATACGGTGGCCCAGTAGTGCACAACACAACAAAATTAAAAAAGCAAGCTTAAGCTCATAACGGAACATAACGGAAATGCTCCCGATCACTAGGGGGCAGTTGGTATGCAGAAACGGTTATTGTGCAAGGTACTCGCGAGCCCTGGGGGCTGTGTTGGTAGTTAAATTTTGTTGGTATGATGACCCACAAAATGGACAATACGTCGCAAATTGAAATAACTTCAGGGGACGGTTTTAATGCTGTTTCTGCAGACCAACTGCCCCCTAGTGGTTGGGAGCATTTCCGTTGTGTTGTGGTTTAATAGACCTTTCTCACAGAAACCGGAATACGCAATGGCAAGGTATGCAGACTTCCTGTGTAATGTCAACAAAGAATAATCCGGGTAATTTAAAAATGGAGAGATTCTATAAAACTTCCCTTACGGGTTTGCCAAAGTTCACCTTTGCCGACTTGACAAGTTGAGTCGTTGAGGAAACTCCATAACATTGTGGAACAAACTGGATAAAGGACATAAATGTTTCCACGAAGAGTTTATCCATAACTTTCAAGGTACGTAACGGGGACATTTTAAAACGCTTAACGTGGCTTACGCACCTAAAACCTGATGAGGGAAGCCCAAATCTCTGTCAAACCTTCCTTGTAATAATCTCTTCACTATTTTTAAAAGTACGAGCCCATATTCAACAGATAAAGTGAATAATATCACGTTAAGCGTTTTCTCCCCCATAGAAGTCCATTATAAGAACACAGCTTAACGTAATATTATTCACTTTATAAGCAGAATAAGAGCTTGTTTTTTGACAGTGGCAACTTTTTACTATAAATTTGACAAAAGTTTAGTAATTTATATATAAAGCATATTTTAACTTTAAATGAAGAAATTCTATTTATCTGCACGTAATTTCAACCTAATTTTGTCACTTTTTAAAAAGTATAATAATGGTCTGTAATGCTTTATTGAATGTTACACTTAAGTATTTCACATATTTTAATCGTACAGCTTTGCCATTACAAAAATATTAATTCTATTAATTCTAAGTCCTTACTCACTTTAATCAAAGCAAAAAGACTGACAAGAACCATCTTTAAAACGTCACCTTGTGTGTTTCACTAAAAAGTAATATGGTTTGAAATTGCGATAATAAATAAATAATTTTCATTGTTGGGTGAATGATAACTTTAGCTGTCTCCTCAAGTGCAGAAAGCTTTGTGTAACCCTATTCACCAAAAACAAACTTCCTTTGTTCAGCCATATTTGGTGCATCAGCAGCTTCATGAGGGATTCACACACACACACACACACACACACACACACACACACACACACAAACACACACACACACACACATTTTGACCGAGGTAAAACTCATTCCACCTGCACAAAGCTGTTCCACAGTTGCCGTTTCGTAATAAACAAATAAATTATTCAAGCTGTGCATTTTACTTTTAGATTTCCCAGAATACAGCACTGCACAGCACACCAATTATTCATTTCAATTTTGTATTTTTTTTTGGCGTGTACTGAAGGACTTTTTGCTGTGAATCCGACATTGAAGTAAACAGCCTTAATGTATAATTGTGTTGACATTAACATGAACACACGTAATATGAAGAAGGATTTGTTACTCTAACAGTATTCCAATTAAGCAATCCGATTTTTTATGTTCGCTTTTGAGTTGAGAGAGAGTTAGGAGTCAGGAGTCAGGATTAGACACAGGCTTAGGGATGCTGTTGAGTTTAGGGAAAATTTTATGACTAGATTTGTTAGAAAGAAGCGTTTTCTGCAGTCCACAGCTTGTCCAGTAGTGTATATTCACACTAAACCCTAGCAGATTTTAAAGCAAATTGACTGCAAGACTTTGTGAGATTACTGTGGTGTGTCTTTCGAACAGCAGCCTCAAAAGGATGAGTATACAAAACAGCTGGGTGTGCAGAACAAATCAAAGAAAACTGAGGGTACGAAATACTGAACAAATCTTTTCTTGCTCAAAAGAAATGGGAGTCAGGTGAGAGTGTGAGCAAAGAGCCGAGGTAAACACTGTTTTCTTATCTTTGTTTGGCTCTGTGTAACTCTCAAAGCAGAGCTGAGAGCCGGCCTGTTCCACGGCATCTGATAAAAGGCCACTCTGAGAGCTTATTACAGCAGCACGTCCTAAAGAGATGAAAAAGCACTCTCAGCGCCGCCGGGCCACAGCGATCAGCCCCTGCGACAGAGTAATAAACCACTCCACACTCCACACAACAGCACAGCTTAATGAGTGTGAGCCATGATGTGGACAGGGTCACGGTCGCTTACATTGTTAAAGCTAAAATATGTTTTAAAACACTGGAAAAAAAATTACAATTGTTTCCCAACATGTTTCCTAAACAAAGAAACAGAACAAAAAAAAAAAACTGAACAAAAAAAATGCAAAATGACTGAAGCAACATGTCTGCGGTGTGGACATATTTCAGCATATCTAAGAAAGACCCACGGATAGTGATTTGCAAAACATGTAATGGCAAAATTTCAAGAGGGAGTGCGTCTGCAAAGACTTTTTCCACGTCGGGTTTAATCCATCTCGATCGCTATGCAGAATACAAGAGGAACGCAGCACAGAAAAGGAAAACCCCATCGAGCATGCCAACTCCGTCTGTGGCGGACGTTTTTGAAAAGGCAATGAAGTTTCCAAGTGATAGTGTCAAGGCAAAGGGCATTACACATTCATTGCCATAGATGATCAGCCATTCTTAGATGATTCAGCAATTGCAATGCCTTGAGTTAAGTAAGGTTAGTACACAGTCATAGCCATCCTTGAGATGGTTCTACACCTTTAATTGAGTCCAGCTGTGTTTGATTATACTGATTGGACTTGATTAGGAAAGCCACACACCTGTCTATATAAGACCTTA
>JAUCMU010000039.1:4052387-4079291 GCA_032275025.1 Enteromius treurensis
CTCTGTCTCTCTCGCTCTCTTTCTAATAACTTAATTATTAACTGCATTAGTCTGCTATCAACGGCTCAAGCCTCCATTGCCAGCTTTAAAATGGCGTTTTGGAACTAGCAAAAGATTCGTTGGATGAGATGCAGAAGAAATAATCCTACTCACAATAGCAATTTAAATTTTAGAAAATAATGCACACCCGAGGTGTAACGGCTCCGCTTCGCGTCTAAAACAGACAGATATCTGGAAAAGGGTAAGATAAATAATCTTAATTTAAAGGCTACACAAGATTCTTTCTTACATTTTAGTATTGTTTTTCACTGGAGTTTGTTTTTGGCACAATACACTTCTCTAAAAATGTGGCACTCAAGTTAAAATTTGTCAAAAGTGTACCTTGAAAATTTTTTTCTTCTTTTTTTTACTCAATAGAAAACTGAAACTAAAGAGAGGGAACAGCAACACAACAACAACAACAGGCGGTGTGAGGGGGTGATGAGATATCTGCAACTTTAGTTACAAAGACATTGTATTGTAACTCCTGGAGAAAAATGGAGCAGATACTGAACAAACATGAAGCTTTCTAGATGCACCTGAAGTAGACAACTGCATATGTGTAAAAAAAATTAATTAATTAATTAACGAAAAAGTATACTTGGGCCTTTGCTGTATTTTGAGTCCTTCACCCAAAATAGCTAATTTGTTGAAATGAGTCATGTAGACACACTTTATTGAGAGGAATTAGATCGTGCTTAGGGAAGTGAACCTTTTTTGAAATGATGCGCTTGAACCAAATTCAGTACCACAGCTTCTGCTTCGATATTTAATGCAGTGCTCAGGCAAATTCACACCAATCTTCAATCACTTCTCTTAAACACCTTCCAAAGATTCAAGGCTATGAACCTAATTCAGGGACTTGTTTTAACCTCAGTGTTATCCCACAGCCTGCTGTCTGTTGCACTAGTCAGACTGTCTTTTTATTACACTAGCTTTTGCCTTATGTGTGTGTAATGTGCATCAATTAGTCAAATGTAATTACAGTTTGCATGTAGAATTTGGTTGTAGATAATATTTTGAAAAGCATTGCATTTGTTTTCTATAGAGCAAGCACAGATTTCGCAGACATTTAGCTATTTTACTGTGGTTTGTGTTGCTTCTTTGGGACAGACGGTCGTGATGAAATGAGTACTGTGTGTCTGATGGAAACCAATGTTGGTTTGCTGTACAGACGAAGGAAGTCAGAGAAGGGGTTTATGGGTTTGTAACTGGGGCATGGTGTGTCCTTGGACCGTTTTAAAGGCAGGTGGTGAACAAGGTGTCTCGTCGGGTAAATAAATCTACCCTAAAGTGCTTTCTGTCTTTGCACTTGCCGTTAAATGTTCTAGTGTTTGCCGTGCCAACCCAAACCTTACCTCAAATGTGCTGCGGTACACCTCTGTGGCAGGTGCGTCTTTTACTCCCGTTTCATTGCAGGAAATAATTCCTTCAAACAGTGGAACAGTGGTTCATGTCCATCCACAAAATAAATCTCTTCTTTTTAACAGTTATGCTAGTAGGTGAAAGATTTTTCAGTGGCCGCTGACATTATGTGGAGAGCGTGGTCTAATAATCTTATGTATATTAACTTATTTTGCTGATTTTCTATATTTTAGGAAGAAAACTAAATTTTAGCTAGTTGTTTAGTAATTAGGGATGGTTACACGTTTAAAGTGAAGTATCATTCATGTGCAGAGCTCTAATGGTGCAGGATGGGTTGCACACTGACTTTTAGTACCAGCGGTAAAGAACGGTTATGATAGTCAACTAGTTGACTTAAGTTTAAAGATGATAGGTATATGCATTTTCATGGGTAAATTATTTCTAGCAAACACAGCATTATGTAAACTTACTACTTAAAGTATGTGCAACAGTAATAGTAACTCTTGAACTCTCTTTTGAGCTCAAGCGCTGATTTTTCTGATATCAGTCCTTTAAATCAAACTGCGTATTCACAATCAACATGTCATGTTTCAACTGCCTTAAACTTTTTAAATAAGTTCGGGTTAGATTCAATTCTTTAGATAAATTCCAAGAAGTTCATAAAAAATATTCTTTGGAAAAGTACTCTTATCTTATCTTAATCTTATCTGATCGGGTCGGGGTTCTTGCTGAAGTTACATCATACATAATCAAGACTGACCTATTGTTTACATTACCACTTAATATCACCTCAGAGAACCTAGTACTTGTATAATGTATTAAATTGGTATTGCATATAGCTAATTAATGCGTAATAGCTCAGTGAATTCATAAAACATCTAAACTTTGGAGATTTTAGCATGTCGGAGGTTATCCTACATAATAGGGACCAATTCTCACTATTAACTAGTAGCTTATTAGCATGCCTAAAAACATATTGCCTGTTTATTAGTACTTATAAAGCACATATTTTGCATGACCATATTCTACATCCCTAACCCTACCCAATACCTAAACTACCATACTAACTAAAAGTAGTAGTTAAGGAATTGTTCACCCAAAAATGAAAATGGCCCCATCAGTTTTTTGAGTTTTTAAAAAATGTATCCTGACGCTTCCAATGCTGGTGGATAGTGGCCATTATTTTGAAGCTCAATAAATTGTATATATCCCTCGTGACACTAACCTATACGTCTTCTGAAAATTAGAAGAAAATGGCAGTCATAAAGATTTTAATCTTGCACCATGTCCCGGGGGCTCTGCACCAGTGCCTAGTAGTGAGGGTCAGAGGTCATTTGAATGATATATGTTGGTGAGGTCAGAGTCAGACACGAGTGAAACGTTCATCAGAGCAGTAGAGTGAAGAATCAGGGATCACCTGCTCACCTCAGACAGGAATCCTCCACCCGTCCCACAGCAGACATTGTCCCGCTTGCCTGCTGAACCACTGTTTGCATTCCACAGCCAACCACCTCCTGATGGAGCCATTTCTCCTGCATTCTTGGCCTCTTTTCTTTCCCTGTTTCTGTGGAGTTGGTAATTTACAGAATGACAGATCTGTGGTGGCTGCACGGATGCTTCAGCACATCATCTCGCTCATGTTTCCAAAACATCCCCGAGGCCTCTCAGTTAGCGCTAATGGTTTTGAAAACAACACTTCCACTGAGAAGAAAGAAATGTAGCAGGATATGCCAGTGTGCTCTCAGGTTACCAGTTTTTTTC
This sequence comes from Enteromius treurensis, assembly GCA_032275025.1. Classification (NCBI taxonomy): domain Eukaryota; kingdom Metazoa; phylum Chordata; class Actinopteri; order Cypriniformes; family Cyprinidae; genus Enteromius; species Enteromius treurensis. The sequence continues at coordinate 4,055,553 of JAUCMU010000039.1, forward strand.
CTTTAGTAGGCTAATTTTATGATGCCTGAGGGGCAGAGATGTAGAAGGGTGATATTCACCCAGAAATTAAACTTACTTGCCTTCATGATGTTTCAAATCCATATTAATTTCTCTCTTCAATTGATAGTTTTGACGTGATGTCACACCCTTATAAGAACGCCCCCCTGGCGGGCAAAAGTAATCTAATAGAATACGTTCAGTGGACATTTTGAGAAATGTTCACTTTTCATACATTAGTAGACCAATCTAGGTTTTTTAATAACCAATGCCGATCATCAATGAGTTTGGCACAACATAAAGGAGAATGAATCGGGACATGCTGGACAAAAACCATGAATGGCCCACAAATCACAGAAGTCATCAAGATTGAACTTGCACGCTCTCTAAAAACAGCCTTCGTTCAGGATGTGTGTAGCTCCTCCATCCCAGCTGTTTGGTAGACGCCGCTGGCCAAGACTTTTTTTTTTTTTTTTTTTTTTTTTAAGGGGTGTGCTTCATGAAATGACTGTCCTGCACTGGGCTCAGTGGTGTCGGTCTGAGTTGTGAGGGCTGTTTAGGAGGAAATCATAAAATGCAGCCCTGAACAACCCAAACCCAGAAGCCACAGTCTCAGACCACAGCCACTTTATGCTGCACATGGAAAGGTGTGGGCTTGAGCTCGTTTTAGCTGAGGTTGCACACATGTGGGCTGAATCTGTTGAGCGCAGACTGCTTCACAACATATTTAAAGGCTTAGAAAATATGATCCATCCATTTTAAAGCTACTGGTAAAGCTCCACGTAATGTTACGCGACCCCAATCCAGGGGGGAAAGGGGAGTAACAATAGAAGAGTTTCTCAACATGACTTCCCAGGTTTAAGGTTAAATCAGCTGCTTCGCATTAATGTAGGCAAAGAGTTCAGAGTGTCCTGGTATAAAGTAGAATGAGAAAATCTTTGCTTTCCCTTTTGTGCTGCTCTTAAATGTGCACAGAAAACCTCTAAATGGTTGTTTTGAGCCCTGCAGGCCCTGATATTGACTTCATGATTGAATGGAAACCGGAGCGTATGTGCTTGTCACGAGTGTTGGCCCTCATGCTGCTTGCATATTTTACTATATTGAGATAATATATGTATGAGAAAGGCATATAGCAAAAGAAATGTCGCGGACAGGGTCCACGTGCAGGAAGTTTTTTGCCTCCGCACGGAAAGCCGTGTGGACTTGGCCTTAGGTCTGCCTACACTGGACGTGATGAAGCGACCATTGAAAACCATTTGGAATTTGTGTCAGCACGTCATAAATAGAACACGCCAGCAGTTTCCTGTCTGAGATTTTTTGCGCTGCATCATACCACTATCGCAATGTTATCACCAAGTTCTCACAAGATCTCGTCACACCCCTAATATACATACATACATACGTACATATATAATTTATAATTTATAATCATTTATATAACTTTTTATTTCAATTATTTATTTATTTTATTGATATTTTGTAGTATTTTATTTTTGTACTGAAAGAACTTGGGAGTTGCCATATGTGCTTTTGTTTTTTTGTTTGGGTTGTAGTTGTTTGTTTATTTTTATTTATTTATTTATTTTAGGTGGAGCAGTCCAAGGTACTGATTAAAGAGGGTGGAGTCCATCTGCTGCTCACTATTGTGGACACGCCAGGGTTCGGAGATGCTGTGGATAACAGTAACTGGTAAGCGTGATTATTTTTCTCCGCCTCATGCTGGAGTTTGATAAGAAAGGATGGCTAGTTTGTTTATATTACATTTGCACGTTGTTGACTCTGAAATGTCGGTTGTGTGTCCCGTAGCTGGCAACCAGTCATCGATCACATTGACAGCAAGTTTGAGGACTACCTCAACGCAGAGTCCCGTGTCAACCGACGCCAGATGCCCGACAGCCGAGTGCACAGCTGTCTGTACTTCATCGCCCCCTCTGGTCATGGGTAGGAACTCCTCTTCAAGCATTAAATGCACACAGACCCTTTGTGTTTTTGGCTTGTATTTCTGCTGTGGAGGGGCTACACAAAATACACAAAAATGTTTTAGGGGGGGGGAAATATAAGGTTATTGTAAGTATTGTATTTTGTTAAAACTGATTTCATAAAATTGGTATCGAACAAGGTATCTTTCAAGGAACCGGTAACAAACTCTAGGTATCTGTATGGAAATTTTTTTGAACAACACCCAGCCCTACATCCAACTAAATCAAAGTTTTCTGAATTCGTTAGGAATCCTGTTTTTTTTTCTTTTCTTTATCTCAGTCTTTCTGTGGCTCAAAGTCATGTTCTGACTGTTTCTGTCTGCACATCCAGGAAGTCAGGGAACACTGAGAAGTTAGGTACACACAAGACTTCTTTAGTACAGATTGCTCATACTTAAGGAACAAACCCCTAACCCTGTTTGATATCACAAACAATGAGACATGTTGGGAGAAGTGCATTTTGTTTTGATTTTATTTTGGTGTGTTTTTGTGTGGGTGGTTTGGTTTGGTTTGATGTGTTAAGATTTTATTTAGATTTGTTGATTTGGTTTGTTGGTTTTCTTGGCTTTTGAAAGTATTTATGTCTTGTGATTTTTGGTGAGCTTTGTTTTGGTTTCTTTGGCTTTCATTTTTTATTTTTATTATTTTATTTGGTTTGGTTGATTTGCTTGTTGGTTTAGAAAGTGATTTAAGTTTTGTATTGTTTTGTTTGTTTTAGGGATGCTCATTTTAACCGTTTAACCGTTAACCGACCGATTTGAAGTTTGACCAATTAATACAACCAGTTAAACGGTTTAAAAGGTCATTTTATTTATTTATTTATTTCAGTATTTTACTTACTCATAGCCTATATACAGTTGTGTTGACAAAAAAAAATCTCATTTTATTGGCCACATTCACTCAGCAGCAGAACACAGTTGTTGAGTCCTAATACAGGGAGTGACAACAGCGTTCTGTAACGGAACTCACCGGGAAATGTTCAGGACTCACAACCGCGTTCGCGGAACACACTCGCTGTGTGAACGTAACAGGAACGCGCGCTCTGCTGCACAAACGCACTTCTACCGGGTGTTACGTGTTTTTATGTAACTTATATAGATGGAGAAATGAGCTGCGTGTCATCTGAAAGTTTTATTAGATCTCATCAGTTTTCCGCCGGAGCCGCTCTCGTCAGTTTTGTGTTCTTCGCACGATTCATATGCTCCGCTCTCCGCGCAAAACTGCTGTCGGTTAATGAAGGTTTGATGAAAGAACTCGCACCTCGATTGGACTCCTGTCACGTCAGAAAGTGGTAAGACTTAGTTTTGTGGACGTTGCCGTCATTGATATAAATATTTTTATTTTTAACAGGTCACAGGCGCTTTGAATTCAATTCTCATTTAAAATAATGTTGTCAGTTAACCGGTTAATAATCGGTTAACGAGCGTCAGTTGTCGGTTACGAGGAATAACCAAGATGAGCATCCCTAGTTTGTTTAATTTGGGGTGCGTTTAGTTTGATTTTTGTTTGGTGATTTTTGTTTTCTTGGCTTTTGAAAGTGTTTTATGTTTTGGTTTTGTGTTTTTTGATTTGGTGTGTTTGGTTTATTTTGGTTAATTTGCAACCCCATAGCAATGTCTTGTCAGCCACACAGAAACCCCCAGCACAGTATGTTTTGCATGGGAAAGCACTAGTTACTTTTTCAGAAAATGTAAATTTCACAAATAAGTGTTATTCAAAGTATGAGAGGCCAAAAATCACTAATCCCTCCTTTTGAATTCCTCTTCCTAGTTCCTTAAAATATCAATATAATAAAATGAAACGTATAACATTGATTTAGTTAAGACAAGCTTTTCACCTGTTGATTCGAATCCTGTGTGTGTGATCTGTGAACATCACATTGGTCTTATTGGACAGGCACAAATGATTTGGCTACCATTTATTTATTGCTCTTCTTGCAGCACATGTGGCTTTACTACAAGCCAAGCTATAAGTTCAGCCAAGCTGCCAAACATCAGTGTGAATGTGATCCCTCACTACTGCTCTACAGAGGAGACCTGTGCGCCTGCTTTTGGACTTACGCTCAGTGTTTAGTTTGAAACAATAAACCCTCACATACTCTCTCTCTCTCTCTCTCTCTCTCTCTGTGTGTGTCAGACTCAAACCACTGGATATTGAGTTCATGAAACGGTTACATGAAAAAGTGAACATCATCCCACTCATCGCCAAAGCAGACACACTGACTCCAGAGGAGTGCCAACAGTTCAAGAAGCAGGTGAGCGTGATCACATGCTAACACCAAACTCACTGATTTGAGGGCTTCCCCCCTGAAGTCCATCTATAACAAGGGTTTCTTGCCCAAAAAACATAATTCAGGTTTGTTTGTTTTTTTTTTGTTTTTTTAGAGTAAATCTTTATTATTTTAGAATAAGTCTAAATCTTTATCTTTAGTCATAATCCGGCCGTGAGTGAATCCTGAATAGGTTGTTAGTGTCATTTAATCGTAATGCAGGTAGAGTCACATCTTTGTTCAGTATTTAACTATAAATGGGGTGACATTTAATAAATGTATAATTTCAGCACTCTCATGACAGCTTGCATTACAGGTTTGAATCACTATAAGTTTTTTACACATGTAACAGAGCATTATACGAAAACAATGCTGGTGATCGCAAATGGAAACACAGGGATATTCCTCCTGTTTTCTGCCAAAACTCTGGTTTAATAGCAATGTCTAAGAATTCTGCATCAGATTGAGACATTGCAGGAAATATTGTACAATTTTATCTTACAACAATACAACAGAATTTATAAATTTGTTTATTTATTTAAAAATATATAAAATTTAGATGTGTGGGGGTGTACAATATTGTTTAAAATGTGCTTATTTTATTAAAATAATTTTTTTATTCATACTTTTTAGTACTAAATTGAAAATAATTGATTTTCTGATCTGTGTTTGCCTTCTAAAAGGATGCATGCAATGCTGGTTAAATTAAAACAATATTTCTTAACACATCATTTTTATTTGCACCTATAATGCCTTTTAAATCCTGTCTAGTTTGGAAGCTCACTAGGTTTTGGAATAGAGCCCATGGGTACATTGCACATTGCTTTATTTCATAAAGCTAAGAAAATCTTGTTTTCCATTATATAATCCCCAAGGCAAACATTCTGCCTCCTTTCAGTTTGATTTTAACTGCCCTCGTTGTTTTTGTCTGCGCATCACAGAGTCATTCATAGAGACGCTGGAGTTATGTTGCCTCTCAGCATCATAAAAGCATTCCCAGTGTTTCAAATGATGCATGCAGGACAGTTGCAACATCTGCAAACCAGCTGAAGCAACTGTGTGTGTTGTGAATAACGGCTGCAGTAAGAAGTCATCATAACACTAGAGATAAATCTGTCCACACATGGTTCTTATGCTGAGTCAATGCAATCCCAAACCAGTGACACAGAGGGCCAGCAGAGCCTGCTGGAGATTGCAGGTCTTTTTACTTGTCAGCACCAGTTTAATGCTCTATTTTTCACTTTGTCCTTTTGTTTTCCTCTTTTCCCAGATAATGAGAGAGATCCAGGAACATAAGATCAAAATCTATGATTTCCCGGAGACTGATGACGAGGAGGAGAGCAAGCTGGTGAAGAAGATTAAGGTTTGTCTGTTCACGATAGTTAATGATGGATATTTTTTTGTTTGGGAAATATTTTCAAGATTTACTAATTGGTGGTAATCTGAATGACTAGATGGCTTTAAGGCCCCACTAGATTTCAAATGACATTGAAGGCTGTTTTGGGGATTGTTTCAGTGGTTTAAATCAGCTCACCAGCATGATCTGGAAAACTGATCGCTAGCTGTTCAACCATCAAATTGTTATCGGTCCATGGTGGTTACGTAATTGCTGGCTTTCCTTTGGGGCTCCAACTACTTTGAAGTGGAAATCTGTTTTAGTCGAGGTGTAAAAAGTAAAAACATAAAATGCGCCAAATTGCAGAGTCTTTGTTGTGTTGTTGAAAATATAGTGTGCAGCACATATTAAACACTCCTCTAAACATCTCCTGGGAGCAATGGCAGGGTCAGAGCACGAGACTGATTATGAACGTTTAGGTAGATAAGATCAGTGCTATTATTGTTCATTGAAATTATTAAAAAGCATTTTTGTCATTTAAATAAAGCTGAGATAAGTGTTTATACGTATTTCAGCTGTATTTAAATAAAAAAAACTTTGCTTTTTCAAACAAATTGCTTTTTTATCATTTGAATTTAAACATTCAAAGCTAAAATATGATTAAGTTGATTTACTAAAATGACTAACAGACATATAAATGATACATGATTAATATACTTATAGTAAAAAATAAATATAAAAACCTATGAAAGCTAATTATATACATCATATTTATATATTTTTATTTATTATATTAAAGATTAATATAAAAATCTAAAAATAAAAGCGAATTATATATAGAATTTATAATTTATTAATAAAACCATTGTGTGTTACATATATTTTTATTGTTATAATTATTTATAATTAGTTATTAATAAATTATTTTTTATAATTATTATTAATAAATACTAGTAAACACCACAAGTCACCGCAGGTTACTTAGAGTTAGTCCAGTTCAGGTTTTAAAGATATACTTAATAAAAAAGCACCACTGCTAAAAAAAAAAACAAAATTTAATTAAATAAATATATATAAAAAATAATACTCACTAGTGAAGCTCACTAATCGAATGACCAAGCCATACCACTCATCGACTGACTTTGTGCAAATTGTCAGTGTTATTTTAGCATCATTGCTGTATTTAAAAAAAAATTTTTTGTTAATGTTTTGCATTAATTTTATTTTTACATTACCATTTTCATTTCAAATTAATCTTTTAATAATTTTGTTGTTATTTTTTAGAGTCTGCATAGCTGAAGCATTAATTTGTAATTTTTTATTTGATTTTATTTCATGTTTATTTTCTGTCAAGTTATGAAAATGTCTTGTAATGGTTTTAGTTAATGATGAAACCCCGACAGTGCACTACTCAACTACTCAAATATTGACTCTCTAATTAGGCCCACCAGGGAAATGGGTCAGGTTCACATTATCATCATTACCCAACACACGCGCACACACACACACACACACAAAAACACAAGAGTGAGTCAATATCAGACATCCCTACCCTCTCTCTCTGAACATGTCTTTAACGTGTGTGTGATTTATGTCTGTCAGGAGCGTCTGCCGCTGGCTGTGGTGGGCAGTAACACCATCATCGAGGTCAATGGGAAGCGTGTGAGGGGCAGGCAGTACCCCTGGGGTGTGGCAGAAGGTAAGGGGTCAAAGGTCATCTCCTCTTCGTGTTTGTGTGTGTAACCTGTGTTATTTTAGCATTTTTTAATTAACATTTTATTCATTTATTTTTTCAGTTAGCTTTTATTTTTTTATATTTTTAGTTCATTTTTATTTTATTGGATTTTTTTTTTACATTTGTACATAAATTTTAGTTTTATTTAGTTAAAAAAAACAACATCTAATTAGTAAAAGTGTTTTTTAATAGTCGTAGTTAATAATAATAACACTGGAGCTAGTAAATTCAATAAAGGCCTCTTACAGAAAAATGAAAGAATAAACAAGTGACATCACATAAACGAAAATATGAAATGCTTGTCCTCATAGTGTGTGTTCCAGGTCGTGTGATAAACACCCTCGGGTGTGCAGTGAGTTGAGCAATAAGTAAAAGATCTGCAAACAGGAAGTGTGTGTATTTTGATGTTTGATCGAGAGCTCCTGTAGAACGGGTCACATGATCCACCATGAACGTACAGTATCCAATAAAAGCACAGCTGGAGCCCCGAACAAAGCTTTGAAGATGAAGCTCTTGTGAAATCAGATATTTGAAGCAGAAGATCATATGCTGATTTGATTTCTCACTCACCGGAGAGCTTTGGCTGGAGCTGATGTCTGCGTCTACTTTCTAAACCTTTGACCTCTAGACCTTTTGATAACATGAGGGGCTAAGCCAAGTCCTCTGACAGCGGGGTTATTGTGTGTAATTGGGAGAGCTGTATTTAGATCCAGTGGTTATCTGTGTTTGAGAGGGTAGGTTTGGATGCTTGAGATGCTTTCAGCGGCATGTAAGCACACAGATGGCATGTGGTCTGGAAGGAGGGAGAGGTCTGCTTTATTCATTGGATAAGTGACGCACACACACTGCAGGAGACACATTCAGTGCCAGATCAGGCGCCGCCTGCTGGTCAGTTTAGACATCACAGCAGCAGAGTAATGATCTATGCCTGTTTGTTCCTATAGACCTATAGTGGTGCCCATAGTGTTGCTTTCGGTATTGCAGCCTCTGTGTTGCCTTCGGAGACCGGGTTTTTTCCCAATGTATTCAGAGGGCAGACGGCAAGACGATCAAGGGGTGATGCATATGGTTTGAGATAAAAATTAAACCGAGCTAAAATCTTGCAACATCGCATAGAGCACCTTTAACTTGAGTGTGCATTATTTTTCTTTCTGCAAACTTTTGCTACATATATTTTCATTAGACCGTAGGCTTTCATTTCTCCATACTTCAGCTCCAGATTATAATCATAATTGGATATTAGTATGTAATTATAAAGCCAATATTAATACAGATTTGCTTATTTCTGTGACAGTAGTCACTATGCATGGTGTGTACTACAAAACCCCCTGATATCATAAAATGAAATGGTGCTTAAATATGATTAATAACATGTAAATTGGCGTTCAGCCCAAAAGTTACCAACCTAAAACAACCTTCCCCTAAAATATTCTTTATATTATTATTATTATTATTATTAATAATAATTTTAGTCATCTGTAGGATGGGAAGAGGTGGATATTATAATGTAATGTTGTTGCTGTTTCTTGATTCACTCTTAATACACACTTTTTTGTGTTGTTTCAGTGGAGAATGGGGAGCACTGTGACTTCACAATTCTACGAAACATGCTCATCAGGTACATAACTGCATTTCTTCAACAGCACTAACACTATTATTCTCATAATTCCTCCAAAAACATCTGTATTAGAGCCATGCTTCTGTGGCCTACTGTAATAAACTATTCTTCGAAGGTTCGGGGACTATGTTTAAAAGAATCTTTTATGCGCACCAAGGAAGCTTTAGTTTGATCAGAAATAAAATTTAAATAACTGTTCATTTTCAGCATCATCACTCCAGTTTTCAGTGTCTGACGAACCTGAGAAGTCTGACGAAGAAACATTTATTACTATTAAAAACAGTTCTACTGTTTCATATTTTTTTGGAAGCCATGCCAAATTGAAAGCACAGCATTTATGTGAAATGGAAATGTCTGAAATAGACATGCTGTTATTTATTTGCTCTCTTCAATCAAAGAACTCACATGCAGGACCTGAAGGACGTGACCAACAATGTCCATTATGAGAACTATCGCAGCAGGAAACTGGCCGCTGTCACTTACAACGGCGTGGACAACAACAAGACCAAAGGCCAGCTCACAAAGTGAGTGTTTCTTACCAATACAAGGCTTACTTCAAGTGTACACAAACATGGCCGATACGCTTTACCGATGTCAGTTTACCGTACATGGAAGCAGATATCTGTGGTTATAATATGACGATAAAGGATCAGTGTGTAAAGACGCCTAAACCTGGATCCCTGACACATGCTTATAATGCTAAAGTCAGTGCAGCTGCTCCACACATCCAGGCTTCCTAACGGCCTCAGTGACTAACCCTCAAACACAGTCCAAACGCTCGCTAACGCCCATTCACTTCCACTATCACGCCCCATCTTAACCAAAACATAAGAGCAGCCCAAAGTACACGGTTCAGCTGCTAACATTATTTTTATTTTCTAACATGATGCAGTGTGAGCATGCTAAGTGTGTGTATGTTTTTTGATTTTTAGATCTGACTCAGTTGAAGGCATGTAAGTGTCGTGCTCAAGTTCACATTTGTCTCATCCTCCGTCCTCTCCTCTCTGTTTCCCTCTTTCTCCTGGTCTGAGTCGGGCGTCCTGCTCAGTGTCAAATCTGCGCGTTTACTGCAGATTTAGCTTTGTGTAGAATCACTGTCAACCTGCTGTTCAGTAGCGCATTACCTCAGATTCCCTACGCTGTTTAGTCAGGCTAAAATGTCTGGAAGACTCTATGGAAGTTAGGCAACTCAGGACATGTTCATGGTAATCTATCTTGGATGCTGCCTGAGAGGTGAAAAAGCTTGTACATACAAATGTTTTAAAATAAAATAGTGTCCTTGTGAACAATTTCACATACAATCTTTAAACTTCAGTTAGCAAATGTTTATTACTTTTTTGTTTGTTTTGTTTCGTTGGCTTTGTTTTCTTGTTTATTTCAGTAAGCCTGACTTACTTTCAGTTGGTTTGGTTCAAAATAAGTCAGACTAACTGAAATTAGCCTGGCATATTTGGTAAACTGGTTTTACAGAATTGGACCCAGGGGCCTGTACCATGAAGCCGGATTAGCTGGCTAGCCAGGTAAGTCTAAGTTTAGTTTGCACCAATCCTGGGTTTTAGGTACCATGAAATTGGTTTGGCTTTTAGCAGTGTTCATCGCCTTAGTAACTTACGCTACACTGCTAACTTGCTCCGGGGCAGGTTATGTTCTGGCTTAGAGAGCTCAAAACTAAATTTGACCAATCAGCTTCCAGCAAGGTGACACATGCCTGATGCAGTAAAGCCACTCCCCCAGCTTTTTTACTCCAAATTAAAAGACGCTACATAGTAAAACATTGTTTGAAGATACAATTTTTTTAGATTATTTTAGAATTATTATTTCCTTAATCTATTACACAAGCCAGTTTTGTTTATTTATATAGTAATTAGGCTTTTAAATTAATATAAAAATAGATAATATGCAGTATAAATAAGTAAACATGACTACATATGAGTTTATATTTTTAAGTGTTTTACCTATAGTGTTTGTTATTTTAGTGTTATACTTAGAAATTGCTACATTAACTCAGGATCAAGCCTGAATTGACAGAGAAATTGATGACTAGCTTCATGGTACCAACAAACCCGAATTGGAGCGGTTTGGTTTTGTCAACTCAAAACTAATCCTGTAACTCTGAGTTTGTTTAGCCACTATCATGGTACAGGCCCCTGGTTTATTTCAGTTAGTCTGACTTATTGCGAGTTAATTTGGTTTAAAATAAGTCAGACTATCTGCCATAAGTTCGCTTTAGTTCAACCTGAGGCCTGTTCCATAAAACAAATTTACCAAATAAGCCAAGCTTGTTTTAATTAGTCTGACTTATTTTAAACCAAATCAAATGACAGTAAGTCAGACTAACTGAAATAACCCTGGCTTATTTGGTAAACTTGTTTTATGGAACAGGCCCCTGAAGCCTGAACATTGAACTCATTTAGTAGTCTGGAAGAAACATCACTGCTGCTCTAAACGTTTGAGAATACAACTGCAAATATCTTTGAAATATAATTTATGTATGTAGGCTCAGAAATAGCTTCGAATTTAACATGCAAGTTTAGAATATTTTAACGCTTGTATTTATATTCATTTCAATTAAAAGTTGATTATTTATTGTAAAAATGTGTTTGATTATGTGTAATGAAAGTTTTTGTTTGCGTAATATATGTGTGTGTACTGATGTACATAAAAATACAAGCACATACATGTATATTTAAGAAGAAAAAAAAATCACTGTAGTATATTTCAGGACGGTATATTCTCATCAAACTTGTATGTACAAGCTTTCGGTCCTCCATAATTCAGCTCCAGATGATCTCTTTGTAAACTTGTGCACATGTAATTGTCTGGTGAGTTTGCTGTGAGTGTGTGATATGTGTCGTTGGCTGTGTGTAATGTGAGCAGATCTAACACAGCTGCAGTACAGCTTACTAACTCAAGCTCACCTCATTGGGTCCTCAAGTCTTCCCATCAGGGTCCTCTCTTCCCTACTGCTCCTGCATCACGGCTCTGTTCGTCTCAATCAGGCTCTTGAGTGAACCGACTAATGATTGTGTGTTGTGCGATGCTTGTGTGTGTGTGTGTGAACAGGAGCCCACTGGCACAGATGGAGGAGGAGAGGAGGGAACATGTGACGAAGATGAAGAAGATGGAGATGGAGATGGAGCAGGTGTTTGAGATGAAGGTCAAGGAGAAGATCCAGAAACTGAAAGATTCTGAGTCGGAGGTACCAGCAGCAGTGGTTTCTGCAGTTGTTCTTCATAAATAATTGTTAGGGTGTCTTAGTTGACTCTTCTGGTGGGTTTCGTCTGTTCAGCTGCAGCGGCGTCACGAACAGATGAAGAAGAACCTGGAGGCCCAGCACAAGGAGCTGGAGGAGAAGAGACGTCAGTTCGAGGAGGAGAAGGTCAGCTGGGAAGCTCAACAACGCATGCTGGAGCAGCAGAAACTGGACGCTTCCAGGTACACAGAGACACACCTGAGCTCTGCTGATAAACCTAGCGAGGACTGCATGCTTTATGAAGAAGGAAATCCTAAAATGCATTGCATCATTAGTAGTAGTAGTAGTAGGCCTGGATTCAGACGGGGCTTAGCATAAACCAGGATTAGGCCATGGTTTAGTCATTTTTAGAAACAGCGTTACTGGTGTGATCTTAAGACAAGGCACTCACATGTTTTAAGATCAGCCAGTGCAAATTCGAAACATCTCAGATTTACATTTTAGCCTGGGACTAGGCTTAAGCCTTGTCTGTGAAACTAGGGGTAGTGTTTTATTTAGTCCTAAAAGACCCAGCTTTATGCATCATCTGCAAGACTTAACTTTCCTTTAAACTTTATTTGACTGATTTTTTCCAAAATGTTCTCACTCAGGGACTTGTTTTGTATTATTTCACCTGATTTTTTTAATTTTTATTTGATGTTAGTTTAGAAAAATCTATATGTATAGTATTTGGATATATTTTGTGTTTGTAACTTTTCCAACTTGCCATGAAGATAGCTTTATAAGCTGATTTGGCAATTACAAAAATAATAACTACTACTAGTTATTTAGTCCTAAGAAGGATAGTTCTCTCTATACTGTATGTCAAGATTTGGAATAATTACGTATATAATCATTTTTAATTGTGACATTGTTTAATCGTAAAAAATGTACTACAGCTTGAAATATATCTTTTCTGATTTATTTTATTTAAACAAATGTAATAAATTTTTTTTGTGATCAAAGAGGATTTTTCAGCTTCATTACTCCAGTTTAGTGTCACATGATCCTTCAGAAATCATATTAATATGCTGATTTGCTAATTATTTATAATTTATTATTTTTAACACTTTGGCTACTTAATACTTTTCATTATTCTTTGAATAGAAAATCCATAAGAACAACATTATAAATGTCAGTCAATTGAGAATGTATCTTCGCTTTAATAAAAGTATAATTGTTTTTTAATAAGTAGTGTTTGACAGTTTCCACAAAAACATTAAATGGATAAGAAAAAGAAAAATAACAAAATAAAACACACATTTATTAAAGAAATGAATACTTTAATTACACAAAAAATATTAATCAGCACAGCTGTATTCAATACTGATAATCAGAAATGTTTCTTGAGCATCAAATCAGAATATTAGAATGATTTCTGAAGGATCATGTGACACTGAAGAGTGCGGTAATGATGCTGAAAATCCAGCTTTGATCACAGGTATTAATTCTATTTTAACATGTATTCAAATAGAAAACATTTGTTAAATTGTGCTATTTCGTAATATAAAAAGAAAACATAGTATTGATTATAATAAGGCACTTATACCAGAAGTTTGACCAGTGTCTCTTAACTAGTTGCTTATTAGCATGCATATAACTACAGTAGAATATTAGTCATTTATTAGTGATAATTAAACACATATCAATGCCTATTTCTTGAATCCTAATTTCCATTTTTCTTATTTTTAATCCTAAAGGACCTTGGAAAAGAACAAAAAGAAGAAGATCTTTTAAACCACTCGGACCATCCTAGTTGCCAATTAAACCAGCCGGGACCCTCACTCAGTCTGTCGACCAAAACCACACATTTATATAAAGCCCTATGATTTTTGTCTGTTTTATTTCAATATTTTTAAATAGTTTTCGTGACCTGGAAACACTTCTCTCTCTGTCCAAGCATTAGGCTCTTTTTTTCCTGCATCTAAAGCATCGTCTCATTGCCCAGACCTCACAGACACCGAGAGCGCCTAATCTAAAACTGCTCAGAGATACGCAATATCTTTAGGGTTTTGAATTTGTAAAGCGTCAGACTCCCCTCCCGCAACTCCCGTGTGTTTGTTTAGTGTTTTTAGATCCGAGGTCACTTCCTCCTCCGCTCAATAAAGGCTGAATCTTACCTCAGGCATTTCTGGCCTTTAAACAACGACCTTCTTCTTCCCCTGCCCGAAATGTGTCTTCCAGTTTTTTGTGTCATTTAAATTATTTAGCCATGGACCTTAGCCATTCATGAAAGGTGTTTTTCCAATACTATTATTTTATCAGTTTGTTTCTCATTTAAAAGTTTTAAGTGTGTCTACACATCCTTTATGAACGTCACATGATTTGTCCGTGGATGGACGTTATGCAATGAGGCGTTTGAGAGAGGTCTGTCGATGCGGGTGTGTTCTCTGCATTTCCTCGTGTAAACTGATTCAGGAACAGTGAGCTGGCGTTCTTGGCCAGTTGATGTGTGTTTTTTCTCTATAGGCACGAGTTCCCATCAGAGCTGATCATGTACTTCTGCAAATCTTTTTATCATTTTGTTGTTTTGCTTTTTCATTTTTATTGTACAAAGTCACATAATAAACTTGTGATGATGCCATTTGAATAGTGCCAGTTGTTTTTTTTGCTGCTTGTCATTAATGGAAAAAGCTGTCATTACTGTGTGTGAAGTTGGCTGACGCTGTAATGCTGGGATGTTGCTGTTCGTATTGCTTTATAAAGGCCAGGGCATGAATGGGTCTCGTTCAGGGACAGGTTTGGAAGGAAGGGGGCAGCAAACGCTGTGAAAAAGAACTGCTTTGGCTTTACATTGATTATCAAATTTTTGAAAGTTAAATATTAGACTTTTGGAGAAATGCCCTTAACCAACTATCAATTACAAATATTTGTATATGCAAACTACTTTTTGTTAGGTTTTGTTTTGTTTCGTTTTCAGCAACCACTATTCTAGAAATGTTTTTATGCAAGTGTTTTTGAGTAACCACAAATCTAAACCTTGGAACAAACCTGTATATTGTATACTTTGTCTTTTGGCAATTACAATAAACATGTTCATCTAAACGTGTTTTTAAAAAAATGTCCTGAGGAGTTTTTGTTTTATATTCTTGTTTGTGATTGCTGAAACAAACATGCATGAAGAAAATAACATTTTTTGCTGTGTTTTCAATACATAGAAATCCCACATTAGTGCTGTCAAACGATTAATTACATGCCAAAAAAAGTATTTGTGTACTTAATATATATGTTATGTGTGTATATATATATATGTATATATGTGTGTGTGTGTGTACTAAAGTATGTATATTTCTTAAGTATATATACACAAACATGCATGTGTATATATTTAAGTTTATATATTATATTTATATATAATGTAAAATAAAGGAATATTAATATGTAAATGTATAATCTATTAAATAGTATGAATCTATTTATATAAACATAAATATACACAGTACACACATGTACATAATGTAAACTAAAACTTTTATTTTGTATGTAATCATTTGACAGCACTGAAGTGACACATGATCCTTTTTAAATCATTCTAATATGCTAATTTATTATTAGAATTATCAATGTTGACAAACTTATGATGTTAAATATTTTTGGGGGAAATTGCAATACTTTTTTCAGGATTCTTTGATGAATAAACAAAGTTATAAAGAACACCATTTATTAAAAATATAAATCTTTCCCATCCCTTCTTATAAATTTAACGCATCCTAGCTGAATAAAAGTTAGAATTTCCTTCTAATAAAAAAAGAATAAAAATGTACTGACCTTAAACTTTTGAATGTTAGTGTATATTGTTAGAAAGGATTTCTATTTAAAATAAATGTTGTTCTTTTTGATGTATTATTCATTCAAGAGTCCTAAAAAAAAAATATTACATGTTCCAAAAATATATTAAGCAGGACAACAGTTTCCAGGACTGATATTAAATTAGCATATTAGAATGATTTCTGAAGGATCATGTGACTCTATAGACTGGAGTTAATGATGCTGAAAATTCAGCAGCGCATCACAGGAATGCATTAGATTTTAATTGTATAATAAATAATAAAATTGTCATTTTACATTGCAATAATATTTCATAAGTATTTTATGTATATATATATATATATATATATATATATATATATATTTCAAATCTTACTTATTTTTTTATTGTTTTGTACAAATTCTCCAATTAAGTGTTTTTTTTGTTTTTGTTTTATGTATCTTTTTATGCAAATCAACTTTTTATACAAATATATAAAAATATATAAATATTTGTTTTATTTTCAGAAACCACCAATCTACAAATATGTTTGTTTTGTGTGTTTATTTGAAGATGGATGAAAAAAAAAATAATAATAATTCAGCAAATTCTCTTTTGAGGTTTGTTTTCAGCAACAACCAGTCTAGAAAAGTAGATTTAGCTTTGCTATGCTTTCCAGATTATTGATATCTGCCTAGAGATACTTAAAGAAATGTTTTTTAGCTTAATAAAAGTTAAGTCTGTGCACAGCATCTGTTGAATACTGTCACAATAAATGGTTCTTCAATTAGCGTTAAAAAAATGCATGTAAATAAAACCCTTACAATAGAAGACCAATCACTGGAATAAATATTAAAATACACTTTTAAATTTTAAAATACACTATAAGATTTTGGTTTGTTTGTTTTATAGTCACATAAACTAAGGGAAGAGTCTGAATGTTCTGTGGTAATCAGCATGTTTTTAACTCGTATTGAACTGGGATGTAAATTAGTTCTTTCATCCAGAAATGTTGTAATTTCGCTCGTGGGATCTCAGTTCTGCACTAATGTAGGACATTTGTGTGTGTTTGGCCTATCACGTAACCTCTACCCCCATTTTCAGTGTAACTCTAAAACAAATGAAGACTTTGAGCTAACGGGGTGTAATCATCAGGTGATGTGACTGATCTGAGTCCTGTGATTGGCCCACAGTTATCCCTGATCATCAAGACACACGTGGTTCCAGCCAATCAGTGCAGACTCTCGTTTTGACATCATAGGATGCTTAGGCTGGAGTGTGTGCTCTCTGAAGACGTGCTACTGATTTCTAAGAAAAGTCAGTGTGCTGAAGTTTCACAAATGGATGCTGACTCAGTAAATACAGAAAAAGACCCTTTCAAAAGACCAGCTAAGCAAACAAGACATAGATATAATTTACACCTGGGTCCAGTCAGGGTCAAATTTGGTAATATTGCTGAATTGGTTTGGTTTTTATTTTATTTGTTTTGTTTTAGTGTGTGCTTTTTTGTTTTGTTGTGAGATTTTTGTTTTTATGTTTGATTATTTAATTTTTTTTTATGCTTTTTGTTAAATTTTTGTTGTGTGCTTTTTTTTTGTTTAGGTGTTTCATGTTTTTTCTTTTGTTTATATAATGTTGTATTTTGTTTTATGGTGTGCTTTTGTTTTTTTTAGATCCTTTTTTAAATGTTCTTTTGATATCATTTGTGTGTTTGATTTTAATATGCGCTTGCAGTTTTTGTTTGTTAATATGATTTGTTTTGTGTGTTTTTGTTTTTAAGTGAGCTTTTTGTTTTCGTTTAGGTTCTTTTGCTCTTGGTGGTGTTCTTTTGCTTTGTTGTAGGATGTGTGTGTCTGTGTGTTTTGCACCAAATCCTTGACCCCAGGACAGTAAATTTGTAATTCATATAAGTTGGTAAACTGTGAAGATTATTCTGTTTCAGTGTGCCTTGAAATAAACATCTGGGGAGTTACGTAAATATACATTCCTGTAGCCAAAGGTCAAAGGGTTTGAATTCAAGAACTGATAAAATGCATTGTAAGCTGCTGAGGTTTCAGGCATGGAGAATGACCCACCGTAAATGATATTATAATCAGCTACACCGATGCAAACAGTATAATTTAGTGACCCCTGCTTGCCTCTTGCGCACAGAGCATGTGGTAACGCACTCTTTACTGTCTGATTCGGCTGGATCTTTGTTGTGCCGTGTGAAAGGTTATTAACGGGGTGCCTCAGCGCTTGGCTCATCAGAGGACGCTCTTATGTAACCAACACAATGCTGTTGATTTGATGCCAGAGCTGGACATGTCCTGCCAAATACAAGGCCTTACCGTGACATCTGACTGAGCAGGACAGACAATGTGGCTCTGCCAATCCTGCTTCAAAATTCATTCCTGTCAGACTCGGGGCAGAATGACTGTAGAATCAACAGCCAATCAATCTGATGCACTCATGCATGTTACTATAGCATAAAGGCACTATTTGCATATCAACTCCATCCTATATAATATGATAATCACTGATGCTGTAGACAATAAAGCATGAGTGAGGTCGTATTTGTGTCCATGTGAATTAAGTTGCACCACCTGTAGTCTTTCGCCATGGATACAGCCCTTTTGTTACCAATAAATATAATTACATCACCCGGTTACATTCATTTCACTAGTTCCTGAACCCACTGAACTCAAATTATAATGTGTGTGTGTGATCTTGGGCTGTACTGAGAGCTTCTTTTGAGAACTTCTTTTAGCTGTGCAACACTCTGAACCTCAAGTACACTTGGAAGTCTACTACAAGGATTTAGTTGGCAAACATTTGCTGTCGACACAGAGCCACGCACTGGATCATAGTCTAGGACAGAGGTTCACAGACTTTATTACTGTTATGTTTTTAATTATTTATAATGTAACTATAAAAATGAAGACAAATGTATTACTGTACAATAACTTCAATCCTACTGTACAAATGAAAAAAAATATTTTAATGTAATAATAATTTTGTTTTACACTGTAAGTTAATTATATTTATGTCTTAAATTATTCAAGCTTTTTTAAAATTATGCAAGCTTCTATTCAGGTTAAATACTGTTAAAAACTTTGCCAAATGCCTGTTAAACTCACAGCACATGCAAAGATGGAACTGACTGCATTTACTGTTAAACCAGGCAGCCGTCTTCTTATCATTAACTAAAATATTAAATCAAACTAAATTTAATTATATTAAATTGATAGATAAATAAAACTATATAAAATAAATAAATAAATAAAATAGTATAAAATGAATAAATATATATATATAAACAAATACTTATTTTATCATTTGTCATTTTCTCAGCTTGAGTTAAAGAACTTAAATAACTAAAACTAAACTAAAATAAAAATGTGGGGGAAAAAAGAAAAAGAAAACAGCAAAATTACTTAAACTCTTAATTATATATATTTATAAATCATTTGAGATGAACTTTTTATTATTGGCTTTACCTCCTCTTCGGTTGGTTGAGGATCTCTTTTTTTTATCCTTCAAAAGGATAAATTCAAAATATTCTGTTATATGAATTTTTTACATGTTTTTGCATATCCATATTTAGATTCAAGCGCTGGTCAGTGATGACCTACTCTATTTTCATTGATGGAGCCAAAACAAAGACTGGTATTGTTTTAACTCAACATTAACTTATTTCAAATAACATTTCAATAAAAGTTGAATTTGTTGACTGAGATGAGATATTGATTAAAGTTGTTAGCTTACGTAATGGCAATTTTAATGATAAAATAAACTTCTCAGCACTAATTGTGAGTAATTGGTGCTGGATCAATGCCACATTACTTTACAGATATATGAAGTGAACACGTGAAAGTCAATCACACACAAGCACACCTTGTTCCAGAGATTTTAGCTGGGAACATTTAAACACGTCAGGCAATGTGTGTTCTGCCTGCAAAATAATTCATATAGCAATTATTTTATAGCATTATAGCCATAAATGCTTAAGATATTGTCAGATTGGACTTTGTTTATTTTTTACTTTAATCTTGTCCCTGATAAGAAACTATTTTGAATCTTGAGGAAGATTTTATCAACTTCTGTTAGTTGCAATCCCAACCAAGATAAATCATCTGGCATTCAGATCAGATGCTATAGTGACATTGAACTGACAGCAGCTCAAAGCACACCGTGATAATTACTTTGACACACGGTTTAGAGTTATATAAACGTGTCCTCATCTCTCCTGACACACTTGAACAAGCTATTCAGAGTTATAATAATTAAAAAAAAAACATAACAGAGTTGTGGCCAGGCTTCTTTCAAAAGTATAGTCTGTAACAAGAAATTCCAGTGTGATTTGTATTTATATCTACGTATACAAAGTAAATATCTGTAAACATCACTTTTACCAACCACAACAACAACAACAACAACTGTAAGGGTAGGAATAGTTGATGTCATCTTGCATTCAATTTTTAAATGGTATTCCATAAATTAAACACAAGAAACCTTCCAAAGACATTTAAGCTCACGTTGTACTGTTAAACTCCTACTGCTTCATGCATTAATAAATGGGAACAAAATGTTCATTAGGGAAGAAAATCACAATAGCTTCGTATTTCTATCAAGTGTCATATTGGGAAAGTCCACAGACAATGACCAATAATAATGACAGAAGGCCACGCCCCCGTCGACTGTCGATTAGCGCTTTGAAATAGCTTTGGGAAGTCCGATTCGTTTGAGAGTCGATTCCTTCGAAGAGCTCGGTTCATTTAAGTTGCCACTCAAAAGTTAACATATTTTCACGTGCGTATTTGTATTTATTTATTTTATTTTTGACTTAACATGTTTGTCTGTTATTACTATGTTTTCGATTCCTTTATATAAATTTGATTATATTTTGTAGTTTTTATCAAATAACTCTAGGCTAATTGAGACGCTGACTGTTTTTGCTAAATAAATAGGCCTACAGGCTATGTCTGGTTATATGTGACTCTGGACCACGAAACCAATCATAAGGGTCAAATTTTTTTTTTAAAAGAAAAGAAAAGAAAGCTTAATTAATTACCTTTAGGCTGCATTGATCCAGGCCCATGGTTTGTTAGGAAAGGATAAAATTTGACTGAGATACAAATATTTAGGTGGTGCAATAAATAAATAAAAAGACTGAGAACATTTTGACCCATACATTGTATTGTTGGCTATAAATATACCCGTGCATTCAGGAACGCTCAGTGAATTGATTCGATCGAGTCATTAAAAAAAGAGTCGGTTCAGAAGAAAGATTCTGATAGCCTACCTCGACATAGAAACCGCGCAAGAGTTCACTTCAGTTCAGTTCTGCCTGGAAGAGCGGTGATAGCTTCGACTCCGAGTCTGAGAAACCGAGGCGGCTTTTGCGTTAACTGACGGAGATATAAGATCCCAGTGTGTCATGTTTAACGAGAGGAGTTAGATTAGCTCAAATATCACGACTAGTCTATGTGCCCGCTGGATCTTCCACGCACAGTGCCAAGCGGGTTTCGTTCTCGGTTTGCAAACTGATTCACCGGGACACATGGGTGGAAATCTCGGGTGCCACCGGTCCATTCCCAAGGACCCCACGGATTTCTTTCAGGGCAAGCGCAAGTTCAGCGCGGCATGCAACTTCAGCCACATACTGGTGAACCAGGAGCGGCTGAACATCAACACCGCCACCGAGGAGGAGCTCATGACTCTCCCGGGCGTGAACCGCGGGGTAGCTCACAACATCGTGGAGTACCGCGAATGCATAGGCGGATTTAAGAAAGTAGAAGACCTGGCGCTGGTCAGCGGGGTCGGTGCCACGAAACTAGAGGCTATTAAACTAGAGATCTGCGTGTCGAGCAAGAACAACTCGTCCAATCACTCGCCCTCGTCTCTGCGCAAAGAGCAGGAGCACCTGCCGTGCACCGGCGTCAACATAAACACCGCCACGCCGCCGCAGCTCATGAGCGTCCGCGGCATCACTGAGAAACTCGCCAAGAGCATTGTGGAGTTCCGTTCCGCGCACGGACCGTTCCGGAGCATCGAGGACCTGGTCAAAGTGCCCAGCATCAACTCGTCTCTGCTGGACCGCATCCGTTTCCAGGTGTTCGTGGAACGCTCCAGGACACCTTCCACGAACACGAACGGAGGGCTCACGCACCCCAGCCCCACGTCCTTCGCTGGCGGCAGCGAGGAGCTGGACGCTCCGTTCGGAGGACCGCCGCTCGTCTGCTCTGTGCGGCCCTGCGTCGAACATCCGACGGCTGCGCGCGATGGGAAGCCCGCGGTGCGCGTGGCCACCTGGAACCTGCAGCGCTGCTCCAGCGAGAAAGCCAACAACCCGGGGGTCAGAGAGGTCGTCTGTATGACCCTCCTGGAAAATGAGTGAGTAAACTCTCTGTTACAAAACTAACGAAGCATTATGTTAAAAACTTCATGCATTTTTAGTTTTTTTTGGACTCGTCACTGTAGTAACCCAGTACTAGTCTTTAAAGTATCATGATGATACCATATTTTTCCCAATATATTTTTTTGTACGTTTTTAAATGACAGCTTTAATCAGTAAATACCACCCAAAAAAAACAAAAAACAAAAAAAACTACTTTTTCCATTATTTTCAGAATTAAATCTTTACTAAAAGAAAACAACAACACTATATGTACATATAAATGTATGTATGTATAGCCTATTTAAACTGATTTACAACAAAAATAGCCTGAATATATGACCGTGTCCGAAATTCATAAATTATGTTTCCAGTTATAAATATTGTGAAGGTGAGTGAACATAACAGGGGAGAAGGAACCGTGTGTCGGGTTAGTGGTGTAGGTGATGTTAGGAGTCCAGCTGACTCATGTTGCAGTCTGCTCTGATCTTTAGTGATTCTTCATGATAAAGCCGCATCTGACTGCACTGAATCCCTGCCCATGTTTTATTGCATTGATGGATTCTAAGATAAATGTTAGTACTGTTGGTTGTTTTATGGCACACACACACACACACACACACAGTAATTCACTCAGGGTGTTGCTGAGGTACATGCCTCATTCTTGTCATGACTCAGGGAGGGCTATAAGCGTTATATAAGCGTGTGTGTGTGTTGAAGGTGTTTTAAATAGAAGTAAGTCTCTTCTCTTTGGCAGGGAGAATATAGTGTTATAAATGACATAAGCTCTGAATGCTGTACTCTATGTAACATAAATGCAAGCAACGCAACCGTCCATATAAAGAAAGCAGTGACTCCCACCAAGGGGCTCATGTAACATTCTCAATAACATTTGGAAATATTTAGATTTTGCTTTGTTTAACCTATTAAACAGAAATATCAATGCATTAAAATAACTATTAATGTTGCGGAATACGTATATCTGCTGCTCGACTGCATTAAGAGCAGCTATTTTTCCTTGTTAAAGGGTGACTTTAATGATGAATGATATCCGGTATACAGTTACATTTGGTCATTTTGCAGAAGCTTTTATGAGTTTAAATTAAAGCTAACCCTAAAACTTAAACTTAAAAACTTAAATGAAAATTAGAAATGTTGACTTACTGAAATAAAATAACCAAAAGTATTACAAAAAAAGTGAAAAATCTAAGGAAAGAAAGAAAATAGATAATTCATACTTTTAATCAATCAATCAATCAATCAATCAATCAGTCACTTTTATTTATTTAGCGCTTTTAACAATACAGATTGTAGCAAAGCACTGAACATTAGCAAATAGAAGAACAGAGTGATGGTAATCACTAGAATTCTAGTGTCCCCAACTAAGCAAGCCAGAGGTGACAGCGGCAAGGAACCAAAACCCCATCCATGAGAGAATGGGGAAAAAAA
>JAUCMU010000039.1:4080371-4094233 GCA_032275025.1 Enteromius treurensis
TAGGCACAGTCTATGAAACTTCTTCCCCCCCCCCCCCTGTGCTGTGCTTGAACAATACATTTTGACACAGGAGCATATTGCTGCATTTAATACCAAAGTCAGCTTTCAGCAGCAAGCGGCTCTTCAAGGTCGCTTTATCCCTGTTGACTGACTTCACAAACGTATTATATATTTCTGAGAAGTTGAGTTAATTGCAGAGTAAATAAAACTGTATCAAATTCAGTCATCTAAAAACAAACCTTGAACTGGAAATCCCTACTTTCTTAAAACCCTATATCAAGCGTCCCATCAGATGCTTATATCTCAAATCGTTTCCTCCAGCTGCCTCCATTACATTCCTGAAGGAGAGTAGAAGACGTGAGATTTTACACGGTAGTAAATACTGATATAAATAGTAATGATTAACAACAAATTGGCGTTATGTGTTGATGAATGCAGTCTAGTGTGTGACAACCCTTGACAAACCAGAGAATCAATACAGCCTTGGTGATGCTTTGACCTTTTGACTAGATAACCATGAAAACTCAGCTACCCGTCTGATTAGATTTGATGAGTCATGAGGTCTACCGGAGAACTGGTTTTATCCACAACATTACCTACAATAGTCAAATGTTTCCCACAATGATATACTAGTACATTAGCACTGACATTTTTGTTTTAAGGTTGTGTGGAGGTTTCTTTTCCTTTTGAAAAGGAAAAAAAAGTGAAGCAGCACAACTGTTTTCAGTACTGATAATAATAATAATGTTATCTGTGATACCTGAAGGGTCACGTGACACTGAAGACTGGAGTAATGATGTTGAAAATTCAGCTTTGATCACAGGAACAAATGAAATTTTATGTATAGGAAACAATTATTTTAAATATGATATTTCAACTATTTTGCACTAACTCATAAACAAACTGCATGGTTTGTAAAAGTATTCACTTATAGCCAAATGGCACCAAAGTTTAATACTTGAAAGTGAAGGTAAAAATCCCAGACAAACATCTCTTTGCAGACGTCACTGTAGGGCACTTAAAGCCGCCGTCTCCCCTCATCAGTACTGAGTCAGCAGCCCTCATGTTCACCACACAACAGAGACTGCTTCAGCTATCTGATATCCGTTTTAGGTTTTCGTGGTACATTAAATGGTGTAAAAGCACACATTAAAAGCTAAAGCGCTTGAGGTGTTTGCTTAAAGTGCTGCGACAAATCTCGTGTGTTAAACACACAGGGTGGAGCAGCAGACGGCAAGATCCAAGGTTACTGTAGTTCACTCCAGAGAAAAGTAGAAGTGTGCTCAGAGACGGCCTGTGGTAACCTCACCACACACACACGTGCGCGCACACGCCTGCTCAGCCAAACAATCTGACTCATCTGAGATCTGTCAACTTCAGCTCACTTTCTGAGCGTGGCACTTGTGTTGAGTCTCCATGGTGCTGTGCTACATCGTCATGACCCATCTGCAGAAAGACACTTTCAGATCTCTACATTTGTGCAGCAAGAGAATGGTGCCTGTCTTTGGAGAAGAGTATCATCTGACTTAATTTGACCATTTATTATTTCCCCCAAAAATACAAGTTTTCCCACATCCCACATTTTAATAGTTCAATTAAATTTTAATTGAAAACGTCATTGCTTATTCTCTCAAAACCAGGCAGATATCCAAAACCAGCCTATTAACCAGTCCTCATATTTCAGAAGTGGTCTTTTTCTTTTTCACCTGTTTTATTGTTTACCAAGTAAAAATCATGTCAACTATCAGGAGAACTTCTCACAAAAAATGTCCGCACAATGTTTTGTTCACAGCCCTTTCAGCAAATGCTCTCAAAAGACATACAGCATACAGTATATAAATGTGTGTGTTATTTATATATATATATATATATATTAGTGTGCGTAATGTGTATATTTATATTGTATATAATACATACATAGACAATATAAATTTTTAAATATTTACATGTATGTACATTTGATATTCTTATATTTAATATTATACATAAAAATAATAATAAATAATAAATAATTTTATATATATATGCACACAGTATACACATTATGTAAAGAAGAACTTTTATTTATATATATATATATATATATATATATATATATATTAGACTATATGTATATTAGTGGAGCCAATTAATTAATTGTTATTAATTGTAAAAAGTTCTACACAGAATACAAGTATGTATTATTTTGTCTGTATATATATATATATATATAACACAAACACATGCATGTATAACAATATGCATTTTTAGAAAAATATACTATATTAAATAAATATATTTATGTATTATAAAAAAAATTCTAAATATTTAATTTAATATATATATACTAAATATCTAATAGCAATGCCTCAGTGAACATGACTAATACTGGCCTGCATAGGATGTCGAGGGTCAGTCATTTAGCAAGATTTGCAAAATTTATTGCAAAATTAAATTTCAAAATGTCTTCTTGCAGCAACAGTTAAGCTGTTGACATGTTTGGGTTGTTTGATAAGAACGAGAGACTGTGAGAAAGAGGCAGTTGCTGATGAGCTATTCCCAAGGCTGACCTCGGGGTCACAGACGCGGCTGGATCAAAGTCATCGTTTTCAGTTCTCTGAAAACCTTTCCTTTTCTGCTGACAGAACGCAGCATTGCAGAGTTATTATGAAAACAAGTGCTGGAAGTGGCACAATGTGACAGGATGTGTAGACCTGTTTGTTGGTGTGTGTGTGTGTGTGTGTGTGTGTCTACAGGACATTTTTTCCATCCTTTTCCTTCAACGCTGTAATGAACTGCCAAACACATGAAGAAGTGCAGACTCACCGGTTACATTTTGACAGAGTTGGACCTTGTCTGACATGCTTTTATTGATTGAACCATCACTGCAGCTGTATTAGCTGTTCGTTTGCAGTTTGTGTTTCGTTCTAGTAGTCTTTAGAGTGGTTTATAATGCTTGCAGAAATGAAAAGCCTAGAACAGTTAGCTTTGCCAGTTGTTTCAATGCCAGTTGCTCGGCTGACGCAGGAATCATTTGATTTGAAATCTGTCATCTTTTGCACGTATGATCAGTTAGACGTAGAGATTTTTTTTTTTAAGTTGATCACTTCGTAGATAAATGTGAAATGTATACAAATTACTATGTTACCACAGGAAAATGAAATCTGATTTCAGCCAATTTATTTGAGATCAACTCTACCACACAAATAGGCTGACGTAAAAAATGAGTAGTTGTTTCTTGTCTTTTTAAGTAAAATCTACTGTGGTTTGATTTGAGACTGGCTTTTTGTTTTATTGTATGATGTACAGTTCTTACATAATGCACCGATAAGATATCATTGTACCATTTAAAGGATGTTGCTGTTGTCAATTTAACCTTTGACCCTGTCTGTAATATGCAAATCTTTAAGGAACAGAGTTGTTTGCTTAAGTGAAAATATGCTAATTTGGTAATATATGTAAATAATGGATTTAAATGGACTTTCTTTTAGAATGTTTTGTTTTATTTGTAAACTAGTAGCATTTCTATTAATTAACATTTAATTTTGTACTTTTAGATGTCCTAATCATTTATTTTATTTGATTAATTAATTAATTAATTAATTAACATTTTAAAAATTTAGATTCTCTTTACATTTATCTAAATGATAACTCAGAGCTTTGATTATAAATTATACATATGTGTGTGTGTACCATGCATATTTATTATATATTGACTGATTAAGGATGAGATGATATAATGTGAGCCAAATAATGGCGAGCATGGTGTTGTTTGTTTGCTAGATGACTAATAGTGTGTTTCAGGTTCATTTTCCTCTTCTTGTTAACACAGGCTGCATTACTGTGTGCTAATCTACACTAGGTTCACTTTCCATGTCTTTTGAGTCATATACTCCATCACTAACACATTTCTTCATCGTGTTTGGGGTTTTGTTGAATACTTTGGAAACTGGAAATTTTGACTCCAAGTTGAACAGAATGCAGTTTAGAAAAGTCTAATATATAGAATTTCTGGATTTCCTTCTTAGAAGCTTCTGTGGAAATCCACCGCTCTCATTTGCTCATGTTCATCAGTCTGAAACAAGTATCTGTTAAGCCAAAATGCAGAAGCATCTTCTTCTATAGATTGGATTTCTGGCTGCGTACAGTGCTTGTTTGATGTCCAGTCACTTCAGCTGACCTGAAGCGACAAGGAGGAAACTGGGAGTTCAGTAAGCATTGTTTTTCATTTCACATGCAAAGATGGTGTTTACATAGAAAGTCCAGAAGCAAAACGCTTTCGTTTAATTCATAGGTCAGGGAGTGGGTGACACAAGGTAAAACTTAAGACTTAAAAAGGAACATTGTGCAAGTTTTGCACAAATCTCTAATGGAAAGGCAGCTAATGAAGTTCTGTACATTAACATTAGTTAATGCAGTAGATAACATTAAAGAAACACACTAGCTCATTTTCCAACTCCTATAAAGGTAAAAAGTTGAGTTTTCCCGCATTTGAATTCATTCAGCCGATCTCTGGGTCTGGCGTTAGCACTTTTAGCATAGCTTAGCATAGATCATTGAATCTGATTAGACCAGAAGCATCTCATTTGAAAAGGACCAAAGAGTTTTGATATCCTATTTAAAACTTGACTCTTCTATTTGGCTTTCTCTTAACACACCTAGTACATCATGTACTAAGCTTGATGGAAAATGAAATGTTTTCTAGGCCAATATTACTAGGAACTATGCTCCTATTTTAATGTGCGTTTAATGTTTATGAGATTTTATTATTATTATTCAATGTCAAAGTTTATTGATTTGAGTTTTGATAACTCGTCAAGGTTTCAAAAGAACACACACACGCATGTTTTTTTTCTGTGGATTGGGGGGACTTTCCATAGACTTCTATTTCTTTTATACTGACCAAACAAAATATTTTTTTATCACCTAAACCTGCACCGTAAAGGAAACATGTTTGCAGTGTTACACTTTTAACACATCCACTACATGTAGTTTTTAAAAATATATATGTATATTTTTTTTAACTGAAGTTTTACTGTCCTTGTCGGGACTTTTGGTCCCCTCAATTTAGCATAAGCAAGTGTACACACACACACACCTATGAGGGAACAGGGTGTTGTCTCTCTGACTGTTTGTTCTCTAAACAGGATCTGTGTAATCAGTTTCAGCATTGGCTGGAAAGTAAGGATGGATTCTCCCCCTTTGTATATTGCTTTGTGTTTTTCTGTTTGGCTTTCTTAAACTCTTACTCTTTCACTGCCGCTTGACTTGTGACACGAGAGATCAGATCAGAGATAAAGTGAAGAGAGTCATTTCTGCACCAGCAGCATCAGAATTGCAAGAATATCAGTTCTGTTTTTATGAACCCTCTCTCTGCCTCCCATTGGTTAAAAACTATTAAAACAATAGTCCAGCCCCGGACTCACTGCATTGGTTGAAAGAGAGCTACATGATTAAGCTAGTGTAGGAATAAGGTAATTTAACCTGGAGTAAGGTTTAAGTAAGTGAGTAAGTAAGTCCCTTTAGCTAAATCTTGCTTTTGTGTGTGTTTTGCTGTGTGTTGACGCACTGTGGGAAAGCCTGCAGGACTGTTCTGTTCGTACTGAAAGTACAGTATAATTGATTTGTGTTTATAGCTGCTCTCTGAGCTCTCTCATTTTATGTCGACTTTGTGTCTCCAGTTTGAAGTTGTAAAGCTCCAGTGTAGATAATCACCCTTGAAGGAGAGGATCGCTCACATTTTCTCCATTTTCTCACAAGAGGTCAAAATGAAGTTTTACCCTGCAGTAACGTGCATTGGAATATATACAGTATGCAAAGCTGTTAAAAACAATGCTGGAATGGAAATGAGAGTTTAGCAGGTTTTTAAAAAAGAACTTCTATGAATAATGCGTCGGAATTTTGAGAAAATGTCTCATTATGTTGTTGTTGACGCTTTCTTCTTCAAAGATTGAACAGACTCAACATTGTGTTCTGTCCAGAATATTGCTTTTACTTCATAATTGTAAATTATTAAATTTTAATTGCATGTTACATTTATTAACATATTGCTCTGTTCTCCAGATGCAGCTCTGTAATTGACAACTAAAAAGCACATAAAGCTGAAAATATAAAAATAAAAGCTTATTTTTGTGTTATTGTTTACTAAAACCTAAGCTAATACTATTAAAAAATATTTTTGTTAATTGAAATCAAATAAATAAAAATGAAAAAAGAGCATATAATGAACAATAAAAGCTGGAGAGAATGTTTAAATTTTTCTGAAATTTCAGTTTTAAATTTTTTTTTGAATTAAAGATTTAAAGAAATATTTGAAAAGGAAAAACAAAACATTTAAAATGTCTAAAGCACATATAATTACAATGTCAAACCTATGCTAAATTAAACTAAATTAATGGGAAAAAAGCTAATTTTGGTGTTATTGTTTACAAAAACCAAAACTAACTAAGAATTTTGATAATTAAAATATCTCTGAAATACAATAAATGAAATTAAATGAAAATGATAATATAATGAAAAGCTAAAGCAAACATTTAAATTGACTTAATTATTATTTTATTTAAAATGTAAAGAAATATAAAAAATAAAATAAAATATGAAAATCATAAAATTTAAAAAGCACTAAAAGTACAAAAACCTACGCTAAATTAAAATGAAAACCTTAAAATCTAAAAACAAAATGATAAAAACGAATAATACTAAAATAACATTGTCCTGGGCAAAGCAAATTCTCAGAAAGGCTTTTAATTATATAAAAATATAACAAAAGTAAGGTGAATGTCCTGGAAAGCTTTGTCCACATGACATGAAACAAACCCTGGGCATGTTGTTCTCTTTATGCCACAAAGTTCTTGACTGTTCTGTGTCTCCGCATGGAGCTGACCTTTCCGATCATTTTGAAAGCATTGCTCCCAGAGGATCACCGTATTCAACAGCACTACTGAGGGGTGTAATAACCATAGACAATGAGATGATGTTCAGATGAGGGTCAACAACAGACTCCCAAAACAGCGTGTCTCATCTTAACTTCACACACTCTCATTTAATAAAAAATTCAGCTTTGACATTTCTGCTTATGTGTTTGAGAAATGATCCCTGTAATATTCACAGAACCATCTGCTGTTTTCTCTATCATATTGTTTGAGCACTAACCAGGAGAATTACTTTCCAAAACAAACAACAAATAGGGATGTAATCATCAACATTGCTTCCAGAGCATTGTCATTATACCTCCGCTGTCATCAGCTTGAGTTTCAGATTGTGTGTGCAAGATGTAATATATAGTTTATGCTGAAGGGATAAGGGGAAAGTGCAGGATCTGTTTGTTTGGTGGGACCCACACCTTTTATTTATGCCGTCTAGTGTTCATTTGATTGAATATCCGTTTAATGTACATTTATACACTAAAGGTATTATGACGGAGTATCACATGCCTTGTTTTTCTCTCTCTCTCCAGCATTAAGCTGCTAGCGGTTCAGGACTTGGCCGATCGGGAGGCTCTAGACAAGGTACATATGTTATATGTCTACACACAGTTCTTCTACACACAGTCACAAACTAGCTTGGTGTTTCACGTCTTGCTTTTGTACACCGTGTCTCTATAAAGAACCACCCTGTGAATTCCTCCTTGTTGAATTGGTATGGTTTAGTGGTTAAAAAGCCCCAAAATACTTCAAACCAGAGAACAAATGTGTGTGCCATCATTTCCTACGAATGTTGGCCAATAACAGCATGTTTCGGAAAACTTTATGCCTGCTGTTAAAGATATTCAAATGAACTATTACAGAAGAATTTTGCTCTCAAGAAACCACGCTGTTGCATTTAGTTTTTCGTTTGCTCTATACTCAAATACTTTTAAAATCTAGATTGGTTTGGGTTGTTATTCATTCACTTTGTGTTTTGTTGGCTTGGTTTAAGTCTTGAAGATCATTTGGTTAAAAAACGTTTTGCTATGCTGGTTGAAAGTTTCTTCACATCACAAGTTCAGTACTCTAAATGTATTTATATAGAACCATGAAATATATGACCAATCAGATTATTCGGGCCAAACATTAACATCCTGCCTGGCTGTAAGCGTGTGCATTTGCATACCTCCACACACCCTGTTTGCACAGACATGGTCAGCAACCTTAAATGAAGACAAATCTGGTCCCACTTTATATTAAGTGTTTCTAATACCTGTGTACTTAACTGGATATGTATGTAGTATGTAACCACAGTGTAAGTACACAATGGCACATAGTATCCACAGCTGTAATATTTCTGTAACAACCCTCAGAATGCTGTGTGTAAGTACAAATGTTTAACAGGAGATTGGTAACAACACTCTTTTTACTTCACTAAGTGCTTGTGTAACAGGAAATAAATAAATAGATTTTGTAGCAATGTATAATATGTATAATAATGTATATGTATAAGTATGTATAAGAGTAATTAAAACCATTTGATCCAGGGGGTGGAGATGGGTAGGTTTTTAGGGATATGTAAAGTGTAAATCTGGAGTTGGTGCACCACTTAATAAAAAGTTTGGCATTTTGGACAACAACCACAATTTGTATGTAAAGCCTAACTTACTGACCGCTGCTGTGTAATTACATTAGAAATCCACGGGAGTTGTTTTTTGTGCTTTTAGTCCTGTTACACATTTGCACTTACACACACCCTTCAGAGAGTGTGTAGTTACAAAAACATTACAGCTGTAGATACCAATGTGTACTTACACTGTGGTTACATACTATGTACACATCTAGTTACAGTTTAAGCACACAGGTATTAGGCACACAATATAAAGTGGGACCACAAATTTCCATGGGAAAAAAATATTTCCTGTACCAACACTGCTCTGTGCCAGCAGAACTGTTGGACTCTGGTGACATTTGAGGTGACAGGAGTGACAGATCAGTGCAGTAAAGTTGAGCAGGTGTCATGCCCTCTACATTCTCGTCCAATGTCAATATAATGCAAAAAATCAAATGTCAACTCAGTGTTTACAATCCTTAAAACACAAGCGTAGTGAAACATGAAATACTGTAAGTTCAGGATTACAATTACAGTGCTAAAATTAGTATTTATGTCAAAAGCCCATGTGTCTCTCTTTATTGTTTTTATATATATATATATATATATATATATATATATTAGTCTCTATCTCCTCTGTTTTCTACCTAACCTACTAAAATCATGATACTCTTCTATTTAAAGATGTTATTTTTATATGCGTGTCCTTCTCTACATGACCCTGTGCACAAGGCACTGTGCGTGCGTGTGTTGTGTTTGAGGTCTTCTGCGCTCTGCCTGATGCTGGGAATAGACTAGTAAAGTGGGTTAGCAGAGCAGCAGTTTGTCAGTGAGAGGACTAGGGTAGAGTCAACCCATATTTCTCCCCTCTCCTCTTTCCCTCGCGCACTATTTCCGTTCTGTTTCTCTCACTGCAGAGTAGAGAGCTCTCCTGCTTGTCTTTCTGGGATGCACCTTGTTGATTTAGCTTGGCTGAGGTATAGGGTTAGATATGGGAAGTTTGCTGGTTCAATCCCTGCAAAATGTGAGCTTTGAACCTGATCACCATTGGGCCCTTGGGGTCCCAGGCAATTTTCCCTATGAAGGAGAATACGCATCAACAATGATTATCAATAACTATTTGAGGTGACATGAGTAATTGTTATCGCTGGCACCAAACTGAGGTTAACATTTATATAAAAGTGCAGTAATGTCATGATGACATATGATGACAATGTGGATTTATTTTTATTTATTTACTGTATATTATGCTCTTGCCACCCTGATCTTTCCCTGACATGGAAGAGAGCTTAGTTAAGTACTCGCATGCTGTGTGAAAGCTGTGCACTCAGCATATCAGACGTTTAAACTGGCTTTTAAAACAGATGTTTTAGCAGTTTATCTAAGGTATGAATCATAAAGGCACAATCCTATTCTGGAAAAGGGGACGGGGAGCAGAATCTCATTTGCATTTAAAGAGACATGCATAGAAAACAGCATGTTTTGTTTCTACTCAAAATAGGCATTTTCAAAATGATATAATAAATACTCTGTCGGGTATTAAGATGGAACTTCACAGGCATTTTGGGTATGCTTAAGACTTATTACATATTGTAAAAAGCGGTGTAATATGTCTCCTTTACATTAGAGTAATTTTAATGTAAATGTAATGTCAAAGTAAAATTGCTACAGTATAAACCTGTTAAATGGTTAATGATAAATTCCTATATTATATACAGTGTAAAACTGTAATAGACTTAATGTGACAATTTTAGTGTAATTTAACAGTAGAATATTTCAACAAAGTGAAGTTTTTTTTTTTTTTTTTTTTAGAAGTAAACAGAATTACTCTAATAAATTACAGTGAAAAAGCTCACATTTCAGGCGTTTTAAAGTTTCTTACAATTTTCTTATATATTTATGACTTAAGAACGTAAGATTTTGTTATATCCATCCTATTTGTTCCTGTAAGAACAATGCAGAGACTTCTGGCCACGTCAACTTCCAGTTATTTTTAGTTGTGCAAAACAGCTCTTAATACTCCTTGATATTGCACATGAGTATTTCTTATCATATTATTTTTATATTATTTGAATGTATTATTTTGTTATTATTATTATTATTATTATTATAAACACACTGCACAAATAGTTTTATCATTTACTGCACTTTGTTCTTCTAGTTTTTAACCTATAGTGGCTATAGGATGTATAGGGTATAGTATAGAAGTCTTGCACTCTTGCAAATAACTTACATGTTGAAAACTACAGTTTCATTTTAACTCTAAATTTCATGGATTTTTATTTTTGTATTTATATTATAGTGCACTATAGAATGCTTTGGGGAAAAAAGTGTCTGTCAGTTTGCAATTTACTATTTTCTGTTTGCAGTCTTGATGTTTCTTCCTTCTCTTTTATGCTTTCTCTTTCTCCTCGACTCGAGTCATAATGAGTGATTTTAACAGCTCTGCTGGTGTTGTGCCGCAGTGAACCCGGCGTGATGTTCTTTCCTCTTCACTGCTTTTACAAATGCTGACTGGACGGACAGAGATGGAAAGGCACACTTCTCTGATTTCTGGCCCTGAATTAAACCGCATGGGCTTCTGAATGCATCTCTGGACTCCTGCTACAATCTGACATTAACTCAGTTTAGACATCATTTTGGGAAAATAATGTAATTCCAGATGCTATCCATGGAATGTGACACTTCTGATTGATGTTATGAATTCAGAGATAAGAAATTATGTATGAAGAGTTCATTTGCGAAAACCGATACATTTTTATTTATTTTATTTTTTTTGCGCTTTTATTTAGCATATTAAATGTTTTTGAGAGTTGCATTTATCAGTGCTCAAACCTTTTATTAATAGTTTGTAGCCGAGTTTTAGGCCACAGCTAAACCAAAGCATCACCTTGCTGCTGCTGTGAGTACTATCTTATTTGTCGTATGTGCTTCAGCAAGAGATTTCATCAGTATTTGCAGTCAGTTGTGATGGTGTAGATTAGATGACGTCAGAAGAGTTATGATATTAGAATTTTTAAAAAAGTAATAAAAATAAGCAAATGTATGGTTGAATTGTTTGCAATATACCATGCATCTAGTAAATTGGGCCACTTCAGACTGCGTGCTGATTTTAAATGTGTAGGCCTGATGAATGGGCTATTTTGTGATCTCATAGACCCAGACAAAAAGCCACGAGGCCTAGATTTAGATTTGAAGATGGCAGAGTGATCGGTGCTGTTTGTTTATAGCTGGGTTTGGTTTCCATGGAGTTTGTGGTTAAGCTGTTCCTCTCTTATAAACGCATGTTTCCGCCAAACTCCTCGTGACCAAAGCGACCTTTGTCAGACATCAAATGTGTGAGTCATCATCATCATCATCATCAAGTTTATTAGCCGGCAAATGGGACGTCTTGTTAGAAAAAAAACGTGCACTTCTGTCTCTTTCTCCTCGTCTTGCTCAGCCTTTCCATTTATGTCTCTTTCTCTCTGTTAGAGCACAATATTGCATTGTATGTATTGAGTCAGTGTCTGTTATAGATCTTTACTTGTCTCTCTTTCTAAGGGTATGAAAACATTATTAATTCTTGTGTCCTGGTTGAGGTCAAAGTGTGGGTGGCATAAAGAACAAATGACTCGGTGACGCCATAAATATTTTTTTATTTTGACTTTTATTGCTTGGTCTCTCTGCGTATATAAATATTATGATCCCTGTCTATCGATCATTATCAGAAAACTTAACTGAAATATTTCCAAATATGACTGGGAATCACTCTCATGCACATGCACCAATTGATTCATAAGTCACTATAATAATAATAATGAACCAATCATTTCTTTAAATGTTTTTAATGACAAACTTAAAGATAAGGACAATTTTATTTTCTATACATTTTCTATATGTTAAGGTTTTTGCAAAGTATTGAAATCTATAAATATTTTCAGTAACATCTTTCACAAGGCCTTGACTGATTACTGCAAAGCGCTTTTTAGGTGAGTTTATTTTATATTATTTTTATTCTCTTGCTCAAATAAAGTAGTATAAGTATATAACAAAATACTATATATAATATAAGAAATCGTAAAAATAAGTAGGCTGCTTCCAATATAAACCTGTTTAAGTTTGTATTAAAGTACTGGATAAGTACTAAAATCTAAACTAAAAAATAGATTAAAGCTAAAGCTGATACATTTTTTTTTAAGTGAGTTAAAGAGTGACAGCTTCTGGTGTAAACAGTGATGGTTCATGCTCACCATCATTATCATCATCATCACCATCCACTGGTCGATCCACTCTCTTGGTTAGCTCTCAGTGTAAATTAGATTGTCCTGCCTTAGCGAATCCATTGACAAACGCAATGCCAAATGTCTGGCATCATCACCTGTCTTTAGTTACAGTAACTCCTGCACGCCTGTCCCTCATTGTGCTATTTACAGATTTACTGGAAAACAAGATCTCCAGCAGAACCCACAAGATACGGCACAGACACACGTTTGGACCTGAACTCTGGGATGTTTTGAGGGTTTCGTTTTAGTTTTAACATCAGCCGGGAGGTCTGTTGAGTCTACATTTCTCCAGCGCTCTTCACAGATCAGCTGATGATAGAGTTGTTTATGCTGAAGCTCTGGCTCTGTCCCCTGGTTCCCTGCAGGAAACTCTCCTGGTTAATTATAGAACAGTACTGAGGGGGGAGTTGGAGGTAATGGGAATGTCAGATGTAGTTATCGAATTTCCCAGCTCCTCTGGACGCACTCGGCACGTAGTCTTTGGTAGAATAATGCCAGGTTGGGTTTGCTAGATAATTCTCAGATCTGTTTGCAGACTCACCAAGGCTTTGAAAATGTAAAACCCAGCATCGGAAAGCTGACCTTAAAGTCTTTGAAAAGCACACAGAAATGCTTCCAAATCATTAGAATGATCTAATTGATCTAAATCTTACCGAAAATGTTAGTTTACCCAAAAATCTTATTTTAAGCTCATGTGGTTCCAAACTCATAAGACTGTCATTCATATTTGAAATGATGAACGAAATATTTATGTGCATTGTTTTCACATATAAACAATGCACATACATAAAGCTCATCAAAAATGGTAAAGCTCAAACATGATTGCTTGACCTGCAAAATCAAACATTATTGATTCTCAATATAGGTCAGTAAAAGACTAAATTAAATTTGTGTTTTTCATGAATCAAGCAACTTGATCCCAGTCATGATTTTTTTTATATATATTCAATTCAATTCAATTCAATTTTATTTGTATAGCGCTTTTCATGATACATACCATTGCAAAGCAGCTTTACACCAAGTAATGTTTTACAGTATATGTAGTAGTAGCTTGTACATGTACATATGGCATAGATGTGAGGTAAAGATCAATTAATGACA
>JAUCMU010000039.1:4121808-4134021 GCA_032275025.1 Enteromius treurensis
CGTTCCAAACGGTATATGAAGATCACGGACGACAGGTGATAAGGATCGAAGCTCACACGTACAGTAGTTTAGAAAACAAGTCCAGTCCGAATAAGGCTACAGTGTAATTCGGCTATACATCCGCACTAAAGGTGAAAGTCACCATAGCTTGTCGTATAGACTCCAACCCAACTTTGGAAATAGATTAATGGCGATATTTTTTTTTTTATCACGCGATAAGAGTCGTTGCGTTAACGCCGATAATGGCCCACCACTAATTAAAATGCAGACATCAATGAGCGTCACATTGATGACAAAACTGCTCCATTCTTTCACACAGAGACAAGCCGAACACTTATTAGAAACTAGCACTGATTTAAAGAGTTCACCCCAAAATGGGAATTCTGTTATTAATTACTCACCCTCATGTCGTTCCAAACCCGTATGAACTTTGTTCATCTTCAGAAACACAAATTAAGATGTTTTTGATGAAATCTGAGAACTCTCTGACCCTCCATAGACGGCAATACAACTGAAATGGTACCAGGTCCACAAATGTAGTAAAAACATGGGTAAAACAGTCCATGTGACATCAGTGGCTCAACTTTAGTTTTGGGATGCTAAGAGAATGCTTTTTTTACAAAGAAAACAAAAATGACATAATTTACTAACCGTTCTTCTCCCTTAAGTTGCAACTTCTGCCGTTTTGGGGAGTATCACACACTTTAACGTATTTGACGTAATCAGCCTTGTTTACATTCGGGGGTAAAGCATGAGCATAAACTGCGGTTGTTTATGCCTTGAGATACTCTCTAAAATGGTGGAAGATGTAATTTATATATTTAAAGGAGTAAATTATGTTATTTATTTTAATTTCTGGCGAAAAAAGTATTCTCGTAGCATTAAAAAAAAGCCACTGATCTGTTTTACTGATGTTTTACCTTAATGTCTGGATCTGGGATTATTTCAGTTTTGCTGTCTATGGAGGGTCATTATTTCACCCAAAATATCTTAATTTGTGTTTCTGAAGATGAACGAAGGTCTTACGAGTTTGGAACAACATGAGGGTGAGCAATTAATGACAGAATTTTCATTCTGGGGTGAACAAATGTTGTCACCTTTATTTCTGACTGTTAGATTAATCCAGTTCCAGTAAAACCAGAGCTTATCATCGTAATCAACACACATTTTATTGCAATTTTCTATAAGACACCGTTTTAGCTTCCAGCTGTGCCGTGACCGTGTAAATCTGCTAAATCCTGTAATTTTGCACGATACGTACAAGGATACAAGACAGATTGTAAAGGAGATCTCTTTGTTTGAAACCAGGCGGAGTTCACAGCCATGCGGGATCAGTACATGCGAGCGGGTGAAGGCTTCATCATCTCATACTCCATCACAGACCGCCGCAGCTTCCAGGAGGCTCGTCACTTCAA
The DNA here is from genome assembly GCA_032275025.1 of Enteromius treurensis. Lineage (NCBI taxonomy): Eukaryota > Metazoa > Chordata > Actinopteri > Cypriniformes > Cyprinidae > Enteromius > Enteromius treurensis. The sequence goes on from JAUCMU010000039.1 coordinate 4,123,224, forward strand.
GCAGCTGATCTACCGTGTGCGGCGCACCGTCGACACCCCCGTCGTTCTGGTGGGGAACAAGTCTGACCTGGTCCATCTCAGACAGGTGAGACCCCTGTACTCCAGAAATATTCACCCCCCCTCAGGCTGTATTGCAAAATATTGTGCAACAAAATTGAACCTTGGTGTATCTCATTTAAAATACTATCATGTGACAGATATTTTAGCAGCGATAGAAAGCGGTATGAAAAAGGCAAACCCCTCAACATTTTCCAATGGCTTTTTTGATTATTGCAGAAAAAAGCTTTGTGACCCACATTACTCTGAAGCCTGTTTGTATTTTGAAGCCTAAATACAGTACAAAGCTGCACATAGGCTGTAAACTAACTATACCACAGTCACACAACTTAAACGCTAAGCTTTTGTTTAAAAACATATCCCTTGAAAGTGTGACTTAGTCGAATAGTTTGCAGGGGCGGGATTATAAGCACAGTGAGGCACTAGTGATCGTATGAGTTTATCTGTTCGGTGTGATGTTCAATGTCCACAACAACAGTTGCATTTAGACAGCTAGCACCTGTTTCAAGACTAGTAAAAGCTTAACAGTTAACTTAAATGTTATGTTGTGGAATAAAACAGGAAAATGTCTGGAGTTTGTGCGAACCACAGACATTTACCTTACCCAATTATGGGTAATGAAAGGATCATATTGCATACAATCTTATAAGGTGCCTTTATTTTTACCTTACTTGCTTAAAGACTACCAAACAATTGGTTTAATGATTCATTCTTTTTAAACCCTTACTTTGTGTGAGGTTTTGAAAAACTACTCGTTTTAATGATTTAGAGTCGACTCTTTCTTTTGAGAGCCAATTATAGATGTTGTACTTTCAGATTTAAAGCTTTGCAGGATGGTTTTTATTCACTTAGAGCTGTGTTACACACTGCATGGCAGCTCATTTTCAAAAAGCTTATTGACTTGCTAAAATGCAACTTTGTTTCTGGGATTTATCCTACAAAAATACATAATCCCTGCAGCACTCTATAGCAGTGAGAAATGCTTCTTGGTGGCCATGATCTGGATTTTGACGAGGACTTTAACCTGTTTGATTTTAAGTAATTTTTCAAAGTCATTCCCTTAAGGTTTTCTTTCTGTTCTCAGCTCCAACCTTCTTCCTTTTGTCTTTATGATGTCTCAATTCCTTGCCACAGGGACGAATCCCTAATGCCCAGTGCTGCCACCTCTGTGCTTCACTGTAGGGCTGATGTCTCACTGTGATGTACTCTGTCTGATATGAGCCAAACACAGTCTAGCATTGTGCTGCTGTCTGAGTAGAACAGACTCTTCCTGGTCTTCACATGCCTTTGGGCAAACGCTAGTCAAGATAGCGTGAGCTCCTCAATCTTAAGTAGCAGCCAGACAGTTTTTCTCATCTCTGTCACAGAGAACTGCAACTTCGCTGTAGGCTTCTTTATGGCCTCTCTTGCTAAGGTTATCATACATCATTTTGAAGCATGTTCCAGCCTGTTTACATTCAAAGTGGTCTTAATTCTCTTTAGAGACAGGTTTCTTGAAAATATCATACATTTTTAAAGTACCTAAACTAGCGTTAGCTTCAAACACTGATGGAAAATTCTCTTGGAAATACTTTAGATGAGGAAAAAAATCACATGACAAATTGGTTCCAGAGTGTTCTGGATGGGTGTGAGAGTGTTCAAGAAAGTTGTGGTCGAGGAAATTTACATTAACCTAGTGATGGGTAATATTTTGACAATAATAAGAATAAGCAAAGAATGAAGAAGGATTATGTGATACTGAAGACTGGGGTAACGATGCTCAAAATTCAGCTTTGCTCACCGGAATTATTTTTTTTAAATAATTTTTTTATCGTTTGTGTTATATATTTATATTTTTATTAATACATTTTTATATAATTAAAGTTTTGTGTGTATGTGTGTGTATGTACGTATATGTTTAATGTTAATTATTTTAAATAAGAACTAAGTATATTTCATAATATTCTGTTTTTTTCCTCCTATATTTTTGATTTAATGCAGGTGCTTTGGCGAGACCCTAACCCTAAACTAACCTAACCCTAATGACCCACTATTTTTACATATCTAATCATTAACGTTGGAGGAAGACTGGGCACAAATTAAGCCGTTTAGACTGAAGGGCTGTTTGTTTTGTCTTCACACGTTCAGGTGTCTGTAGAGGAGGGCAAGCAGCTGGCGAGGGAGTTCCAGTGCCCGTTTTTTGAGACCTCCGCTGCGTTTCGTTACTACATCGATGAGGTGTTTGCAGCACTGGTGCGTCAGATCCGGCAGCGCGAGGCAGAGATGGTGCGGGGCAGTGAGAGGAAAACCCGCCGAAGCCATTCCTTCTGGAGCCGCCTTAAAGCCCCCTTCCATAAGAAACAGCAGTCTGAGCACTGAGAAGAAGGGCATGATGGGATACCGCCACCTTCCTGATGACGGTTCTCTCACCCGCAGCAATATTAGTCCCATCTCCCTCGGATGGTTTGAGAACTGTATTTACAGTTTCTTTATGATTGTTTGCAATGATGCACTCCCAATCATTTCGGTTAGACTAAACCCCTTGCTGTGCAGGACACACTCACTGTCATCATTTGGGACATGGGCTGATTTACTGATGTTAGAGATTAAGAAAGACATATTAAACTTGACAGTAGTTATTATTTTTCTATTTTGGGACAGCAGTATACGTTGTGAAGGTGAATGTAGTACCTCATATTTTAACTGATGGGAATGAAGAAGGATTTGTGTTTTTTGAAGTAAAGAGAGGTAGGGTCATGTCAGAAACGGGTCAGAGATTTGCTAGTTGGAATAAAATGAAGGTCGAATGAGTTTCAGAGAGCATGTTGTGCAGAGTAGAAAGAAGGAAAAGAAAGTGACGTGTTGCAGGATGGGTAAAAAGGCAAGGGTTTATGGTAGAAATATTAATCTGCCAGTATAATGAGTACTGTGAACCGTTCCTTTTGTTAGACACATTTACAAACCCTTGCTGTAGTTGATTCGCAACTCTGTTCTTTAGCTTCTTTTTTAAAAACTGGGTGAATAATAACATGTCCGGGTCACATGTCACCCCAAAAGTGTTTTTAAAGAAAATAATTTAGTAATTAATTAGATGGGATGCATTGCAAAATATTTTCATAACTGGAAGCACATTTCCCCCCAAATACTGAGATGTCACAATTATTAAATTTGTTAAAATTATATTCTTATTACTGTAGTACAGTAGTATTTTACCGCTTAATATATTTTTCATTTTACAATGACGAGATTTTTTTTTTAACAGTGATGCAGATGTAAAAGTGGGGTTGCTTTATTGTCATGAGAATAATGCAAAAATGTTCCTAAAATGCACTCTTTTTAAATCAAAATATAACTTCTTATATTCTGACCTGAAATATGACCTGGACACGTTAGATTCAGTCAACTAGGATGCATTTGATGGAAACTGAGCTGTGTGAACTAGTTGCAAAATACACTGTATGAATGACCTTTATTTGTAATTTTGCTAAGCAATATTCAGGTCCACCTTTAAGCACATTAATATGCTGACCAACTTGATTATGATTGAAAACAAAATTGTTTCGTTTTTACACAGGGCCATTTTTATTCCAGTGGTTTCTGTAGTCAATGTGTAGGAAATGAAAGACTTAAATGTGGCTTTTAATTTCCTCTTACACATGCTGTGCACTTACTGTGCATCACATAAAAAGAATGTCTGTTCATTTTGGCATTTCATGCAAGTTCATGTTATTGTTTTTCTTGTGATTATTAGATTTTATTTTTAAGCTGAATTGGTTTTCCTTTATTTATTGTTATCAGAGATTCTCAAATAAAATTCACTTTACCAATCTGAAGCGTAGTCTGATATATATATTTTTTTATTATTGTTGTTTTTTAATCTTGTATTGTTTTGTTCTTAGATATTATCAGTAATATTAAATACAATATTAAATGTGTGACCCTGGATCACAAAACCATTCGTAAGTAGCACAAGAATATTTGTAGCAATATGCAGCAATACACTGCATTTTTATTTTTTATTTTTTTTTTTGCCAAAAATCATAAGGATATTAAGTAAAGATCATGTTCCATTACGATATTTGGTAAGTTTGCTACAGTACGTATATCAAAACTTAATTTATGATTAGAATATCCATCGCAAAGGACTTTTGGACAACGTTAAAGGTAATGTTTTTTTTTTTGGGCACCCTTAAATTACTGGTATCTCGGCCAAATATTGTCCAATCATAACAAACCATACATCAGTGGAAGATTTGTATAAATCTCAATGTCGAAAAATTGGTCCAGGTCCTAACAGTAATGTTAAATGTATACTTTTTTATTTTTTTGGCGGCCCCTGGCGGATGTTTTTTTTTTTTTATTAGTCGCTGGAAACCAACAGTAGGTTAATTGAACAGTTAGTCGTTACATATAAAATTGAGCTAGTCTAAAATAAATGGACACTTTTATTTATTTATTTTTTTTGCTGTCTCCGTACCTGTTAAACACGTATGCCTAAACTTAATCGACTGTTATTCAACTAAAACTGCACAATGCGCTTTCTATTTATCCAAACGCGAACGGCGTGTCCCTGTTCGTTTGCCGTCCATGGATTAAAGTGTCAAAGCGACAAAAACATCAAGCGCAACACAGCAAGTATGCCACATAATTCCAGCCCCAGACTACAGTCAAAAGTGCGCGTTCTCTGAAAACATCGAGGATCTTCAAGGCGAGCTGTTAAACGTCTATCTGGCGCGTGAATCTGCGTGAAGAGGCGCGTAAAGGACGCTAGGCCCAGCGCGCGTGTGTTTATGATGGAGTCGTGGGTGAGATTCAGCGCGCAGAGTCAAGCCAAAGAGCGCGTGTTCAGGTGCACAAACACTCACTCACTGCCTGTTTACAACACTACCGCCACATATACACTAGGTAGGGTCCTTGACAGCATGCACTTTGCAGTCTGTTTCGAGACTAGGGAACGCTGCACTGGAAGTTGTGCTCGTTGATGCTGTTTTTGTTTACTGTTAAGTTACTTCACAATTAACGTAACACTAGCAACAAAGCGCTGTATTACTCTCATGTTTTAGCTTGTAGTCTTTACTAAAATGACTCTGAGTACTATCTCATATATAGATATGAAACCCATTCAGCACCATGAACAATGAACACCTACCACTTTTAATATACGTTACATAACGTTATAACTTATTAATATAAGGCGTACTGTTATTATAAAAGCATATTTGTATTAACCTGGCTTTTGAGCACCAATGATGAGATGTGTTTTTGTGATTTAATACAATGATTGTCATACCTTTGTAGAGATGTACACTACCAGTCAAAAGGTTTTAAACAATAATGTTTTTTTTTAATTAGATTAGCTTTATTAGCTCTTCTGCTAATCAAGCCTGTATTCATTTTGATCAAAAATACAGCAAAAGCAGTACTATTGTTATATATTTTTACTATTTAATATAACTGCATTATATTTGAATATATTTTAAAATGTTATTCATTCCTGTGACAAAAGCTGAATTTTCAGCAACGTTACTCCTGTCTTCAGTGCCACATGATCATTTAGAAATCTTTCTAATATGATGTCTTGCTGCTCAAGAAACTATTGTTATTATTATTATAAATTATTGATAATAATTATATAAATATTTAAAACAGTGAAGTAAATTCTTTCAGGATTTTTTAATGAATAAAAAAATCCAAAGGTCAGCATTTATGTAAAAATAAAAAGCTTTTAAAACATTATATACTATTCTAAAGCCTGGAATTAGTATAAATATTTTTTATTATTGTTTTTTTTTTTTTTTAGGGAGGAGGGGGTTACAGAAATGAAGCCATGATGATTGTAGAAAATTATTTAGGAAGAAGCTTTAAATCGGTGAAAAATTAAAAAGATTTCTATAATGTTACAGTTCTACTTCAGATAAATGCTGTTCTTTTGAAAAATTTATTCATTACAGAAACCTGAAATACAGCTGTTTTCAACATTTTATATATATATATATATATATATATATATATATAGATAGATAGATATTTTATTATCTATTATAAATTATTATTAATTTATTCATTATTAGTAAAAATATTTAAACTGTTTATTACTGTGCTTTGGATCAAATAAATACAGGCTTGGTGAGCAGAACGGAATTCTTAAAAAAAAAAAAAAATCTTACTGTTCAAAAACTTTGGAGTGTTAGTGTAAGTGTTGTAATACTTGTTGGGGCTGATTTTGTGTACTTGTGATTGAACAGGGCTGCTCAGTACGCCTGCACACTGCTGGGATACACACTGCAGAGAGGAGGAGCGAGACCAGAGCTGCTAAACACTATCAAACAACTGGAAGCTCACATGAGCCTGACCAGAAAATGTATGTTTAAGATCTTCTGCTGAAGTCAGTGGTAGGAAGTTAAAAAAAATAATGGATCATGATTATAAGTCTCTGAGGGAGGGGTTTAAACTGATAACACCTATTATTATTATTAGTAATTAGTGAAGTAGTTGCATTAAGTGACTCCCGATGTCTAATCTCCTGCCACTCCCAGAATCTGTGCATGTTGCTATACTGAATGCTTGATTGATTGAGTGTGTGTGTTGTGTCAGTGATGCGGTTAGGGAACTCCGCTGAAGCTCTGGAAGCAGCCAAACGCAGCGTGCATCTGTCAGACTGTGTGCTGCGGCTCTGTATCACAGTGGCACACTTGAACAGAGCCATGTATTTTGCCTGTGATAATGTACTGTGGGCTGGCAAAACAGGACTGATGCCTGAACTGGACCAAAACAAATGGAGCCAGAGATCATTTAGGTGAGAGTTTTATTTTCATTTATATGAAGATGGTTGCATTTAATATTTTGAACAAAGCGCAAAGTCTAATAACCCGACTTTCCCTCTCTTTCTGTAAACAGATACTACTTGTTTGCGCTCATCCTCAATCTAACGCGAGATGCGTATGAGATCCGTCTGCTGATGGAGAGAGAGTCCCGCAGCAGTTCGGCCAAAAGCTTTATCTCCAGTCCGTCTCCGCTCACGCCGAGCCCAGAGAACGGAGGAGAGTTTCCTCTGACCCTGTCTCCCTCCTCAGGGCTGTCTCCTCTGCCGCCCCTGCCCGTGATCTCAGCCAGACTCAACAAGCAGTTCCAGCTCCTGATCACGGTGCTGCGCAACAACCCTCCGCTGCTCTTGGACCTGCTGAAGAACCTGTGTGACATCTTCATCCCGCTGGACCGGCTGGGCCTGTACCCCACAGGCTCAGGCTTCGTGGGTGCCTGCGGCCTCACGTCCTCCATCCTGTCCATCCTCACTATAGTTCACCCCTGGCTCAAACTCAAGCCCTGAGTCGCAGGGTGAGGACTACCTGTCCTGTGGCTTTACTTCTGGAGAGAACCTCTCTTGAGCTTGTGTTCATTCCACTTTAATTGCACATTCAAAACCATTTCTCCTATGTGTGGAAAAACTAAAAACAAGATCTGACCTGTTCTAATTAAAAACCAGTAATTGAAGTCTGAAAATGTCTTAGTCTGGCCACATGTTGTCACATATAATGCTGTAGTTTTCAGTGTGGGGGTGTTTAAGTGCTCTTGCAGTTCAGCACTGAACTACAGATGGCAAACGTCTGATGATGAATCTCATGAAGATATGTCAGATTTATATTTCACCCCTAAATCAATGGAGAATCTACATAAAAGAAATCTAATGCATCAGACATGTGACCTTTTACAAATGTACATTACAATTTAAAGAATTGTTAGTCTTTGCTAGATTCAAAAGGTCACAGCAAAAAGTATATATATCTTACACCGCAGCATTTTATTGAACATTAAGCATTTAAGCATGCTAATCAAACGCTGTAAAACAATACTGCTGAGTTCGGAAACGGCTGAAATGTTAAAAATGCAATACTTTATCCAATAGATCCTTTTAAAACCTACATCTGTGTGCAAGGCTGTTTTTTTAAATTACTGGAGTTGTGAACCTCTGCAATTTATGAAACATATTTCAAAAGTAGAAGTTTACATTTTTGCAGTGATTTAATAAATGATCAACCAAAAAGGGTTTGGGGAATGGTTAAGAAGTAGCAGGTTGAAAACTGATATTTGCTTAATTATACTACACCACTGACAGAGCTATAATGCAGATTTTGTTATGTGTGTATACATGACTTTAGAGTTTTACGCAACATAACCATATTTTGAAACTTCTTGAATGTTAATGCTATGCATCATTAAGGTCACTGGTGGTGACATGATGGAGCTGTGAATCTAACTTTTGAAATAAATAATGCCTTGAATTTTATTCCCTAGACTGGTGTTTTCTCATTTTCCATGTGCATTAATTAGGATCTCAAATCGAAGGTTATTTGCAGCCTGTCAGATTCAGCTGCTCTCGTCTTGAATCACTCATGTGCATATTGTCCTCGTCTTGTTATGCCGCATCTCACCACTAGAGGGAAACGCAGCCCTACATTTACTACCGGAAACAACATGGTTTCAATAAGGCCTTATCTTTCAGACAAGAAAATGTATAAGCGTGACCAGATTTCTCACATCATATCCTTGTTCAGTGCTCAAAATATAATTTCAGTTTAAGCCAATACAATACAAAACTGTAAATAGTAACTCCTGCAAATACTGCAAACAGATCAAAACAAAAGCCTATTATAACAAAATTCTGACCTTACAAAACACAAAAGGCACATTAAAAATGAGAACATGATAGATAAATCAGTATTACTTTACACCCCACTTAATATTAGGTGGCCTTTACTCTTGTAAAATAATTATTTGATGCAGTGCACTTATTATGTACACAAATGTTTTTATGCTGTACTTATACACCCATTATGACCCATTAAACCTACCCAATACCACCAAACCTGTCCTAAACCTTTCAGTGTTTTACACTGCACACTCTGACCCTCTCTAGACAACAAGGATCCAATCACGGTCAAGGCTCAGAAACGTAGCAAAGCCAAGCTGTTGTGATGCCACGTGACATCAGGGGTTCAACTGTGATTTAAAAGCTACAAAAATACATTTCGTGCACCAAGAAAACAAACAAAAAAATAACAAATTTATTCAACAATTCATCTCCTTCACCATAGAGCCATTTTTTTACTCATTAAATTTTTTTATTATTTTTTTTTACAAACCTTTAAATTGATATGCGTGTTCAATTTGATCATGTCCTCAGTGCAAAGTTATCAACTTCCACTAAAAATAAGTTCTGAAGAAAAGATTATAACCTCAAAATTATGTTAATTATGTATAATGTATAATGTATAATTGACTAGGCTAAACCTCATCTACTTGTACATTCAATCATGTGAAAGTATATGTATTTTTGTACACATTTTCCACCCTGTTAGGATGTACTTCCTCGCCTTTCAAAATAGAATACAATTTTACTAGAAATTAGAATTTTACTCCTTTTTGAAATGTTCTCCTGCTTGTCCCACTCTTAGTCCACCCTGTTAGGATATATTTTGGAGAATGTTTGTCTGATGAAAAAAGAAAGAAAAAACATATATCTGACATAGTTATAAACCTTATGTACATCTGTAGAAGGTTAGAGAGCTAAATGTTGATCACTGAAAAAAATACAGCTAATTAAGCTCAGAATTTTCCACCCTGTTAGACTCCACCTTGTTAGGTTTTTATAGACTGTGAAATAATAGGTGGAAATACGAATAGAATTCTGAGCTTGGCAAAAAAAAAAAAAAGAAAAAAATAAATTAATAAAAAATCTTTTCTAAAAGGATTTAGAAAAAACATACTAGTGTTTAACATGTGCTTGGGTCCTGCGGTTGTATTTAACGGCACAGATTGAGTCTCCTGCTGAGAATGAATGGCGGTGGAGGTCTGTCTTCCTCCTACTCTCTCAACACGCTTACATCACACTGATTCACATGCTCTGTGTCACTCCCACATGGATGCCTTTGTTTGCATTACCCCCGACACTCTCTCTTTCTCTCGTCCAGGCTTTTACACTTTTGCTAGTAGAACGTTTGCAAGCTGATTCTCAAGAGAGGCCATTGTCAGAGTAATAATAGGAAATGTTGTAGTCACACGTGCCTGTTGGGCTTTATATTCATCTTGAGTGTTTTCACTAGGAACCGAATTACATAAATGGTGAGCAGTATTGGAAAAGGTGAAGCTGGTCATCAACACCACCCACAGTCACCCACAGCGTCTCGTTCTCTTTATATTTCATTCTACGCTCTTTCTGATCAGGCAACCCTCTTTCTTATGTAACATACGCTATTCTTTTATTAGGCTCCCAAAATGTAGTAGTCATAGAGATATTGGTTTTATGGCGCTGGGGAGCAGGTCTGAGAGCAGCACTTTTCAATGCTGTCCCAGACGTTTGAACCCGACCAACAAAGATCTGGACACACAAGCTGCTGCAGACAGTAACATTACACCACAACTCATGCCGCTTTTGAAAGAGACGGAGAGAGGATGAGTAATGTTTGGCGTGTCTCAACAGAGCATGTCTCTTCATGAGTCTGTGCCAAGCTGAGATTAATGCTGAGTTAATAGACAACTGATTGTTTCTGAACACAGACCCACTGGAGCTCTTTCTTCCACTTCAGATCAATCACAACATCATCATGCAAAGTACCAAACACTGACTACACTGTTAAAAAAATCTGTAGAAATTACAGTATTACTGGCAGCTGTTTGCCAGTAACTTGCTGTAGATTTAAATTTATGTTATTTACTGACAACAGTTTGTTCAAAGTTAATTGAACATTAAACATTAACAAGTCTT
>JAUCMU010000039.1:4134121-4153606 GCA_032275025.1 Enteromius treurensis
AATGTTTAATGTTCATTTAACTTTGAACAAACTGTTGCCAGTAAACAACATTAATTTAAATCTACAGTAAGTTACTGACAAACAGCTGCGTTAACTACAGCAAATTTTTTACAGTGTACGGACTGTTACAAACTGAAATGAAAAGGAGGATTTTCGGACAGTGATTGAAACACAACAGCTAATTTTGGGTTACAGTCTCAATAATTCAATAAATCCATTTATCTGTCTCTTTTTATCTTCATTTCATTTTTGTTATAGAAGTTATGGAGCGTAATATTTTTATCACTTAGACGTTGCTTTTTATGAAATAATATCTATAGTTTCTTTTTCTTTCTTTCTTTCTTCCTTTACTTCTTTACTTCCTTACTTTTTACTTCCTTCCCCATACTTCATTCCTTTCTTCCTTTCCTACATACTTTCTTCATTCCTTCCTTCCTTTATTACTTCCTTCTAACCCTATACTTCCTTCTCCCCTTCATTCCTTCCTTTTTACTTCTTTACTTCCTTATTTCGCTACACCCTCTTCTTTACTTTTCCTATCACTTTCCTTTCCTTCCCTATACTTCCTCTTTTCCTTCCTCTCTTCCTTCCTTCCTTCCTTCCTTCCTTATTTCCTTCCCTAAACTTCCTCTCTTCCTTCCTTTCTTCCTCTCTTCCTTCCTTCCTTCCTTCCTTCCTTTTTTTACTTCCTTCACATATACTTCCTTTCTTCTTTAATTCATTAATTCCCCATGCTTTCTCTTTTAATTTCTTCCTCCCTTTCTCCCTTTCTTAAATCTTTCCTTTCTACCTTCCTTCTTTACTCTCTTCCTTCCTTGCATCTTTACTTCCTTCTCTATACTTCCTTACGTCTTTATTTTCTTCCTTCATTCCTCCCTTTCTTCCTTTGTTCTTCCTTCCTTTATCTATCCATCCATCCATCTATCTGTTCTAGTTAAAACTATTTGTATGAACATTACATATTGTTTAACTACTTTTTTTTCTGCACACTCTTAAAAATAAAGGTGCTTCATGATTTTTTACCATTTTTCTAAACAGTTCCATAAAGATCCTTCAACTTCTGAAGACCCGTTCTGTTTCACCAAAGGTTCTTTGTGTTGATAGAAGGTTCTTCAGATTCTAAAAAGGTAAAAAAGAGATGGTTCTTAAAAAAACCTTTGACTGAATGGTTCTGTGTAAGCAAAATTGTTCTTCTATGCATCGCTGTGAAGAAGCTTTTGAAGCACCTTTGTGTGGGGATTGTTGGCGTCACTGTTGTTCTCATAAGTATAACCTCCAGACATCATTTCAGGGGATACAGGTCTCTGTCTGGACTTCCCCGTCACACACTGTATAAGGTCATAATATCTATCCTTCCTGAACAATAATCTGCCTTGAGGTCTGTGGTTTATCTTTTGTGGACAGCTGATTCATACAGAAAATGTTTCAGTGTACGGATCACGTGTCTTTATATGCACACAATCCTATCAGATGTGTGCGGTGATTAGTATCGGCCCTCATGTCCTACTGCCATATGAGCCAGATTCGAGCTGCGGGGCTGATGGGATACAGGAAGACAGGAGAGGAGCGGCTCGTGCTTGACATTCTGTCATCACAATGCAGAAGATAAACAGAGCACTTTGGCTTTATCAGGACGCCATTGTGTAAAACATTGAATGACAAAGGGGATGTGAGGTAAAGTACATAGATATGAATATCTGCCATTCAACACATCAAGATACAGTATCAACAGGTCAACAGGTCATGTTTAAGGTTTATATAATGTTGTTTGTGCAGTTAAAATGGGGCATATAATATAATTTATATACAAAGGTCTCTATATCCCATTCACTATGAATGTAAAGTACCCTTCAAAAGTTTGGATTGAGCAAGATTTAAAACAGTACTGAAAGGTTCATATTCTGGTTTTGGGAGTCTCCAACAACAGGTTGACATGCATGCTAGGTTAAGAAACACTTTAATTGTCTTAAAATATGCATTTATTTTTGTCTTATTTGCTCAAGGACTCCCAAATGATTCACTCAACGGTTCATTTTTCCAAACCCCTCCTTTGCATGACGCTAATCTGCTGTGATTGGTCAATAGGTGTCATTTTCATATCATCGTGCCTGTATGGTCTGAAAACACAGTGTTTGTGAGTGCAGTGCTGCTTTGTGTACAGCGTTACCAGGGAAACCCCTATTTTCCTGACTTAAGATGCTGACTCAAAGTAATAAAATCTATCAGTCATTGATCAAATAAATGCAGTGTTGATGATCATGAGAGATAACAAAACATTATTTATTTATTTATTTTTGTTAGGTGCTTTAGATATGTTTTGTGGTTTAGAGAGCTCAATGTTTGTTGGGGCCTAATATATATTTTTTTCATTTAATTAATTAAATTTTTTTTTATAAAGAGGCAGCATCAAATGTCAGCTTTATGTCCATAGCATTACATCTGTGTTGGACATCAAGAAGGGCATCAAGAAAGAACATTTGAGTGCATGAGGATTTTTTTCCAGTTCAGAATGGCACTTCACAAAGATAAAGTACAATTGTCCCAAAATTTTATATGTAAAATGTGCAGTATGCATTTTTACTTTTGTATTAATTAATTATTATTATTAAAAATAATAATAATAATAGCTGTGGAATTTTTTGGACTTAATATAATTACTAAGAAATGGCAGGTAACATTAAAATAAAAGTGAAATTTTGAAGTAGAAAGTATTTTTTTGAGAGTAGTATTTTATTTCGATAGGAACCAAAAAATAAAGCACAATATTATCTGCAAACAAAACATGCTGCATGGTTTAACTCTGAACATATTCTAAAGTCATTTTTAGACATGACATGTTTAGACTGAAACGAAACAGACATTTAAGATTGTTTCCTCCTGAATGGGTTCAACAGCTAATAGTATAAACCAATGCTTTTATCAGCATAACAAGCGTTTCACTTCATTTCCTGGACTACATCAGAGTCACTATGCAGAATATTTTCATTCCTATATTTCCCACACGGTGAAATAAAGTGCTGCTGAAAGAGTCAAACACTAACAGTGTTGTGGGTTTATGAGGGCAGCAGTACAGATCCCTCTGGAAATGAAGAAAGGGAGTGAAGACCAAATATGCCCACCCCTGTTTGTCCTCCTGTCAGTGGGGAGTAAAAATACTGCAGCTACGTGCTGCTCACCAAGCCTCCTTCTCCAGTGCAGCGTGTCCCACAATCCTCTGGGAGAGTCTGTGCACAGCTGGACGTAGTGTCTGCACTTCATAGCTAAATAAATACACAATAAAGTTAAAATAATAGTTTTCAACACATTTTGCCAGGGCTGTTTTAACGAACTAAAACTAGAAGCATTAAAAAACTTTTTCGTAACTTGAATTAAAAAAGTAAATAAATAAAATTTAAAGTAAATAAATAAAATGTTATTGCAATTAATTTGTGTACCAAAATAGCTTAATAAAAACTTAATAAAAATATAGGCATACCATAAATGTATCTATAAATCTATAAATGTTTTGTTTTCCATGTGCTTGATTCCAGATTGTAATATAGACTTGTAGTGTGGTATATTTGCAGTGGATGTTTTGGTGTCCTGTGCATTCAGCTGGCCTTTGTCTCCAATCTTGATAAACAGTGCAGTCTTCTTTCAGGTCTGTGTGAGGGTGAGGAGTGATCCGCTGCTCGATATGAAAGCTCTGCTCTGCCTACGTGAGGTCCGAGGCTCAGTGCTGTCCAACAGAGACGCTGAGATAAAGCAGAAGAGGAGAGATGAGGAGATAACAGACCACTGCCACTGACACATTGAGTTGAAACACACTGCCTAATGACTGCTGATTTCACTAAACAGCAGCTGAGACAGTTTACTGTGGTCAAAATATAAAATTAAAGTGCAATTAATGAAAAATAAGGAGACAAAACAGAGTAACCATTGCGAAAAAGAAGTACATTTAAGTATACTTAAAAATAATTATATCACATGTCCTCTGAAACAGATCGGTGGGTTTTTGTAACAAAAATATTTCTAGTTTTCAAATTATAACCTAAATTACCTACATAACTCCCTTCCGCCAAACACAAACTCGCTAATCTGTCATATACAGTCATACTGTATACACCTATGGCTTTGGGTAATTTTCCATTTTGGATGATCTATTCCTTTAATTAAGGATTATCTTTTCATTAAAGTTTTTTGGGAATGTTTGGGAAACTTTGAGTGAGTTATGTTAAATGTAATCTGATTATATTACCTAAAATGTACAGAAGCGTATACTCAATAAAATTAAAAAAACATTTTTTGTGCATTTATACTGGAGTTTTCAAACCTACAAGCTATGAGTAAGAGTTATTATTCAGTGTTTACACAATAGTGTGAAGGCACAGGAGCAAAAAATGGTTCATTTTAACCTTAGGGTCAAAGAGTGGGTGGAAAATCGTCATGCGAATCTATCGCTGTTTTTGTTAAAAGAAACACTGACTAAAAATATTAGCTCCAGGATAAAAATGTAATGTTTTATAAAAAGAGGCAGTCACGTTAAAGACATGAGATATGATGGTTTTAGACTTACTTGATTATTTATTGAACTGATGTAAAGGACTTCCACTCGTGGTTTATACAGCATGAACAGTATATTTCATTCTGTCTCCTTTTCTTTTCCTCCCTTTCTTAGTTTCATAGCTGTTTTTTGTCTGCTTAACTCAGCTCCACACGGTTCAGCCTCACCACCCCTGAATGCACAGATACTTCAGCATTGCTGGGCAGAAAGCCCTAAAAGTACCAACAGCAAAGAGGTCTGGATCTCTCTCTCTCTCTCTCTCTCACACACACACACACACACACAGTATAGCACAAATCAAAGATCTCATGCAATCTGAGAATGTGCTGTTGTCTGCTGTTCTCTGTGTTACACAGGGACACAGAAAAAGCCATTATTGTCTCGTTTTCCAGAGCTCAGCTCATAGAAAACAGGGACGGCAGCCACTGGACACCTGGGAGAAGTAATGAAAACTATGAAAAGCAGCCAAGAGATGCAGGTCAGGAGGCTGGTGGCTCTAATGAGTATCAGTGATTACATTATACAGGACTGCTTAGATGAGGGTGGTCCAGCTATGGTGGTCGTTCTGACTTAAAGAGACTATGTGTAAAAGAGACAGTTCATCCAACAAAGACAATTTGCTGAAAATGTACTCACCCTAGCTTCATTCAAGATGTAGATGAGTTTGTTCTTCATCAGAGCAGATTTGAACAGAACCTGCTCAGTTATGGATGCTCTGCAGTGAATGGGTGCCATCAGAATAAGAGTCTCAACAGCTGATAAAAACATCAAAATGATTCACCAGCAATCCATACAATCCATAGACAGAATCTATAAACACTTATTTTTGCTTCAGTTGATAGACCGGAGTTGTGTGGATTACTGTGATGTTTTATTATCTGTTTGGACTCTCATTCTGACGGCACCATTCACTGCACTGAGCAAGTAATGCAATGCAAAATTTCTCCAAATCTGTTTCCATCAACAAACAATCTTATTTAGATCTTGGATGGCCTGAGGTCCATTTTTAGCAAATTTTCATTTGAACTATTCCTTTAAAAAAGATAATTTTCTAATGTTCTTCTGCAGAACTCAAATATATATATATATCTTGAATGATTCTGTTGTTTTTGTCCATGCAATTAGTCAACAAGTCAATGGTGTCTAAAAAAACACTGGACCCCACTGACTTTCATTGTGTGAACAAAAACACTTGGATGGATTTTAAAACCAACTGTTGTAATAATATTCCACTGGAAGCAGAAGTGGCTGGATGCACGTACTTCACCGTGCACAAACATCATGCACGCCTGCTTTATATTTAGTACAGAAGTATTTCTGTTTCCTGGGAATGAGGTGCCTTTTTGCACTGTTCCAGACCCAGTTTCATTTACTCAAACCTAAACTTGTGTATATTTTAGAAGGCAGTGTAAACCTGTTCTCTGATCGCTCCAAAGGGTGACCTCACACAAACTGTTCTTTCCCATGGTCCAGGCGGCCCTCTCATTCTGCTCAGATTCCTGATGACGCCTACCAGCCCCCATTTTTATGTTAATACAAAGTCAGATTTTATTTGGGTGGTTTTGTACCCTGAGAGCTGTTTTTCTAGTTGTGGTGTGTTTCTAAAGAGATCTGACAGTGGAGTATACTGTATAATATGGTCATGTGCTGTGACTAAAGTGATTAGAATTCTTATTTGAAATCCCTTTGATGTATTTGTGAAATTATATAAAGAAACTGGTGTTCCCCATCTGTTTGTCACTACGAGTTATGTCGTGAAGACAGACTGGGGTCTTGTTTGGAGCCCGGATTCGCTCTGATTAGGGGAAAATGGCAATGAAAATTGGCTAGGGGAATTTGCATCCTGAGCCACTCCCCATCATACGGGTATAAATAGGTGACAAGTTCAACCACTCATCAGGTTTTGCTGAAGAGCCGAGAACTAGTCCCTGGCGCCCAGCGATGGTTTGAGGTTGTGGCAGGGTGACATAACGTCTCCATTCCCTCCATTAGGGAACCAGGGTTACCTACGTAACCAAAACGTTCCCTGTCTGTCCGTCACTACAAGTTATGTTGTGACGATCGACTGGGGTCCAAGCACCACAACCTACAGCACTGCAAATGTTTGGCAAGCAACTGCGTTTCAACAAACGCTATGCAAGGTCGTAACCTTCCCAACGCTCCAGCACAAATTCGCTTACCTTGGCATCTGCAGGGACCATTGGTGAGTACATTTCTACAAGAGAAGCCAAGCTGTTGTTCCTGACATAGAGATAGCCTCTAAGAAAGGGATTTCGAACTTCATGAAGTTTGCTTCAAATTTTCCTATTTGTTGTTACAGTTACGTGATTACTATTGCAGTAATCACAGTGCAGTGAATGGCTGGTCACTCGGGAAGCACAATCTCTTTGTGAGGTTCCTGATGGGTGCTTGGGATTAAACCCACCTACGTCGCCCCTGGTACCCTCCTGGGATCTCTCTGTAGGCCTGGCTGGACTTTAAAAGAGCTGATTGAGTCAATTGAGCTTAAATTCCTGTCTATTAAGATGCTCCTGACCCCACTCACTTCCATCAAGAGGGTCGTGGACCTCCAAGCATTTTCAGGAAGCAAAGGCAAACAAAGCCTTGTGTTCGGGCCGGCCTACTCTCATGTTGTCTTGAGACGCCGGTCTGGATACATGCCCAAGATTTCCACCACACCTTTCCGTGATCAGGTGGTGAACCTGCAAGCACTACCTTTGGAGGAGGCAGATCCAGCCTTGGTGTTGCTGTGTGCCGTGAGAGCCCTGTGCTTATATGTGGACCGCACCCGGAGCTTTAGAAGCTCTAAGCAGTTCTTTGTCTGTCACAGAGGTCAGCAGAAAGGGAAGGCTGTCTTCAAGCAGAGGTTGGCCCACTGGATAGTGGAAGCCATCACTTTGGCGTACCAGGCCCAAGGCAAGCCGTGCCCCTTGGACGTAAGGGCACACTCCACCGTTCTTCCTGTCTGTTGTTGGTGTCTTGTTTGCTGGGCATTCCCCCTTGCACGGCGATGCAAGTGCCTTTTCGTCCAGTGGAGTTCCCTGTCCACAAACCCTGGTCGAGCATCCTCCAGTACCCTCACCAGTCAGACTTGGCAGAGCTGTCTGAAGCCAGGCCCAGTACCTGACTCTTGTCAGCGCCTGTACTGGGTTAGGTGTCCACATGGCTGATTCCCTGTGGGCAATCCCATATGTGTATTCTTCCACGGTAAGGTTTCCCTGTGGGTGAACTCATGTCTTCCTTTGGCATACCACGCTGCATGTTTTTGCTGTCAGTTGCTCCTCCTCCTTCCGCAGATGGGATCTGCCTCAGAGACCCAGTTCGAGACCCTTCCCTTTGGGTAGGATGTGGCCTCCATAGCACTCTTCCCCAGAAGGCCCCCTTCATTCTGACAAACTGTAACAACAAATAGGAAGATTTGAAGCAAACTTCATGAAGTTTGAAATCCCTTTCTAAGAGGCTATCTCTATGTCAGGAACAACGGCTTGGCTTCTCCTGTAGAGATGTACTCACCGTTGGTCCATGCAGGTGCCAAGTTAAGCAAATTTGTGCTGGGGTGTTGGGAAGGTTACGACCTTGCATAGCATTTGTTGACACGCAGTTGCTTGCCAAACAATTGCAGTGCTGTAGTTTGTGGTACTTTCCATTGGACCCCAGTCTGTCATCACAACATAACTCGTAGTGACGGACAGACAGGGAACGTGTTGGTTACGTAGGTAATCCTTGTTCCCTGATGGAGGGAATGGAAATGTTATGTCCCCCTGCCACAACCTCGAACCATTGCTGGGGGCCAGGGACTAGTTCTCGGCTCTTCAGAAAAACCTGATGAGTGGTTGCACTTGTCGCCTATTTATACCCATATGACGGGGAGTGGCTCAGGATGCAGATTCCACTAGCCAATTTTCATTGGCGTTTTCTCTTAATCAGAGTGAATCCAGGCTCCGAACAAGACCCCAGTCTGTCATCACAACATAACGTTCCTTCCATCAGGGAACGAGGGTTACCTACATAACCGAGATGTTAATATGCAGGTTTTGCCCTGTCTTTGAAAATATTTGTTTGTACTAATCGCATTTGCATTATGGAGTAGAAATGACCCAGTGTAATATATATATATATATATATATATATATATATATTATAATTGTGACTTCATGGCAGTGTGGAGAGAGAATGTTTCACGTTTCTCTCCTCTGGATACAGAGTTATTAATTTGCTTAAATATCTCAAACACTTAAGTATATAAGAGGATTGCAAAACTGCTGCTTTATCCCTTTCTTTACCTCTTTAACTTCTGCTGGGTTTAACAGCAGCAAGAATGCATTTAATCTGATTCCTACTTTAATGTTTTCTTATGGCTACTTATTCCTGTCATAAACTGGGAACAGTGTTGATTTTTATAGCAGCACGTGAGTGGCCACATCAACTCTTTACATGGCCCCTCATTTGAAGTGTCTGGATCATATGGAACCCCCCCCCAAAAAAGATTTAGCATAGTCCCATGCTCAGGTTTAGCATTAAAAGCAACTTTGGAGACTTTCATTCTGTACAGTCAACACCCTCTTAGTTGTAGCCATGTCAACTTTAGTTGACCACAGAATGAAGCCAAGATAAACAACCTTGAGGGGTTTCACTTAATCTGTACCACTAATTAAGAAGATTTAGAAGGCTTAGTTTTGAGGGAAATGTTTTGGGTCATTAACTACCTCTGTTTTTTATTTTGTACTATTCTGAGGTCCACTTATCATTTAAAATAATAAAAGAAAAAAAAAACAATGTTGAAGTAATAGTCTATTTTCTGTCCAGTTTTTAAGCCCCCAGATTGCTCTATTAGAATAGTTGTGACTCGAAAAAAAAAACGCCCTCTGCTATAATTGGCTAACAGTCCAACTGCTCACCAGATGGGATGCTGCTGTTATTTCAGTAAAAAAATGCATAAATCAATATATCATATATCAAACCTTTTGTTTAACACACAAAGCAATAGTGATCATGCAATAAAAGTATTTACTCACACTTGTGTGCTTCATCATTGTCTTCAGTACTGTATATTCAGCACAGCATTGTCTTTTAGTTGCAATCCCTCTGAAAATCCGGCTTCGAATAGTGCTTAGTTTGCAAATGAATCCATGATAAAATGAAGAGAACAAAGGACCAAGTTCTTACTGATTTAAAATAAAGTTTGTCTAATCTTTCATAATGTTGGGATTAAAAGGAAGGTGATGCAAAGACAATTTTTTCCCGCAACTTTTTTTTTACAGAACATCCCCTAGTGAAAAATACATATAAATGTGTTGAAATACATTTATTACATGCTAAGTATACTGCAAATATATTTTTATATTTATGTACTTAATAAAGTACCCAACAATTGTACTTTTAGTATACTAAACTGGTATAAGAAAACTCTTAAGTCTTAAAGACTGCTAAATTGGAAGAACTGATGTTGCATTAAATGCATTTTAATTGTGCAGAAGTAGTGCTAGTCCAATTAAATCCAAGCCCAATTAAATGCATATTTAGTATATTTGATTGTGCTAAAGTGGAATTATTGCAAGTATACTATATATATTATATATATATATTATACGATATATATTATATTTTGCATTTAAAGGGCGATACTATACAATCCTCTTTTACAGTGACAGTAAAACACATTTTAGGCTTATTAATACGAAATGCGCAGAAATAATATTTCCAATAAAGTTTAATTAAAATTTCTATCATTTCTATCTGTGGATAGAGAATCAGAATCTGTGGAAGAGGCTCAACAGGCAGTGATGTAGAATTTTTAGGTGGGGCTAAAAAGGCAGTGATGTAGAAGCAGGAGATGATCTTCTTCAGAGGCGGTGCTTATGCACACTATTTCATCATAGAGTAGAACATTTTCGAAGCTGTTGTTTTTGCAGACTGGCTTTAATAGAAATTGTTTTTAGGCTAACAGAAAAGTTTTTAGTTCTCAAACATGTTTTTTTAGTACAACAACCTTTTATATGTGTTTCTCAGTTCATGGCCCCTTTAAAACGTTTCCTGCTTTTACATCAATGGGAACAATTGACTTGTCACAGATACATCGGCACCCACGCTAGGCTCCACCCTCACTCCCTCACTCAGGTCCCAGTCACCTGAGTTCTAATCAACAGCACCTGTCACAACCCCAATCATCACAGCCATACCACATTTAAGCACACTCTGCCAACTAGTCATTGTCCAAGCTCGTATTTGCCAGGAGCGGACATTCCTATTGTGCTATACTTACCTGTTCTCTTACCTGCTCTCTATGTAGAGTTCTCCTTGAATTCCCCTGTGTTCTCCAGCTCCTCCAGTAATCCCTCAAAGTCTTCCTGGATGTGATGTGGTGTGGTTGTGTTCGGTTCAGCTCTGCTATCCTTCGTGAGATCCTGCAAAAGAAAGACTGTGTTACTCTTAGTTCAAGTTATTCAGCGATTGTCTGCATTTATGTTACTCACCTTTGTGTCTTTGGATTACTCACACATCCTGTAATAAACACTGTAAATACTTACCACCATCTCCAGTGTCTGTCCGCTTCGTTACAAGTACGCTACTAGTAATAATTTTATTTAGGTCAGATAGGGAAAATAACGTGGTTGGAGGTACATATAATGTTTCTCAACAAGAAATTAGTAAAGTTCAGCTGAGAAGCTTACTCTATTTAACAAGCACTTGCAGACGGCCCTTCTCTCTTGGGGGTGAAGAGGCACTTCAGACTGAGGACAGTATGCTCTGATGTTGCCTGGCTGGCACTGAACCATATGCACGTGTAAGACGTGCGGAGAAAAGCAAAGTTGGCATTGTGAAAAGAGAAAATGCAATGTTAAATCTGGCAGCCATTGGTTTATCAATTTTGCCATCTCTTTGCTGCAACTGGACACATGTTAAGACATCTGGCCAAACACAGTGAAGCAGTCTGCTGAGATAATATTGTGGGGAAAAAGGAGGTAGAATTTTGCTTGCAGTGCAACTCAACTAAAATTTTAATCTACTTTTTCTGGTTTTCATTCTTATTTTAAGCAACACCAGTAGTGTGACACACCGGTTCTACATTTCCGTTCGGCAGTGAATGATGTCACCCATTCAAAGTAAATGAGAAGCATTAACACTGTTAGTATAAACACACCTGATAATGACAGACTCTCCCGGCATTAATTGCTCTTACTGTATGCAGATGGCCTCTTTCATTTTTATTCAGAAGGCATGAACACAAACACAGAAACAACAATTAAGCTTTAGCATAAAATCCTTATGTAATATAATATTAAATATTTCTATACACTTGTAGTGTTCTTCCAATCTTACACTCTTACAAAACAGGTGCTTCTCGATGCCATATAAGAACTTTTTTGTCTAAATGGTTCCATAAAAGTTCTTTGTGGTGAAAGAAGGTTCCCTGTCTGTCAGTCACTATGGCGTTATGTCGTGACGACAGACTGGGGGTCATTTCTTGGGAGTCCTGATTTGCTCTGATATAGAGAAAACGGCAATGAAAATTGGCTAGTGGAATTTGCATGCTGAGCCACTCCCCCGCAGAGCGGGTATAAATAGGGCAGCAGGTGCATCCACTCATCAGATTTAGCTTCAGAGCCGAGAGCTATCCATGTGCAGTTCTCTCCTGAACGCAGTGCTACAAGAGAAACTTTTCTTCAAGCGGAGGCTGTTCGGTGTGGCGTTACAACGCGATCAACGGAGTTCCTGTGTGTTCCAGCAATTCCCTTGGGCGTTTCACAAAAGAGCAGTTTCTGAGACAGTTGGCAATCGTCCTTTTAAGGATGCCGCTCTGGCTGTGTCCTTCTGGTTGTGGTCACTACCTGTCAACCAACGACGGCCACGATCGTTGTCTTCAGTGCCTGGGGATCCAGCACGCTGAAGGCGCTTTCGGGGGCAGGACATGTTCTCATTGCGAGGTTATGTGCCTGGCAGTGCTGCGGTCTCACCTCTCTCTCCTCCGGGGCCGGGTGGAGAATCTTTTGTTTCCTTTCCTTTGCGTTTTGCTGCAGGCTCTATGGCCAGATACCCCAGAGTGTAGTCGTACATTCAATCCCCGGAAAGACCCTGTGTTCTTGCGGGCCAGAGTGCCCCCGGGCCAGGTGTCCCGGCACACTTTTGTCACGACAGATGCCTCCAGTGTGGGCTGGGGTGCTGTATGCAATGGGCAGGCAGCCTCGGGGCTCTGAACAGGGCCCCAGCTGCTTTGGCATATCAATTGCCAAGAGCTGGTAGCAGTGCACTTGGCCTTGCAGCGGTTCCGGCCCCTACTGCAGGAACAGCACGTGTTGGTCCGGACAGACAACACTGCGACTGTGGCGTATATCAACCGGCAGAGGGGTATACGATCGAGTCGCATGTACCTCTTCCTATGGAGCCAGCACCGGTTCAAATCCCTACGTGCTGTTCACATCCCAGGGGAGCTCAATCGTGCAGCCGATACCCAGGAGAGTCTCCATCCAAAGACGGTTCAGCTGATTTGGAGTCGATTTGGGGAAGCACAGGTAGACCTGTTCGCCTCCCACGAGTCCTCCCACTGCCAGTGGTTTTATTCCCGCACCGAGGGGACCCTCGTCACGGATGCACTGGCACACAGCTGGCCGCAAGGCCTACGAAAGTATGCCTTCCCCCCATTGAGCCTGCTCTCACAGACACTGTGCAAGGTCAGGGACGACGAGGAACAGGTCATGCTAGTTGCGCCATGCTGGCCCACCCAGACCTGGTTTGCGGAACTCATGCTCCTCGTGACAGCTCCTCCCTGGCGCATACCTCTGAAGCAGGATCTCCTCTCTCAGGGGTACGGCACCCTGTGGCACCCGCGCCCAGACCTGTGGAACCTCCATGTGTGGCTCCTGGATGGGACGCGGCAGACCTAAGTGTTCTTCCACCAGAGGTGGTTAACACAATCACTTCGGCAAGAGCCCTCTCTACGAGGCGAGCTTATGCCTTGAAGTGGTGTCTGTTCGCTGACTGGTGTTCTGCTCGTGCGGAGAACCCCCGATCATGTACGATTGGAGTAGTGCTTTCCTTCCTGCAAGAAAAGTTGGAGCGCAGGCTGTTGCCCTCCACTTTGAAAGTGTATGTGGCTGCCATAGCAGCCCATCACGATGCAGTGAATGGCTGGTCCATTGGAAAGGATGATCTCGTCGTGAGGTTCCTGAGGGGCGCAAGGTTAGATCGCCCCTGATACCCCCCTGGAACCTCTCTGTTGTGCCTACAGAGGGATCCCTTTGAGCCGCTGGAATCAGTCGAGCTGAAATACCTGTCTCTTAAGACAGCGCTCCTGACCGCGGTCACCTCCATCAAGAGGGTCGGGGACCTCCAAGCATTTTCGGTAAGCATAGAGTGCCTTGTGTTCGGGCCAAACTACTCTCACGTGATCTTGAGACCCCGGCCTCGATACATGCCAAAGGTTCCCACCACTCCCTTCAGGGACCAGGTGGTGAACCTGCAAGCACTGCCCTCGCAGGAGGCGGATCCAGCCTTGGCATTGCTGTGTCCTGTCAGAGCATTGCCTTAGAAGCTCTGAGCAGCTCTTCATCTATTACGGAGGTCAGCAGAAAGGGAAGGCTGTCTCCAAGCAGAGGTTGGCCCACTGGATAGTGGATGCCATCGTCTTATGCCATCGGCGTACCAGGCCCAAGACGAGCCGTTCCCCTGGGTGTGCGCGCTCACTCCACTAGGAGTGTAGCGTCCTCCCATGCGCTGGCACACGGGGCCTTGCTGGCAGATATTTGTCGAGCTGCGGGCAGGGCGACACCAAATAATTTCACACTGTATTACAACCTCTGGGTTGTACTGGTCACAACCTCTCTGTTGCAAAACAGATAGGTGAGACTGCTTGGTGTCCAGCTTGCTGTGCCATTCCCCATAAAATGGGATGCAAAGCGCCTGTACTCTCCTAGTCGTGTCTCTTCTTTAGCGGACCCTGGTTGAGCATCCTCCAAGCACCAGTCGGCGCGCAGATTGAGGCGAAGCAGTCTGCCGCTAGGCCCAGTTAGAGGTGTTTGTTAAGCCCGAAAGGTCAGCCCCTCTACTGGGATAGGTGGCCGCATGTATGATTCCCCCTAGTGGCGATCTCTTGCGAAGGTTTTCCACGGTGCAGTTTCCCAGATGGAAAACTCGTGTCTTCCCTCGGCCCGTCAAAGGGACTAGTCTTTGAAATCCCTTCCCTAGAGTTTAAAATATCCTCTAGCTCTGGAACACACAGTTTGGCTCCCCTCCAGTCGCAAAGGACTGCCAATTGGTCCCTGCGGGCACCATGGTCAGAGAACTTGCACTAGGGCGTGGGAAGGTTACGACCTTGCGCAGCAATCGTTTGCACGTGGAGCCTGTCCGGTACGAATTGCAGCGCTGTTGGTTGTGACAGGGTTCTTGGCGATGGCGCTTTCCATATGGACCCCAGTCTGTCATCACGACATGACGTCATAGTGACTGACAGACAGGGAACGTCTCGGTTACCTATTGTAACCCTCGTTCCCTGATGGAGGGAACGGAGACGTTATGTCCCCCTGCCACCGCCTCGAATGATTCTGATTCTGGCGTTTTCTCTCTCTTAGAGCGAATCAGGGCTCCCAAGTCAGACCCCAGTCTGTCGTCATGACATAACGTCTCTGTTCCCTCCATCAGGGAACGAGGGTTACAATAGGTAACCGAGACGTTTTTTCACTTCAATTTTGAGTGTGACTCCAAATCCAGACCTCCATGGGTTAATAAAATTGATTTCCATTGATAATTTTTGAGTGATTTTTGTTGTCAGCAGATTCAGCTATGTTAAAGAACAAAGTATTTAATAAGAATATTTCATTCATTCAGATCTATGATGTGTTATTTTTTTGAGCAGTGTATTAATCAATAAGCCAGCAAATCACAGTCTGCCTTGTGTTACTCAGAACAGTGTCTGTTGACTACTGAAACAGCACCAAAACTCCTTTTTTATATGCCTGTGTTGGAGTATGTCAGTATGCAGTTGTACTCACAGTAAAATAATTGAGTCATGTTTCTTGCGTTCCAGTGGTCCTGTTGAGGCATGATGAAGAATAACATGCTGAGTCACGCTGTCAGAATGAGAGTAACATGTGCTGCCCTATGGGATCATTGAAGAGCAAAGCAGATGCTGGCATCTTCACAGAAAAAGTTATGCTTTTAAAAGGATAGCTCACCTAAAGATTAAAATAAGGAACACAATCAGCTTTCTGACCCTGCATAGACATCAATGCATCTACTACATTCAAGGCCCAGTGAGGCAGTACAGGCATTGTTAAAATAGGCCATGTGACCTCAGTGGTTTTATGAAGCTACGAGAATAGTGCGCAAAGAAAGCAAAAGTAACGACTTTATTCAACAATATCTTCCATCTCAGTTATTGTGCATTCACAAGAGTAGCATGACACAGATGTGCATTTTAAAAAACATTTTTTAAATGAATGTCTACTGAAAAGTCCAAAAACACAGACAAACATGTAGCCCCAGTTTCACAGACAAGGCTTAAGCTAGTCCCTGACTAAATTGCATGTTTGAGCTTTCTCAGACGAAAATATCTTGCTCTGACATATCTTAAAACATGTCAGTGCCATTGTTCTGGGTTAAGATGCACATCTGTAATATTTTTTTATAAGGCATTTTTATAAAAGTTTCTTAAACATCTTAACTGAACTAATGCCTAGTCCTGGCTAAAGCTAAGCCCCGTTTGTGAAGCCGGCCTGAATGTACTATAACTTACTGTAAAATAATTAAATAGGTACTAATCTATATTAAACTAAAATTGTATGTTAATTATTATTCTTGTTATTATAAATAGGCAGATTTTTAAATGTACAGAGCTATTGAAAATTCTAAAAAAATAAAGATAATAATTTTAAAATAAATAAATAGATACCTTAAAAACAGTAAGAAACCGGCTTTACATTTTACTTCAACAAAATGGTTGGTAATTGTTTTTTTATTTTTAACTTCCTAAAGTTAAATGAAACAATATAATGCTAAAAAAAATCTAAACATAAATTACACTAATAATATGCCATAATAATATGAAATAGCAAAATAAAAGGCATCACTATAATGTAATGTATATAAACAATACAGAAACAATAAATAATAAATATACAAAATTCAGATTTCGTATTTGAACAGAAAAATGGTGATGTACTGTAGCATGTACTTAAATGAAATGTTAAGCATGCTTCAGTAATGTATGGTAATGACTTTATGAAAGATATTAAAGCTGCTTCCTAACGTGTGTTTGTTTCTCAGCAGCAATGTTTTTGGTTTTTTTGATGAGATAACAGGTGACACAACAGGTCACCGACTTCTTTCAGAGTCAGGCCTTCAATTTCCCTTCAAGCTAAACACATCCCTAGAGCACTTCCTGTCAAACAGGAACTGATAGTACGCTCCATTTTTATCTCAGCCAGAACATGGAAATGTTATCGTATTCCTGTGGGCCTCTTCATCCCACCCTTCGTCTGAAAGTACTTCTGTTTCTCTGTTCATCGTCTCTCCGCCTGCAGAATTGTAAACCACATTTCACTGATCTGCATCGCCATAATTTCACACATTTTATAGAGACTTGTTTGTGTGTGTGTACATAAATGTGTGTGTTTCGATGAAAAAGCAGATAATATCGCCATAAATAAGAGTGCTGTATGCCAGTTATTGAAAACAGATTTACTGACTTCTACTGGCGAAACACCAAAAGGGAAGAAAACAGTCTGTGAAAGAATAATATTTGTCAAAGAAACACAAAGCACAGAGACGCTGGGGAATTCAAGGCATTTTCAATGTTTTTTTTTTTTTTTATATTTCCACAATTAAACATTGAATTTTTGAAAAAAATTATAATCTCCCTCCTTTTTCACACTGCAAAATAGTTATGTAATAGTGTTATTCCAGACTAGAATATAAAAACATCTAATAACCAAACAAACAATATTCCATAGGTTATAACATGCATTATAAATGTAATAAAAAATAATAAATGTAATAAAAAGTAACATATTCATTTATTTATGCTATCAACAGCAAATCCTGCTTTCTATACTCATTAAAGACCTCAATAGTAGGAGCTAAAGTCAGGGATACAAACAGATATGGTCAAAAAGGAGTGAGATTATCGAAGCCTGTGCCCCCACAGCAAATATCATATAATTATATTGCCACCAACCTCTGCCATCCAGAGCTCACCCTATACACACACAAAGTTCTTTATATGAAAATACAGTCCCAGTTCCCAGTTTCTCAGAAAACTGAGACAACGCTGGAAAATTTAACACACATTTTATTCCAAAATAGAACTTATTAGACTATTGTGCCAGTCCCTTCAGTACAGTGCACTTCTTCCAGCTTTCTACAGTTTCTTCTTCTTCCTTGCTATCACCAATGCCTCCAGGGCCTTGCGTCTACCTCACTTTGGGTAGATATGATGGTAGCCACTCTGTCTGTGTGTATAGCACTCTGGCAGTGTTTCAACAGAGCAGGCGCTGGAAAAGCACATCCAGAAAGCACACAGATGAAAAGTGTAATCATCAAGACTTTAAAGCGAATCATGTATATTTGTGTTTGTGAATAAATGTAGTGTCCAATGAGTGTAATTCCACCACTGATTTTACACTGATGTGAATGTTTTTTTGGAAAAACAGGACAAAGTGCGTGCCTTTTAAGCTCAATGCGGGACGCGCACTTTTGTTTCTAAATACGGGACGATTCAGTTTTTCAAGGGACAGTTGGCAACCCTAGTGGAAGGTGTTATCGAAATGAAAACAACTTCTGGGGCCAGTTGCACCAGCTGGACGTACGCCCGGTCGTAAGACTACCATCTCAGCGTAGTGCTACTTCTGAGACTAACTAGTTTTTAAACATTGTATGGTGAAAGTTGGTACCTTATATTGCTATCATATGCTGTTGTGTACCAACATTAACACAACAGTTCCCCAAAATCTTTGCTTTGGGAGCAGCTCTTGCTTGAAGAAATCTGTCATGGACGGTTTAGGGAGACTTCGTATAGAAAAACGGGCTTGTTAGTAAATGTTTCCTCCGTAAATCATGGCGCGGTGGCTTCACTTGTTGAAGCGCGAGCTCGTCTCAGCTGTATCTATAACTGCGAGAGAACGAGTCAGTGAGGACGAGCATCATCTACGCCGGGCGTAGCTGCGCCTGATCGTAGTTTTTGATGATGCAACTGGTGTAAATATTGAGCGGAACCGGTCCCTGGTTGCAGTGGTGAAAAAGCCAAGACCAGCGGCTCGTTACTGTTCAGACGTCCACAAGCTGCTAGCCTCAAACTAGCACAAGTCCTTACCGAACGTTAGCATTAGGCTACACACTGGAAAGGGGGTAGCGTTATAAGTATAATTCCAGGATTTCGGACTGATGGAAATCCCTGAATCACATTTATTTTGTGCAAAATTTTATCATTTTAATGAGCCTCATGTTAACGCCTCACCACGAATATATGTGTGTGTGTACCATTTATTTTAATGTATTATTTTTTATAAAAACATTGTAAATAAATATATGACCGTCTGCTTCTGTTAAATATTAAACATCATGTGCGGTTCTTTCATGACGTTAGTTATTAATTATCAAGGAAAATGTACGATAGACACAGATAAACGCAAGTAACGGGTTTACAGTAATTTTTTTCTTTCTACATACAGTAACAGTATGCAGTCATACTTTATATTTACTTTTTTCTCTGATATATCATGATAAATCTGTCTCTTTAGGAAAGAAAGTGAATCGTTCTGTGTAGGTGTCAGTCCAACATAACAGCAGCACGGTTACCTCATGAAGTATATCGCCCAGTCCTAGTACACACTGAGACAAAGTATGTTTGCTTTTCATCAGACTTTCTATTAAGAGCCTAAAGAATGCTTTAATAAGAATGGAATGAGAATAAAAACCAACCTGTTTGTTGCTCAGGATCTTCTTGTTTCAAA
>JAUCMU010000039.1:4156455-4175615 GCA_032275025.1 Enteromius treurensis
ACTCATTTATAATGTTCCTTGTCTGTTCGATTATGTCATTAATTGATCTTTACCTCACATCTATGCCATATGTACATTTACAAACTACTACTACATACACTCTAAAACATTACTTTGGTGTAAAGCTACTTTGCAATGATATGTATCATGAAAAGCGCTAAAAAGATATATTGGGTAAAACAAATGAGCAGCATATGAATTCATTTCTTCATTGAAAATCTGGTACTGAATGTTTATTGAATGTTTTTGGCTAAGATGGAAGCCACAACCTGGATTTCACAGGGACTGACTAGGGTTTTTCACACGATGGCCTGTTTGCACAAAGCCACAATTAACAACTTCACAGCAAGACTACTATCAATCCTGCTATTCACTGCAAAAGCATGGAGCTCAGCTTCCAAAAACATTACTTTAAGGCACTTATTCTGCTCTACTCACCCCATCCTGTCTGTTTTCAGTGTAGACACTGTGCAAGTTGCCAATGACGCTGCTTTCAAATTTTTAGTGGTTTCACACCAACAGCATGGATACAGTGATGTAATGCTTACATAAACAAAAAACGTGAGTTCAAATATTTGTCTTTAAGCGCAAATATTTGCCTTTCCGGCATATAGGATATTTATTGAAGAAGTTGTAGTTAACTGCATATTTGTGACACGTGTTTGAGGGCCATACTATGGGATTGCCCACATTAATCTAATGATGGCTCAGTGTAGGCTTGTCAGTTCAGGCACAGAACAACCTTTGTACCTTTTGGCCCATGCAGGTTTTGTATCGGCAGCCCTGTAATGCAACAAGGAGTTATTAAAAGTAGGTGCGTTTGCTTTGATCCATGGCTACAAACTGCAGTCAGTGAGAGTGCTTGCAGTTGGGGTCAGAGTTGAAAATGCAGAGGTCAAGCCACTTTTGGAAAAAAATAATCTGTCCCCCCAAAGCAGTTTTCTATTATCTATTACACCTGCGACTATGGCGTTTAAATAGTTTCAAATCTAGTGCACAGTATCCACACGCGGAAAACCATTCTCATGAGGGAGCTCAGAACACGAGAGCACAGAACACTACACTGTGATCAAAAATGTGCTCTCACGAGAATGGCGCTACCGCTCCCTCAACCCTCTACGCTCTCTCTACCGCTCAACACTTCTTCGATAGTCAAGTACACTTTTGAGACAAGGATCAAATGTCAGATCTCTCCGCTCTTGTGATTGGTCATTTTCAACACATACCAATTGTCATGACTTTAGGAATAGTGTGTGTGTGTGTGTGTGTGTGTGTGTGTTTATATAATTAATCATGTATGAACAACAAGGAGAGAGGAGAGTCCATGCACTTTGTAAACATGCGTGGGGCCATGGAGAGACCAAAGGGCTGGACCATGTATTGATATGCTATCCCCTCGAATTGCGAATCTCAAGAATGGCCTGTGATGAGGGGCTATTTGTACATGGAAGTGCACATGTGCTTTGTGAACGGCCGTCCCATGAGGGCACGATTCAAACATCTTAGATCGAGTATAAATCTCAGATCGCTGTCTTGCTTGGGGCCTAAAGGTACAGACTGTAAAACCCTTTTTCTCTTTCAGAGAGTGAAACAATGTGTATCGCCCCTTTTATAAGCAGCGGTTTTACTTTGGCGCGCAGCACATGAGCGCTGCGGCTCTCAAATGAAGTGGGGACGCCACCGCTGAATGGCAGCGGCCAGCTCGCATCCTGAAGGGTGTAACCGTTTTTTATTATCCCCATAACCCAATCTGATTCTCTGGGAATGGCTTGGCAGGCATTCTGCCTTAGGATAAAGGGTGTATTATAACAAGCATTTTGTCGCTTTTTAGGGACATATGACTCGTGTTTGTGTGACTTTGAGGGTTTGTGGGTGCGCTATCACAGCACGCTGCATGGGTGTTGTTACGGACCCAGAATCTGCAGGAATCACAATGTTTGTCATACCAGACCATTGCGATTTAGAGCACGAATACAGAACAGTTGGTGGGGAATTCATGAGTTCATTGTGAACTTCAGGGAAGAAAGGCGTGGTCTTCTGATGAGGGGATTGTGGGTGCCCCGGCGAAAATCATTCGTCTAGACGGCTCCGTGAGGGTTCCTGCAGTGGAGTCCATTCCAGTCCGAGCTCGCTGATCGCTCTCGAGAGAATGTGGAACAGCTTGGCATCCATCCCGGGCTTGACAGAGCTGTACTCTGACGGCAGAAGGGGGGCGGGGTCTCCTGAGCCCGACAGCTCCTTTCTGTCAGAAACTGAGAGAGACATGGAGTCATCCTGCAAGTTGTCTTCACTGTTTCCAAATGAGATGAGGTTGCTCGCAGCCACTGACGGACACTGGTCTTCATTTAGAAAGAGAACAGGTGACGCTTTTTTCACGGGAGAAGTTGAGGCATGCGGGGGCTGCGGCGACATGAGCTCACTAGTCTGGAAGCACTGAGCTCCTCTGGCCCGCTGTCTCTTGTGAGACGGAAGAGCTCGGGAGCTGGAGCCGCGTCCTGAAAAGGACACTATCCTAGCACGGAAAGAGGCTAAACTTGCAGTGCAAGCAGTCAGCACCAGTCAGGGCGGCCTTTGGGTGGGGCCTTTGTGTCTTGCCCAGACAGGAGAGCAAGTAGAGCAATGGTGACTGGGCATCTCGACTCAGTAGAAGTGTACTCTTTAGTAGTTGTAAAAATTAGCAAGGCGCTTCGCCGCTGAAGGAGAAGAAATCTGAATCCTGTGGCGAAGTGGCCACCTATATTTCACAGTACAAGTGAATTGTCGACAGGGAACACTTTATATTATGCTTAAAACAGTACCATCTGTTTTTGATACTGTTCAACATAATTCTATATTATTATACTAATAAAAGTCGAGTTTATACACTATATGCTTTTATCATTGTTTTATTATAAATGTAACTTGTTATATAACATTGTGGTAAAAACACAGACTTGTGGCTATTATTGGAATTGAAAAGATTAAACCAGTGGTTTTCAAAATTTACTGCACTGCAATGAAGGGACTGAGGGTTGAGTGGGGATCCAAATGCAAACACTTTATTCATAAACGTGGTCAAACAGGCACTGTCAAATACAAGCAAACAGTTCACTCCAGGCAAAGGCAAAAGAGTAATTCCAATAAACGGGCAAGGGTCAGGACAGGTAGCAAACAATAAAAAAACTAGAAAACATTCCAAGGTCAAAAACACAAAGAAACAAGGAAAACACAAGAACAAGCAACAAGGGTATGGCTTTTCCAATAATCAGCATATGAGAGAGGGTTAGGGCATCTTTTATGCTAGACAGAGAACACACACAAGACAGAACCAAACAATGAGAACAAGACACATGAAACCAGGGAACCAATCTGGAATGGTGCATTGAATGTAAACAATATAAATAAAAATCTGTGGTCCATTCGTGTCAAAATCCAACTAAATGAAGTGACAGGTCAATCACAGTTTGTTCATACTGAGGAAAGTCAGCATCTCTACGTGGTCCTGAGTGAGGCTTGTGAAGATGTTACCAGCTACAGAGAAGATTCGCACTGCCGGAGTCCATGTTGCATATTTACAAACATACTATATTATGAAATATTTTATATTCCAAATTTGAAATCTGTGTAAATGTAAATGTAAAAAGTAAATGTATTTGGTAATTTAAACACTTTATAATGACCGTGTTAGTTGATCTATACTGGGTGATGGGCGCCGCCATGTTAGTTTGCGCTGAATCCAAGCAGTGGGATTTACAACATGTAAATTCATCCTCTCCTCCTGAAAATTTTAGTGTCCTTTATTCTCCTATAGAGAATCACAGTTGTTCCTTATTATCCTTTCCTGACCATATCTTAGCTGCCTGTGGTGCCTTTTGATTGAACAATTTATCCTGCAGATCTAAATAAAAGTGCTGAATTTACAGCACAACATATACAGAGCATACTGTAACCTTATGAACCTTCTGCAAGTGTTTTGTTGATCTTTCTCTGGTAGTTGTGGCTGCTGTGACACAAAAATCCACCAAAAGGTCAAAGATAGAACAGTCTTTACCCCCTCTGGGCCCAGGTGCTCATGGCCTGATGGTGAGCAGACAACAGCAGTCTCACTGTCACCTGCAGCACCTCACATTGCCAGCAGCCAGGAAGTCATGGCTCGGGGACGCAATGCCTTCCTCTGGGCTTCCGGCCAGTCCCTCCAGGGACACTGGCAGCGGCACTGCGTTATATGAGTATGGGAAACCCTCTGCTCAACACAGCTGGCAAACTGGTGCACACCTTCTGCCAAATTGGTGACTCCGATGGTCCTGCTATCGACAAGACTGGAGGCATGGGCCGCGCTTCCCAGCCCGTCAAAGTGGCTGATCCGGACGATCCGGTTCAGCAACTCGATTCAGTTCACCCGGCGTCCTCCCAGATTCAGTGGCGTGCTCGAGAATGTGGTAGAAGCCGGAGACGCCTCTGTACTGCACAAGGAGATTGCTGTCCTCCTTGCAAATGATGCAATAGAGCCGGTCCCTCCAGCCGTGGTGAAGGCAGGGTTTTACAGCCCTTTGTGCCACAGAAGGGTGGTGACCTCTGGCCCGTCTTTGACCTGCGAGTTCTGAATCACGCCTTGCACAGGCTGCCGTTCAGAATGTTGATGCAGAAATGCATCACCAAATGCGTTCAGTTCCAAGATTGGTTTGCAGTGGTCGACCTGAAGGACGCTTACTTCCATGTCTCGATTCTTCCTCGACACAGACCGTTCCTACGGTTTGCGTTCGAGGGTCGAGCATGGCAGCCTTCGGCTCTCCCTGTCACAACGAGTCATTCCGTGTGGTTATTACCCCAGCATGTCACCGCACATTCAGTCCCTGGACAGACCCTGTGTTCTTTTGGGCCAGGTGTCTTGGCACTCTGTCATCATGACAGATGCCTCCAGTGTGGGCTGGTATGCCAAAGCAGCTGGGGCCCTGTCCAGAGCCCCGAGGCTGCTTGCCCATTGCATACTGCGCCCCAGCTGCTTTGGCATATCAACTGCCTGGAGCTGGTGGCAGTGCAATTGGCCCTGCAGCGGTTCCGCACAGACAACACTGCGACTGTGGCGTACATCAACCACCAGGGGGGTGTTTGGTCGCGTTGCATGTGCCAGCTTGCCCGCCATCTCCTCCTCTGGAGCCAGCACTGGTTCAAGTCACTGCGTGCTGATCACATCCTGGGAGAGCTCAATCGTGCGGCCGACGCGCTCTCTCGACAGCTTCCGGGGACTGATATCTCCAGTTCAGCTGATCTGGAGTGGATTCAGAGAAGTACCTGTTCGCTTCCCGCGAGTCCTCCCACTGCCAGTGGTTTTATTCCCGCACCGAGGGGTACCCTCGACACAGATGCACTGCCACACGCAAGTACCCCTTCCCCCCAGTGAGCCTTCTCGCACAGACACTGTGCAAGGTCAGGGACGATGAGAAACAGGTCTTGCTGGTAGCGCCATACTGGCCCACCCGGACCTGGTTTCGGTAAGTGAAGAGTGCCTTGTGTCCGGGCCGGCATACTCTCACGTTGTCCTGAGACCCCAGCCTGGACACATGCCCAAGGTTCCCACCATGCCCTTCAGGGACCAGGTGGTGAACCTGCAAGCACTGCCCTCGGAGGAGGCAGATCCAGCCTTGGCGTTGCTGTGTCCCGTCAGAGCATTGCGCTTGTACGTGGACCGCACCCAGAGCCTTAGAAGCTCTGAGCAGCTCTTTATCTGTTATGGAGGTCAGCAGAAAGGGAAGGCTGTCTCCAAGCAGAGGTTGGCCCACTGGATAGTGGATGCCTTTGTCTTGGCGCACCAGGCCCAAGACGAGCCGTGTCCCCTGGGTGTGAGAGCTCACTCCACTAGGGGTATAGCGTCCTCCCATGCGTTGGCACACGGGGCCTCGCTGGCAGATATTTGTTTGTTCCACAAATTCCATTAGTCAATTTTCATTAGCGTTTTCTCTATATCAGAGTGAATCAGGGCTCCCAAGTAATGACCCCCACTTTCAAACTTTTTTTGTAATTTAAAAAAGTGTACTAATTTGGATTGTTACATATAACATATATAGCACACATAAAGTACTTGACTATATTTTTACATGCAGTGTGTTATTCAAAGTTACACTTAAAATTTATATTTTAAATGTACTAAATTACAAATTATAATTTAAATTGTGTAATTACAAACATTTAAATACATGGCATTAAAGTATATTTTAGTTTACATAAATAATTCATGTAAAAAACAATAG
Organism: Enteromius treurensis; assembly: GCA_032275025.1. Taxonomy (NCBI): domain Eukaryota; kingdom Metazoa; phylum Chordata; class Actinopteri; order Cypriniformes; family Cyprinidae; genus Enteromius; species Enteromius treurensis. The sequence goes on from JAUCMU010000039.1 coordinate 4,162,683, forward strand.
AAGCAATTATGAAATTAAATATGAAAATGTATTGTAGTCCTATTTATGTCAGAAAAGTACACGTCCAGGTGGAGCTGGGGAAGGGGGAGGTTGTCAGAGCAACTCAGCCATATAAATGCAGTAAGCACATTGGCTACAAATGCAGCATGAACCAATCAGCTTTTGTCAAGTCTTTAACTCTATGATATCATCAGTTACGTTAACAACCTGTCAGCCTGTGCCATCTAGAGCTTTATGTCTAAGCTACAGTATATATGTTCTATTTCAAGTTTGCATCTATTTATAAAACACACATTGTACCAAAGTGCTTTACAATTTATAAACATATTCAACAATATCAAAAAACAACAACAATTAGACAAAAACCCCAAAAGATACATATAAAAGCATGCAAGATAAACCATAAACAACTATATATAACCACGATTTTCTCAGTAAAAATAATGTATTTTAATACAATTTAAATAAATGTAAACTATAACACATTTTGATTCAATTGTAAATAGCATGCAAATAAGAATCCAAAAACATTACATTCAGACTATTAGGTATAACATGCTGGACATCACCCTGCCATCAGCTATCTGACAATACACTGGATCAGTGAAGCATGCAAGCGTTTAGCTTCACTTGTCTATCTCTCCACGGAGCTGATATTGGCCTGCTGCTTATTAGTTCGTACAGATTGAGCTGTTACAGGTCACTCTCTGTCAAATTAAAGTCAGATCGCGGGAGGACACCTTGCACGTGAGTTTAATTTAGCCATCACAGGTGCACAGGTGTCATGCTGAACAGGTGCACTGCCTCACAGCATTCGGGCTAAAATGAGTGGAATTTGGGATTGGAGGGGGACGAGGTGCCCGCTGGAATGCCAGGAATGCCTGTCTCAGCACACACCTGCCTACTGTGCCTGAGCACACCTACTGTAGGCCTCGGGGGCAATTTATCTGCATCTCAGTTTCGGCAGAAATTGTGGAGGTCACAGCACAGAGGAGAGTTTTATTGCTCTTTCATAGTTCAGGAGACGTAATAGGCCATAATGAAACCCGGCCTCAATCCCAGCTATATATTTTTCCGGTCCTGTCTTTAAAACCCTGCAGCCAAAAACAGAACATGAAGGTTAAGACATTTGCTGCCCAGTTAGTGTTTATGTGAATTTTCAAAACGCAATTGAATGAAAATGTATAATACTTTGCAAAGAGTTTCATTGAAAAACTTAAAAAACTGAAAAACTGAAAAAAAGAAATAATAATAATAATGATATATATATATATATATATATAGTTATTTTTAGCTAGTTGTCAAACCAACATTTATTCTTTTCTTTTCTTTTCTTTTATTTGCCATTTTCATTTTCATTTTTTTATTAATGTCAAATAATTAAAGAAATACAAATTTAAAAAGATGCAAAACACAATTACCAAACTAGAATAGCAAATAGTAAAAAAGTAAAAAAATAAAACCTAATTAAAAATATGAAATGCTAATTTCTAAAAATAATAAAAATCAATTGTTTAAACTAACAATTTAAATAGTAATTTTTATAATTACTTCTACTGTATGTAAAATATGATTAAAAAGTACTGCTGAATGTACATTTATGCAAAAACAAAAAATATTTAGAATTCTTTTAAAACGTTTAAATCCTGTATTGAAAATCCTGTATTTGCAGTTGCACATTTGTAAAGATGATGTTGCAGTTTATTGCTTTTAAAATATATATTAACTAATTAAAAATATTAATTAATGTAATACTGAATAACACACTCCAATTAAAATGATAATAAAGTGCTATAAATGTGCATAATATGTTACACACATATAAATAAATATAGTTATTTTAAGCACTGCAAGGATATTAAAACAATGATAAAAAATATTTATATCTGCAACTACTGTTTTAAAAAAATATATAAATATTTTAAACACACAATTAAAAACTTTTGAATAGGTCACAGTTAAAGCCTTTGTTTGTCTCGCTCTCATGATTTTAGAGTTTCTCAGCAGGGAAGTGTACTTGAGATTTGGTTTGCTGTGAACTTTGATTTCATTGTGTTGGTTTAAGTTAATAATGTGGAGCAAACTGTAGTTTCAAGGGTGTTATTCCTTGTTAGGGGGCTGTTGAGTTAAACCTTGACTGAGAGTCTGTTTTCAGTTGGTTATTAAACTCTAAACAGTAAATGTTTGGATCCCCTGCGTTGTTTGACAGGGGGCAAAGTACAACGGCTCTCAGCTAAATCTGAATCTGCTTTAAAGGGAAGATGAAGGCTTTGGAATTTCATCAGAATTGCAACAGAGAATGGAATGAATGGAATGCTTTCTATTTTAAGTCAAATCATTATGACCTCACTGACACTTAGAGCCACTTCTTTACGAAACACTTAAACAGTCAGCTGGAGCTTATCTACAACATAGACAACATATGCCATATTTAAGTGTTATTAGAAAGAAAATGGCACTGTTTGGTTCAACTTATAAAAGGATACCCATGAATGAGCCGAATATGCATGAAAATAAACAACCCCTCCTAAAATGAGTTCAGCTCAAGTTCATAAAGGTCCTCTCATGCTGAGCCTTGGTTGAGAGAGATCAGCAAACCAGCTCTTTTATGAAGTCTGCAGCTTGACATTTTGAGTTAATTGTGACCTTTAGTTGATATTCAGAATATACCATTTTATAGCAGGCAAAGTAAACCTATGACATACTTCATTTGACTAATCGAATGGTATTATTTTCAGCACACATATTACTGTATGCCAGGATGCAATGCATTTTATGTGAACTTCCTGTCATTGTGTGATAATTGGGCCAGTAATAATAGCTATAGTAAATATTTAGCTTCTCACATCTCATGTAAAAGGAAAAAGTTCACCCAAAAATGGAAATTTGTAGAAGATGTTTATGAGTTTGCTTTTTTCATCACAACAGATTTGGTTAAATTTAACATCACTTGCTCAACCAATGTATCCGTAGTGAATGGGTGCAGTCAGAATGAGAGCCCAAACAGCTAATAAAAACATCACAATAATCCAAAACCTGCAGGTTTGTAAGAAACAAATCCTCCATTAATACATTTTTGACTTTAAACCATTTCTTCTGAACAAAATATGAGTACATAAGCCATAATAAGGCTTCCTACATGCAGTGAAAAAAATCCATCATTTGTTCTCTTACATCACCGTCCACCCATATTTGTTAAGAACCATTTTGGACCGTTTTCAGTTGTAAATGTTGCTGTTTTTTTGTGTAAATTATGTATTTCAGTAGAAATCAATGGTTTAAAATGTGACAGAAAAAATAAAATAATACAGACACATAGCTTTTCTTAACTGGTGGATTGGAATGGTTTTGACGGCACACATTCACTAAAGAGGATCTATTGCTAAGCAAGACATGCAATACTACATTTCTCCAAATCTGTTTGATATCTTGGATGCTCTGTGGGTGAGGTACATTTTGATAGCTGATCCTTTAATATCTCATTCTTGACTTTTGATCAGATTCTCAGAGAATGTTGTTGTGGCAGAGGCACAGATCATCCCATCGTGAGTCTGCATTTAGTGACTCATTGAGACGGTCTCTAGTTGCTAGTGACAAGATATGACACGACTATTTACAGTAGTATTAAAAAGATAAAGAAACCAAATCCGTCTTTTCATTCATGCCTGTCTCATTTCCCAATGGAGTCCTGAAGAATGGACACCCCACTGATGCAGAGGAAGGATAAAATAGAAACCTTCAGACAGATGAGGACACTTGTATCCTGAGCGACTCGTTACAAGGTCACTTTCGGCTTTAGTAATGCTGTATGTTCTCCTTGCATTTCCCAGATTTGTCCAAATATGTATGTGTCAATGTTCAATTGCATTTCACCTTTTCGTAACTAATTCAATCTGTTGACCTCAGGTTTAAGTGTTAAGCTATGCCTATACAATTTCGCAGTTTTGTTTCCTTTTATAAACCAAGAGATAATTATAATAAAATAATTTTAGGTGGTATTTAATGGTTATTGATTATTCTTAACCCGAAATATATGTTTAATGCAATATTTGATCTAGAAACAATATGTATTATTTGTAATACATGATTACCTTATTAATATGCTGTATTTGCGTATTGACTTCTGTTGACATTCCTAAGGCTTTAGCATGGAGTTTAATCATTAGCTTACGCTGCTTGAGGTCCATTACACTCTTGGGAGGCCAAGATTTATAGCTGAATCAACATTAACACAATGAACTTCAGTTATTTGCCATGGCTTTGAGTGGAAGATTTCAGAAACTTTATTATAGACCTTAAATGTATTTTTTTTTTATTTCCTGTTGTTTTCAACAGGCTTCTAAAGTAATTCCCACAAACTTGAACAAGGAAATGCAGGCATGATAACAGTTAATATTACTGTTTAACAACAGTCATTGAGCTCTGTATTCAAGTATCAATTATTAAAGTCATATTTAGCTTCATTTGAAACCTGAAACCTGAGGTTTTCCTTGCCTACAGAATTAGTTTAAAGGTTTTTCAAGCAATACCTGTGCACTGCACACTCCCCTGGTGGATGTTAATGAGTTACACACAAGTTTCAAGTAATTTTTCACTACAAAGTGACAAACCAAGCCCAAGTACATCTTGCAATGGCGCTCCAATGATGTGACTCATAACAGGAACAACCTTTGGTTTGGTCAGCTCAATGTATGAAGGCGATAGTATGGCTATGGTGAAAAGATTTACATGTGTATGCCTCCCACTTGGGGTCAAAGGTCAGGGCTAAAGTTTCATTTTAAAGAACTAGGATCAGATTTCCACTTCACAAACATTTATTTAAAAAATGCCATATGCCATTAGTACTCGGTCTTAGCTTAATCAAGTATCTAACATTACAAAACAAATTGACAGATCTTACTAAAGTGTGATTTTATAGATAGTTTACGTTTTTTTATTATGTAAAGAAATACACCAATGCGACAGATTGTGACTCCTGTTTGTTTGTTTGTCAGTTACATCTAGTACAAAAGCTAGTGGTGCTTATCAGCGGTAGCTGTCTCAGCTGCAAGGCGACGAGATCAACCCAACCCATTTAACAACATTTGGTTCAACCTTCTCAGCCTTCAAAGGATGCAGCCCCTGAATTGGCGCACACAGATACCGTTGCCTTGAATATACAAATGACATCATGAAATCACTGCTAAAGTCTTTGAAGCACAAGGTTAAACCCGGCATCATAAAGCCATGTCTGTCAAAGGTCATGGGTCTACCAGAAGGGCAATGACCCTAAACACTTTAAAAAACACTCAGCACTAGTAGAGAGCAAACACTCTGATGAGCCAGCAATGAGCACAGGTCTAATTCCCACTTAATACCAGGACATTATAGAGTTACAGAGTATGTGACCTTTTTATTTCATTAATATTATCTACAAGTACTTTTTAGTTACACTTTATTTTACTGTGTTCTTATTATATTAATTGAGAACATGTACCAATTATAGGGTTAGGGTTAGATTTCGGGTTGTTGCATGTAATTATGTATAATTTATGGTTATTACTATAGTGAGTATATGCTCGTTTCTTGGGAACGGAAATGCTCTAAAACGGCAGCTTTGCCAGACTAACTTTGCTCGCGAAATGAATGTAGCATCAAAGGAAGTATGGGCGGGCCCAGGCTAACAGTAAGCACATTTAACATGCAACAAGGAAACTGTTAAATAAAGTGTTACTAAGTTTTAATTCCTATTTTGGCCCCAAACAACAGGTTGACATGTATGCAAGGTATCATTTTCTTAATACGCATATATCTTTATCTTATTTGTTCAACAATCATCGAAAGGGTCAATCATTACTTTTCCAAACCCCTCTGGTCGATTTCTTTAGAGCAGTGTTTGTGAGCTTTTAATGCTCCAAAAGCGGTACCTTGTGGCAAAGAATGAATTTGCTGTTTCATTCAGACCAATGCGAAAAGACCAAGTGTTGGGTAACATGCTAATGTTTCATTTTGACTGCAACACGAAACGGCTTGGGACTCTTTTAATAATGACTAATTTCAATGATTCTAAGTTGATTCTTTCTTTAGAAAGACAATTTTTATACTTTATAAACTGTGATTTCAAACATGGTGTTTTTTTTTCACTTAGAGAGTTATACACACTAAATGAAAGGTCATTTTCAAAAATTCATAATAGGGGCAATTTAATTTCAAAATATGTTACAAATAATGTGTTTTTGTTTTTAATGAAAGGGTGCTAATAGCCTACTGTAATTATTGCCTTCAAAAAAACTAGATTTGAATTCCTGGTAAAATCCCACTTGGAACATGATGAAGGCTCATTATTTTCTCAGAGAATATATATAAAGAAATTCTTAGAAGAAATCAAGAGCACAAAAGTCTTTCCTTCAGGCAACTTGACTTTTGAAACATTCTAATTTGCTTCTTCATTAGCCTGTAAAGGAAATTACGCACACATAATTTCTCGATCTAGACTAGACTTTTCTCTCTCTTCAGCATTAGGTAAGACATTTTACAGTGAAGCACAACATCCACTAATCAGGCCAGTCAAGAGCCATCACCTTAATTACTCTCTCATCTCACCCCTCTTATTAACCCAAACAGTTCAAATCAAATATCTGCACTGCACACCACATCCTGCTGTTGTTGTTATATGAACATGATTCATCAACATGTTTCTTCAGCCCCTAATCCCCAAAATTAGAGTTATAATCCTGGCTCGTAGATATTCTGAGGCAGGTCTGTTGCAATATACTATAAATTCTACATTGTTCATTGCTTATTTATTTATTTTCTGCTTGTGTATTGTTAATTTAGATCTTAAAATGTTCACGCAATCATGTTTAATTCATATTGTACCATGAATCGTCCTCAAATAAATGGTGACAGACTCTATATGCAGTGGCTGTTGTGTGATTAACACTTTTCCTTTCTGAAGAGCCCTTGACATGCAGCGACTCGGTGTACCACATCTTTACGTGCAGGATCCCACATGTACCGCTCACATCCTGTCTGTTCCCACAGTTCCTGATGTCCCTGACTCACCTCACACACTTCACTGTATGCTCAGGTACCAGACCACCAAAAGCCTAAAGGCACTCTTTATCTCTAAAAATTAAATTAGGAAGAGCAGCAAAATGACAAAGAGAGAGAGAGACAGAGAAATAGGGTTGAGAAACATCCTCATTGTTCCCCTGCCTCTGTGGTCGAGGACCTTGAGACGTTGTTATCTCACATAAAGGCAAATAAGGAGACATGGCCTTGCACTTGAGTCTTTTTCGATAGTAGAGAGAGATTTCCTTTTATCAGTTTAAAACCTGAAAGCATTGAAAGTTTCACTGCAATGACAAAAAGCTATAAGTATATAAGCTATAACCTTTCACATTCAACCCCAAAAACCTCTGATGAGTGACACAAAGTGTTTCAACTAAGATATGAGTTATTTCTTTTTGCTTTTTTTGTTAGTTATAATTGAGTATAAAGCATCATTATTTTACATATTTAAAAGTCAAAGCATGTGAAAACCCAACAGCATATATTTTCATGTTATTTTAATATTTTATATATTCTTTTTTATTTTCTATCCTATTTTGACATGCAGACCAAATAACCGAAGGCCTGTATTTTACTGTAGGATTGAGTTTTTAAAATTTTAATAAAATATAACTTTATTTTTTATGTCAAACTTTTTTTTAAAGGGAACATATGCATGGATGAACAGATATGAACACTAAGACCTACATTAATTCAAATGTGTATTTTAATTTTGTGCCTCCTGAGATGAACTGCCAACGTCTGTGGCACTCACAGCCTATTTAGTGCTTAAGGAGGTAAAAATCCTCCACTGTAACCTTTTCAAATGAAATCATTAAATGTTAAAGATGGCACCATTTCCTGAGGAAGACCTCGTTATTGTTGTCTCTGCTGCTAAAGCATGATAAAATATGGCAGAACATTGTGCCTCAAGGCCCATCGTGAATATTCATGCGTATGCTTGTGTATAAACGTTAGCGTACACACGACTGTGGGAGGAATTCAGGCTGGTGTGTCACTGAGGCGTTCAGTCTGCATCAGTGATGTCATTACTCGCTGACGAGGGTTATTGCTGTGCGCATAGCAACAGCTTTCATGGTCTCAGTGAGCTCCCCCGCAAGATCCCACTTGGCTGGAAGGACTGTGAGAAAGAGCTCCCCCTTGCTCTTTGCCCATTTCATTCTTTTCTGTATCAAAACACTGGATATGAGACTTTATATATAGCCCTACTTCCATTACTCTTATTACAAGTGCAAGCAGATGAGAAAAAGTTTACATTTTTTCCTTAGTCATTTTTTTCTTGTAGGAAAAGTAAAGTCATTTACAGAAATCCCACATAACTGCGAGGAATGGGCCCTACATGTGATCTTATCCGCTCTGAGCTTGCTAATATGTGAATGAATGAACATGTGATGCTCAGGTGTCTGGACTTGAGACATTAAACTTTACTTTTATTAGAAGTCCATTTTTACTTTATTTACTGTACATATACAAATCGATTGGCTTACAAAATGACTCAAGGAAGAGACTTCAAAGGGCCAAGATTAAGGTTAATTGAACTTTTATGACATGCAAGTAACTTAAAGGAATAGTTCACCCAAAAATTTAAATCCTGTCAACATTTTCTCACCCTCGAGTAGTTCCAAACCTGTATGAATTTCTGCTAAGGAAGATATTTTGAAGAAAGTTTGTAAACGAGGCTGTTTTCGCTCAGCTTTCACTTCCATAGTTCCATTCCATTCTTGCAGCTCACTTAAACTGATTTGTGATCTTTTTTATATGTTAATGACATTAATTAGAAGTATTTTACAAGGCAGAGAGCTGAACCCGTTCATTTGCGCCGAGTTCATGATCATTTGCAATTCATAGATCTCACATCTGAAAGAGAGGCGTACGCATGCTTTCAGTTCTTACGCTCATTCAATAGTATGCATATTTGAAAGATGATCAAATTTAGGATGGTTTTTGCACAACATTTTATAAATGAGATATTTAAAGTATGTACACAATTGACAATGGTGACTAAAGAATGCCACTAATCCCACATCTAAAACATGGGCAACCTGTAGATTCTAGAGGCTGTATCTTTCTGCTAAGTTTCATGTTTACGCATTTGGTAAAAGGTATTGTTTGTCACATATTAAAATGCAAGATATTAAATTCTTTCTTATGTTTTATTATAAAACAATATAAGCATGTTTTTTTACACTTGCAAAATATACAACAATCTGTGTTGGACAATTTGGATCACCAATGCATTGAATGAAACAGGACTTCAAAAACACATAGTTATCAAATTTAAAGATAGACCAATGCAAAAGTGAGCGTCATTTTGAAATGCAACATTGAACAACATCACTTCAATTTATGACTGTAGCACTTTATAGGACCTTAATGCATGGACAATTTAAGAAAATGTAAATATGAACATTTTAATAAAGAAATGCTACAGTATTACAATATTCATGCTATGACATGTTAGAGGCCACATTTTAAACCCATCTCATTTAATTGCATAGGGACTAAGTAAAATTGAGCCACCAACTGCACTTATTAGCTGCAGTAAAACCGATAGTAGTAAAAAGAGAGAACTGACAGTTTCTAATATTGAAACAGCAATGAGACACAGTATTGTTCGTATATAACTAAATCTAATTTGAACATTCTTAGAACATTCAGGAATTAGGGGCCGTTCACACAGAACACGTTTCTGCATTCCAAAACAGAACGAAAAATGGTACTGGAAGATAAAAAGATGAACTACTTTCAACTCGACACGGGAACTTAATAGTGATGCTCATGTTGTGAGATGCCAAAAAAAAGAATAAAACACTGATGCAATGGTCAAAGACGTCTGTCCAGCACAGACTGAACTCTGTGAACGGCCAACTTAAAACGGTCAACTTGCAAAATCCAGTTGAGATCAATAGTCAGTCTTTGTTCCAATATGGATTCCATAAAGGGCTTAACCCTGATCCTTTCCCACTTAGGGGGAAAACTATTCAGTCCGCTTCCTTCCGAAAACTGCAGACATGCTCCTCACGATACCTTTGAACCCTGCTGGGCCCTTTTTGAGCGCCCTGGCCTCTCGGATAAGCTCAAACAGTTCGTGAAACACCATCAGCACACCGTGGTACGTCTCGGCAGCAGAGACCTCGAAGAACCCACAGTCCGCAGAAAGCGCCAGCAGCCGGCCCTCTTCACTGGACACCGTACGTCTGTGCTGGAGGTCCCTCTTATTTCCCACAATGATTATCTGAGCAGTGCTGGTCAGTTTTTGCTTGGCTTGTCGTATGCACTGCACTTGTTGCCGCACCACGTTGAAGCTGGCACGATCACAGATGCTGTAAACAAGTATATAGCCGTCTGCCCACTGCAGCTGTCTGTCGCTGATATAGCCTGACTCCTGTAACAAGACATCAACACATTACTTCTATTCACTTCTGACCAGCATGCATTTCAATTGTAGCTGGCCCTATAATAGCAACATCCCCAAAAGTCATTAGTACATAGTACTAGTAAATATAAAAAATATATTTTATAATCACAATTGCGTTTGTTTTATAAATTGAATAACTTATCAATAAATAGAGAGTAGTTCAATTTAAGGAGTCAGTGTTAAAACAGCTTGCCAAACTGTCATGCAAAATACCTTTAATCATTATTTTATTTCGAAATGTGCAAAAAGATGCTTACTTGCGAGCAAAGTGAGTCCCATACGTTGAAACAAATATCACGGCCGTCGATCTTGTCAGTATGGCTGTATATTGATTCTGTGAATAATAATAAACCGTTAAGCAAAGCGAAGGCTATTTTACTGCAAATCACACGCGTAGAAAGATAAGTAATTATGTTTACCTATATCTCCATATTCTCCTATGAACCGCCTGGTTAGAAAGCGCACGGTGAGAGCTGTGAAGAAAAAGAAGAATTGTTAGTGCTCCATTTCTGACTATACGCATAAAGACAGTAGGCAACATTTGCAGAAGAACTCACCAGACTTTCCAACATTCTCAGCTCCAAGTAACAAAATGTTGGCCTCCACTTTTTGCTGGTTGCCGTCCATGGTTTTGCTGCTGTAGCGAATGCGAGGTTTCACTTGAACAACCATTGGTGAGTAGTAAAGCCTGTTGACAGAATCCCACAGCGAGCAGGTGTTGAACATGGACAAGCGCAGGCGAAAAGCGCTTTTAAATAGGCTTGATGTGAGGGCGGGGCTTTCTCCAGACTAACCAATCAGAGCGAAGGGCGTTTGTCCTTTGTGAGATACAATTTACTACAGTACGTTTTTTTTTTTTTTTGCAAACAGATTTTTTTTTTTTTTTTTTAATTTTAAGTTTAGTATTCAAGATCAATAAACTGTAAAACAGAGATTTCTTTCCCGAGTCTGCCATTGTGAAATATTATGTAATATTTGGATGGAGTTGAGGGCAAGTTCCTTAAAATAATTAAATACAATGCACATTCATTCATGAAATAAAATTATAATTTTTATTACTACTATTACTATTACTATTATTATACTACTAGGCCTACTATAACTCAGTGTGTATTACATTTCAGTAACTTTGTTGCTGTGGGGCTTGTCAAGGCATGACACCAATTCAGGGAAGGGCTATGAATTGCAAATGCTTCTAAATGACAAGTTGTCTTTAGCAACTACTTGCCACGACATTAAATTAGCAATTCAACACAAACCCATAGCCCTCCTTGAGCTGTCAAATGCTTTTTCATGTCAATACTTTTGTACTTTAATTCACCAGATACAAAGGCCATTGCCTTTTAAAAAATCAGCATTTTTTAATCTATTAAAAAACTTTCCCTACACCATGTAGTTCAGATTCTACTGTAAACCGCACTTCTGTGTTCATATACTATCGTTCTGCTGCAAACGGAGTCGTTTTAGACATCAGCATACTTTATTAATGGATAAAGAGCGACGCCTCGTGGAGAAACATTTTTTTCAAGACGATGCTTAATTCCCCCCCCCCGCTTATTTTACAAATAGCGGAAACGGAACATTTGGTTAAAATTAAAAAACTAAATGTAAACTAGTCTAAACAATGTTGTTAAATACTGAAATGGAGTTTTTTAGATTTAATGAGAAGAAGTTCTCATTATGGTAATACGGGCCGTTATGGTAATATTGTCCATTGTTTCACGTAAATCGACCTCACAGTCACTTTAGGCTCTACGTGCAACATGCTATTCCAGACACACAGACATGTTTTAACTGCTTTATCCAACTAGTGCAGACATACAGAGATTCATTTTTACATTCAATAGATAAAATGGACAGAAATAGAAGATCCCCGAGTGGTTTTATGTTTTTCATAAATTCGGGGTTACCTGGAAACATAAGCTCAGGAAAACGGACCTTCTGTTGCTGCAGAACTCAAAAACTCACCCCATTATTTAGTCCCAGAATGTCCAGAGAGAAACAGAATTAGACATCTTTTGGTTTCTTAATAAAACAAAAGAAAAAGCGCGAGAGAGTCAACATATTTTCAAAATTTAGTTGATCTTTTTTCAAGCACTCACCATAACATTTTTATTAATTTATTTAACACATACTTTGATCCAAAGTGTCTTTAGTGACGGATTTAAGGAAAGCGAAATCCATTTTTTTTTTTTTACATTTAATGTTTTTGGTTTAAAACTTTTATAGATATTATGGATGCGATTAGCATAACATGTTACATAACATACGTGAGTGTCTATACTTATTATGTACATATAGACAGACACACTATCATACAGCATCAATTTTAGAAATATTTACAAGCATATACATTCTTATAATTTATATTATGTATAAATATATTTAATATGTAAACAACATTGTTTTCTTATATTTGAATAAGGTACTAGCACAAACAACCTATAGGGTCAGGTTCATAT
>JAUCMU010000039.1:4199828-4221806 GCA_032275025.1 Enteromius treurensis
AGTGGAATGAAGCTGATGAAATTCAGTGCTTCGCTGAATATGATGGCAAGAACATCTCCAAAATTTTGAAACGAAGATGTGCGTAAATGATGAAAATTGTAGAGAAACCTCTGGTAAACATTATTGCCCTTTTTTATTCTCTTTATTTATAGAATTCTAAAAGTAGTCTGTCTCACTCATTTTCAATAGGCATGCTAATAAGCACCTCATAGTTAGAATTGATACTCGAGCGTTAACTTTAAATGTAAAATCTAATGAGTAAAAAATTATTATGGTTACACCTATTAGTTGCTTATTAGCATGAGTTATTATTAGATATTAACCATTTATTAATGATAATAAAGCACATATTAATACTTTATTCTACATGAGCTTATTTTAGATCCCTAATCCTACTCAATACCTAAACTTGACAACTACTGTACTAACTATTAATAAGCAGAAAATTAAGAATTTATAGAGGGAAAGTCGTAGTTATTAGCTAACAAGTGTTACCTATTTTAAAATGTTACAAAAATCACTTCTTGTACATTCAGGCCAGCTATGTTAACATTAGTTAATACACTGTGAACTAACAAGAATGAACAATCAACAACTGTATTTTCATGTATTTTTAACTAATATTAACAAAGATTAATAGTGTAATCAATGCATTGTTCATGTTAGTTAATACAGTAACTAATGTTAACTAATAACACCTTTTGTGAAGTATTACCATTATGTCGATATAAAGTATATCCTGGTGTCTATACTATAGAACCCTCTAGATGCCAAAATAATGAGTTTATTATTCATTATTATTCATTATATTCATGGTTAATCTTTCAGAGTTTAATCAAATTACTCCATGGATTCTGTACTGTGGCGGGGGGACAGTATTGCTGACTGTGGCCGTGTTCCTCTCTGTTTGTTTATGCAAAGGTAAAGATTTAAATACATTTGGAAACCTATGCTATTGTGACCATCAAGGAATTTTAACAAACGAATAACTAAGTAACTAAAACAACATACTTTAAAGACAGAATTACTATACATTCTGGATTAAATAGCCTGTTGGTAATGGGATGTATGGGATGTATATTGTGTAATTCTCAAGATAAATGAATGAATGAAAATGAAATGTAACTTTCTCCATTACAAAACATAAAAAAATAATAATAATAATAATAAATAAAATAAATACAAATGTTTACAGTTTCAAACAATAGTATGTCTAAAACATTTGTTTCATGCAGGAACATATTTTCTAAATTATGATAATATGAGTAGTCTACTGTAAACTGGTTAATGCTGTTGCTATGTGTTTGTTAGTATTATTAGTATTAGTATATTTGTAGTCATCTAGTGCACTAAATCAGTCTGTAGCTACATCCTATATGTATATTGTGCTTTTCCTTTAACAGACAAACAGAAATCAGAGGCTGCAGAAATGTCATCTGTAATGGTAAGCATGCTATAATCTAATCATTATAAAGTATGTGAATATATTTATTGTTTGATAAATGATCCTTTTAAATAGTTATTGGTGAATTTGTAAAAAACTAGTTGAATTTGAATTTGTTAAGATTAACCTACAAGAGAATTCAAAAAATATTTTTCGACTGTCAAGTGTAGTTTTGGTATTAATACTATATTAAATGTATGCATTTATGTATTTATTTTGTCTAGTTTTATCCTGTGGATGCCATCAGTTAAGGGCTGAAGTCCAACAAAAAGGTAAAATGAAAATTTGTGAATTCTTATTAATCCTATATTTATGTAACACAGTATATCAATCTTTGTGAAGACCACATTGACAATTTCTTCAGACAATCTTTTATTTATTTATTAATTTCCCCCCCAGGGCACCACTGGAAATCAGTGTTATTGAAATCAATGTTATAATATGCCAAACAATTGTTAAAAGTTCAAATGAATTAAATTTGCATAAATTTGTTATACTTTACCTGATCACTGATCTGACTTTCTTTGTGTTTTGTGGATAAACAAGCATCTTTCATGCTTAATATAGAGTTATTCTTAAATCAAAATTATATGAAGAATCTATATTATTGTTTTATTATGTCTTCCCTTGCTGCCAAATAAAGCTGTGTTTTTTAATTTTTTTTTTTTATTGCCTTTACTCAGTTGAAACAGAAATGGCTTCAGATCATTTGTTAGGAAGCAATAGGAATTGAACATTTATTCTGGTACTGTTTTGAAGCGTTACGCTTGAATACAGACATGCACAAATGAGATTTGGGGATTGGGAGCTATAAATTTGAGCAGGATTTATACTGTAACACTTCAGATCAAGGAAAACTATTAACTGCTTAAGCATTTTGGCTGCCTGTTAGTATTTATAAAGCACATTTTATTCTGCATGACCAAGATCACTTAACCCTACCAAATAACTTAAAAAATGGCCGTGAATTTAATGGTAAAAAAAAACTGTGAAAATGCTAGAGTAAAAAACCTGTTAAATGGTTAATGGTAAATTCCTGTTAAATTTACAGGGAAACACTGTAAACTGACATTCCCAAAATTCCCTGCATTGCATTTTTCATTTTTTTGAATTTGATGTTTCTTCTTTAAAATAACTATGTTTATTATTATTTTTTTTTTTATCAGTTATGTTTATTAGGGTTGTATGTTACATGTAATGTTGTTAAATGAATGTTTATTGCCCATTTTAGTTTCATAATTCTTACCATGATGGTGTTTAGTGTTTGTGTGAATGACACTGAGCACCTTCTATATGAGATACTATTTAAAAGGCTATTAGTGATGCGCCTTGATGCATCATGTGACTTACTCTTCTCCGTCTGCATTTGGTAGTTATCAGTGTATTTCAAAGGTACAAATAGATTTCACTACTGTAATAGATTGGTATATTAACATTATTTCACTTATTACGGTTTCTTATTAGATATTACGGTATGTAACTGTAAGTTCAAAATAAAACTGTAAAACTACTGACAAAACAAAAATTTTGACTCCTTATTTTTCACGATTTTATACTGGCAACCACAGCTGCCGTTTTTTTACCGTAAATTTTACGGATTTCTTTTTACAGTGTAATCACATACAACGGTTATACCTTACTTATTATCAATAAGAGGCAAATGATGAGTTTATTGAGGGCGAACACCTAATGAATATTTGTTACTATTCTAAAAGTGTTACCATTTATACTTCATATAGCCTACTGAAAACAAGGTTTTGTTTTTCTCTCTTATGTATTCATGTTTCAAGTGTACTTTCAAGTATACATCCACAGACTTTTACCACGTCTGCTTTATTCCATCAGCTTCTAGGGATTTATTATAGTTTGATATGCCCATATAAACACTCAGAATCTAGAATTTTGTGGTATCACAAAAAATGGTTTAGACATATACCACTGATGACCCAGAGAGAAAATAATCAGCCTCCATCCCCCCTCAAAACATGTCCAGCAATTGTAATGCAAATAGTTTTAAAAATGAAAATATTTTCAGTTGTAAATGTTATGGGCGTTAGGCTAGTAATAGAATAATCCCCTTCAATTTAATTTGATCATTGTTATATTAAATAATAAAAGTGTGCACACTGGGATGGTATTAGTACTGTTGTTCACCACACGAGGGCGCTTCATGAGTTCTGCGCTCTTGATTTCAGCCACAGGCCAGGTCTAAAAGTAATCTTTTCCAATGTTTCCTGCTTGTGTCATTTTGTATTCGTAAAACCAGTGATAATGAGTGATACATTGTTTAAACTGTTTGTCTCTGGAGTAGGGATTTTTAATTTACTTTATTTATTTACAGGCCTGTCTAACTGTGCTTCTACATTAATCACAATATAGCACACATCTGGATTAAAATGTCACTGGTGATTTTGTTAAAGTGAATTATGTTTGTAAATGTAATAAAATGAGTTTGCTTATAGAATTCATATTCTAAGAGATGATTGAATTTTTTTATTTTATTTTTTTAGCCACCCGTCAATAAATATATTGGTTGAAGTATACATATGTTTGTGTGTGTCACTTGTTTACTTTTTGCCTTTGTTACTTTTTTCATACATAAGGCTATTCTAACTTTCTACTTTCTGGAATATGCAGTCAAATTTGTGAAGAATATTTGAGAGAAATAGGCCTTTTGTGTATACATAAAGTCTTAGATCTTTGAGTTCAGATAATGAAAAATGGGGTCAAAAACAAAAGTGTTGCGTTTATAATTTTGGTCAGTGTAGTTATATACATTAGTCAAAGTTTACATACATCTTGCAGAATCTGTTAAATCTTTATTATTTACTAAAATAAGAGCGCTCATACAAAGTGCATGTTATTGTTAATTTAGAACCTGAATAAGACAATTAACATAAAATAATAGTTACATTTATAAAAAATTACCCCGTTCAAAAGTTTATATACACTTAATTCTTAATACTGTGCTGTTATCTAAATGATCTGCAGCTGTGTTTTTTGTTTAGTGGCAGTTGTTCATGAGTCCCTTTGTTTGCACAAAACAGTTAAACTGCCTGCTGTTCTTCAGAAAAACAAAACAAAAACAAAAAAAACTCCTGGTCCCACAAATTCTTCGGTTTTCCTCGATTTGTGTGTGACAACAATGACAACAACTTAAAGACTCATATGCAACTGTTACAGAGGTTCAAACGCTCTCTGATGCTCCAAGAGGAAAAACCATGCATTAAGAGCCAGAGGTTTTTAAGTTTTTACAGAACTTTTTACATTTAAAGATCACTGTGAATTTAAGTTATTGGTCTTCTGGGAAACATGTAACTTCTCAGCTTCTGGAGAGCAGTACTACATGAAAAGCTACTGTATTTAGGCAAAACAAGAAAAATGAAAAATGCTCTTTTACTGATCCCTCTTAAGCGTATGTAAACTTTTGTCTTTTTATTTGTACATTTTATTTTATTTTTGACATTTTATTTGTAACAAATCAACATTTGTTTGATGATGGTTTCGGGTCATGGGATCAAATACATAATTTCTGATTTAGAAGCATACTTCTAAAATGACTGAGGTCGTTAAAAAGAGTAGAGCAGCGAAAAGTGCAAAAATTCTGGTTACACTGACGAGAGGATAGCAAGTGTCCGGGATATCTAAGGAAAATAAGTATTTTGACAAAAGCATTAAAAACATTTCTTTTTAAAAATGAATCTTGATGAAGATACTGTATATTATGAAAAGTTATTTACTGTAATAATGCAGAGTTTTGTTGAACATCCATCCACCGAAATTTACAAAGCAGGTGTACGCTCCTCCTGTCCTCCACTTTTCAGCCGATACTACTACATAATTATGAGTTTTCAGAGTGTTCTCTTCGCCTTCTTCCCAAACAAACACAGTGCGTCCATTGTCCTTTTTGCTCCCTATGAGCCAGTGCACATGGACCTGTGATGAAGCAAGTCCTCCGACTATGCACTGAAGAGTGACTGCAGAGTCGTCGGGGTTGTTGCTGCTTGCAAATGCCATGATATCAATAGACGGCATCACAGCACTGTCATCTGCAAGAAGAAAGATAAACAGCACTAAGATATTACCAACCTGGTCTCATAAATTTTTTTTTACCTCTGTGCACTTTTTGTGCAACAGTTTTTATGTACCTTTCTGCACGTTTTATCATAGTTTCAATACATGAACCCTGCCACATTTTTTATAACGCTGATATAGGTATGTATTGCAACTAAAACTCATATCAAAATGAAAACTAATATCAAAAGGCATTTGTTGAAACTTCCTTTTTACGCAGATTTGATCCATTTTGTCTAACCATAATTACACAGAGCTTTCCAACACTTAAGTGCAATAGCGTATCACGTTAGCAAACAAACCTACCGTCCATTGATATGAAGCTGGACATGTGTGATGATAACGTTCAAAAGCATCAGTTTTCAAATCTACTAGCATATTAATATTGCTTCGAAGTTATAACATGATATACTTGTAATTGTGCGAAAATGACAAGTTATTAATCGAAAATTTGTGTGAAAAGGAACAAAAGGTGTCGGAGTTTTACTGCCTCTAGTGTTCTTGTCTTTTGGAAACTGCACTGATGTACTTATTGGTACGTATTTTGTGTCTCGCAAAAAAGTGCGCCTAGGTATGTTTATGAAATGAGACCAAAAATAACTGACACTTAATGATATGATAAAAACATGAGCTTTCTTTTCAACACAAACCTTAAGAAGCATCATATTAGGTGGTAGTTTAGAAACTTTTGAAAGTGTTTATGATACAGTACCTTGTACAGTAACAGCTGTGCCATTCCCAAGGTACATATGCTCACGGTCTGTGGCGATACAGTAATACATCCCTGAGTCCTGTATTGTTGCATCGTGAATATAAGCATAACACACTGTGGTGTTCTCCTGATCTTTAGTCTGACGAGGGATGTTTGAGTCTTGCAGAATGTCTAATATTCCACTCACGGGATGTACTCTGACCCAGGCCACTGTGTGACAGAAGGACTGCACCTTGTTCAGCTGGCAGTGCATGCTTACTTTTTCACCCGATCGCACCTTCACTGAAGCGGGAAACTGATAAACTGTTCCCGCCATCGCTGCAAACAGATTACGACCTCAAAATGTCAATAATACAACAGTCTCCTAAATGCTACTTTGCTAGTCTTATCAATTACACTAGTTTTAGGTACAAACTCAATGATATGCATAAACAAATAAAAATACTGGTAGCTTACCTTTTGGCAAAATGAAACAGGACAAGACAAGAAAAAGGAGGTCATACATGCTGTCTGAAAACATCACAGGCCAAAGAACTGAGAGAAATGTGCTAAATGTGAGATATCACACACCTTTTCCTGCCTATGTCCACGGTTGGTTTTTCAGCTGTTAAAACCGTTAGGCTCTAAACTAAGAAACAACCAACGCAATCTCACGACCAATTCGTATGTATCCGTCCAAATTTGTACGACCTCAGTCGTATGATTTTGTAAGATTTGTCTAAACCCCAGAGATGGGTAAGTTAAGGGCAGGGTTAGGTGTAGGTCATTGGTACAAATTCATATGAATTGGCAACTCTTAAATACCAACAACTTAGCAAAAAACATATGAATTTGTATGAGTAAGGTCATATAAATTTGTACAAATTAGCCACCTTGTAAAATATGAAAGATTTGCCGAGAGACTGGGCTGAAAACAGCAAACGCAAAACACAACCATGGTTACACACATGATACTAACATAATTCAATAATTGATAACAGTAATCAACTGTATTATAATAAAGTTATAAATTCACATATATATTTGCATTGTGCTGAAAGTGCTGAGATCCATTTGAGCAGCACTGGGATTTTTTTACTGTTTGTTTCACTCTACTTGTTTGTGTTTGCACATACAGACAGTTTGTATATTAGTGGAGGACATTTTTCTGTGATATTTTCTATAGATTATTGTTTGAACTAGTACGGGGCGACTAGTGGCTGTCCTAACACTGAGGCACTGAATTATCCATTCAACTGATTAATTTAAAGACTGATTAATTCACAAAAGAAACAAGGGAAAGACTTATATGTGTGAATCATTTGCTCATCTTATTAGTTCAAAACAGATTAATTTATAATCGAGACGCTTCAATATGTGTTGCCCACACAACTACTGGCCAAGCTTTGGCTTTTTTGGTCACACTTTATTTTCAGGTGGCCTACAATTTAGAAAGATGTATACTATAGATGTATACATCTAAGATAAAGTGGAACTGCTTTTTTTGTTAGTGGTGCAAAAACAAAAAGAATCTGGCGTTATGTTATTCAATATTAACTTATATTCTATTAAATTACTGAATATATTGGTCTGAATATCAGTACCACTGTATAATGAACGTATTTGTATTATATTTCACAGAAACTGGATACCATGGTTTTTGAAGGTGTACTAAAACTTGAAAGAATTTCAGATGCATTTCAAAGGCATGAATTCTGAACGAGTGTAAAAATCATGTCAGCTTTGTTGCGCTCTTGATGTATTACACAAAAACTGTCTTTATTTTAGACTAAGACAATAATGACTAAACACATGAACTTGATCTAAGACTGAAGCGATGTGGCACATGGCTGTGTCCTATTTAATTTGAACAAAATCAGCTATTTTATTCTTCCACCAAAGTCTTTGAGGTTGGAATTATGCATCTTTGAGGTTTCACTGTGGTACATTTGAGACTGAAGTTTTTCCGCTGACAAAGTAAAGTGTGGACATTAACCAATATGAGGTGAGGTCCACAGCACCATTTTGCTAGCGTGATGCATGCAACCACACAATAAAGAACACAGGACACAGAGATACACAAAACTGATTACAAAATCACTTTCTGGCCCTGCCACACATAAAAGAGGCCATATAAGGCACAATATCTAATAGCGTAATTGTTTGTTTTTTCCCCCTCACAGTTATCACACTGACACTTTTATAGGCTTTAGGCAATAACAAATAACAAACATAATAAATGAAAATAATATTTTTTTTATAGTTATTTTATTTGATCTTGTTTTTGATTACTGGTGTAAATTCATATGATTTCAAGAAAAAGTGTGTCAAACAATACGTTTATTCAGATTTTTTATTCACGTAATGTTCAAAACATATTGGATGAAGGTCCGAATTTACAATTTAAATTCACAAAATAATAACAATATTCAAAACATCAAAGATCCATAATGATCAACAAAAATCTGAACATAAACATCAAAATTGTATACTTTTTGGGAAGAGATAGAAGAATATTAGTAACTGTTGCCATGTTTCATCTGACGTACAGCAATGGCAAATACCAAAATAAATCTGATGAAAAAATAATGGGTCAAAGCAAAATGTATATAAACTGAAAACTCTTTGAAACTATATTTTTTGGCATACACATATCATAACAAAAAAGGTTTTCCATCCCAATCTATGAACAATCACTGTTAGCAGAAGCAGGAGACCAAAAATAAAGCAGACAGACAAATACATATATTTTAAAGCATAACACACATCTGGTGCATCTGTGGAGAGAGAAAAAAAAATATAAAGAAAAATATATTATAGAATATTTAAAACAAAGATGGCCATTAGAAAACAATTAATAAAGATCTTTAAGTCTCTTGTGCTCAGCAAAGCAAGCTGCATTTATTTGATCAACAACACAGTAAAACAGTAAAATGCAATATTATTAGAATTTAAAACAGCTGGTTTCTATTTGAATATATTTCATATAACATTTATTTCTGTGATGCAAAGCTGAATTTTCAGCTTACTCCAGTCGTTAGTGTCACATGATGCTTCAGAAATTATTTTTATTTGCTAATTTATATGTTGGGTTATATGTTATGCTGTACCATGTGCCCGAAGTGTCTTGGTATAGAGCTGTCCTCCAAACTCCACTACACAAACACACTCCACCTTCCTTTCCCACTCCTCAGCAGTAATCAGGATCTGGTTCCTAGAGATCTGGATGGCACCATTCTTCCCATGTGTCAAAACTGCCTGTCCTTTCTCTTTTCTCCCATCCACAGTCCAGAACACATGAACCTGAGAAGCCTCGACCCCATTCACAACACACTGAAGAGGGACCAAAGGGCCGTTCGTGATCAGCGTAGTAAGAATATCAATAACAGGAAACACAGTGCGTTCTGGAACAGGATTAGGGGAAATATTTGGTTACAATGGAAAGAAATACTAACATAATAAAGCATTTTAACTGTTTGCTGCAGTCATTATGCTGCTGTTCAGTGGGTTTACTTTAATTTGTGAGGCACATGCACTCTTAAAAATAAAGGTTCTTTATTAGCACTGAAGATTATATGAATATTATATATTCCA
This sequence comes from Enteromius treurensis, assembly GCA_032275025.1. Taxonomy (NCBI): domain Eukaryota; kingdom Metazoa; phylum Chordata; class Actinopteri; order Cypriniformes; family Cyprinidae; genus Enteromius; species Enteromius treurensis. The sequence goes on from JAUCMU010000039.1 coordinate 4,209,632, forward strand.
CAAAAGGTTTATAGTGGAAGAACGTAGCAAAATTAAGGTTCTTATAAGAACTGATTCTACATTGCTTTGAAACTTTCGTTTTTAAAAGTGTTTAAAGGGGGCTGCAGATTATTCAGCAGACAAACCTACAAATTAAAGGAACAGTTCGGCCAAAAATGAAAATCCTGTTATCATTTACTCACCCTCAAATAGTTCAAAATCTGGATGAATTTCAAACAGCAACAGACACGTTTGCCAAGTTTGTCTTATCAGTGTGTTATCCTTGTCTGCATCTGTTGGCTTTGGTCACTGTTTGTTTTTGTCTTTCTTGGAAACAACTAAAAAGTGGTACTGTACTCGATGGGTTGTTGCCATTGATCTGTGTCTGTGAGTGCAGTGGGAACTAGCCTTTAAACTGAATAATACATTTTTAAAGATTTCTCCGCTCAAGCCATAAAACCCAGGTACTACAGATACCCATTTATATTTATTGAGAAAATGAATTCACCTCACACCTCACACCTTTCACAATAACTCTGGATCCATTACCAATGTGAGCAAAGCGGCTGTGCACAGCTGCACAGTAGTACATACTAGAGTCCTGCACCGTTGCATTGGTGATAACAGCAGTACAAATATTGGTCCACTGCTTGGACGAGTGATCAGGTTGGATCTGAAGTCTGTCAGTCAGGCTGATTGTTGCATTCCAGGGAATGACTCTTAGCCAAGCCACTGTTGAACACGGGGAGTACAGCTCTACAATGTTGCACTCTAAAAAGACATCATCTCCAGCCATCACTTCAGCCACTGTCGGCCACTGTGTTACAATGAACGGCTTTGTCGCTAAATGAAAAGATTGTAATGCTTGTTTTTGTGTATTTTCTATTGTGGTTTCTATTAGTTTTAGCAATTACAAAATTCCAACCAATCAATTCATTATTATTATTATCATTTGATTTCTATATTAAATGTTTGCTAAAGTGAAAAAATATCATTTACACAACACAAATATACAAGCAAATAAATACATCTCATAAAAGACAGCGCATCAGTAGCTCTAAATAAGGGTCATTTTTAAAGCAATTTAGTGAAAAATAAAATAAACAAATTAGCACATTATGAAATGACTAAAAACTGTTTACCTGTTCCCACAGTGTGAGACATACAGATCATCATCAGCCAGATGCTCATCTTTAAAGTCTGACGATCACAACAGAATCTAGCCTTCATCTGACTACTTCAGCAAAACCCCGGTCTTCCTTTCAGTCGTCTGATAGGGTCTTTTTTAGTAGGTAGGCTAATGACTACAGAAAACACAGATACTCAAGATTTAACCCCATGGCCCTAAATTCCACTTGGTTTCATATCTGTTGGAGTTGAAAACTTGTGGATTATTAACTGTGAATTGCTTACATATTTCCTGTGACATCCCCAACATAGTTTTTTATACCCTATTGTTTTATTCGTAATCACTCACTCAATAATACATTTGAATTGTTCTACAGTAACGTTTTCATATTTTTTGCATACAATACAATAAAAATTCAATTAAAATAAAAACAGCTGAAATTTCTCATTTAATCAGCAGTAAAGAAACAAACATTCCAACCTGATCTCACAGCAATTCGTACATATTTTACGAGGTGGCTACTTCATACAAATTCGTACAGCCTCACTCTAACGAATTCATACAATTTCCTCTAAATCGTACATATTTTACGAGTTGCTAATTCGTATTAATTTGTACGAATGACCTACACCTAACCCCGCCCCTAAACGTACCCATCACAGGGTTTTAAACAAATCATACAAAATCGTACAAGTGAGGTTGTACAAATTAGTACGAATTGGCACAAATTTGGCACCTCTTATGAATACGTACTAATTGGTCGTGAGACTGTTGATTCAGCAGTTATTTTACTTTATATTATTTTGACATTTCATTTTATTGCAGATTGCTGTTACTTTTTTCATGAGAGAAAAATAGTTGATGAGCTAAATTAATTATTTTTTCTTAGTTGTGTTGGCTCACTTTAATGCTTGTTTCTGGTTCCCAGACCTGAAATATGGATCCTGTGCTCTAGTACTGATGAAACGATAGAAACAGACACTAGGGAGAGTCATGGCAGTGATGTCAGTAGTTGTGAGAAATAAAGGCAGGGTCGACATAGATTCACTTTAGCACAGGTTTGAACAGGACAGGGTATTGTGACATTGGCATCAGAATAGGCAGAGTAAATACATATTCAATCAGTCATATTTCAACCTTTGCTGAGATGACAGGGAACTAATCCTTATGTGCTCAGGTTATCTACTTCTCTACTGACACGCTGGAAGGCACAGTGATATAATTTCTTAGAGTTATGTTGCTACTGATGCTACAGTAAAAATTCAGTGGTCCGTTTATTTATATCCAATGCTTTCTCTCGAGCTCTCTCTCTGTTTAGTCATCCACAAGAGTGTGGCATTCATTTAAGCACCTTTATAAGGGAGTGAAGACACACTTGTGAGCAAATACTTGACACTGAAACTCTGAAGTATGCGTAATTTATGCATCATAACCATACAGGTGTGAACACGAGTCAGTATGTACAAAGCACATTTGTTCTCTTTGGGAGTATGTAACATTTTTATTGGACTTTAGGTAAAACAGGCAGTCTGCAAATGGCAGCTTGCCGTCGAAAAAACAGTGTGGTATGTGAAGAATTTCAGCTTGGAGTGAGCCAACACTAACATCAGCAGTGCTGTTTGTGCATACACCCAAACTAAATGACGATGTGTAGCAAGAAAAATAAAAAAATGTGATCTATAATATATTTTAAGATGGTGCTAAACCATGATTCTTTCAAGCTGACAAACAAATAAACAGTACAGTAACAAACCAGAATCAACATGCACTAAAGGAACTGACAATAACACTTCATAATCCAGACACAAAGGGCTATTGTATTTCTGTGTGAAAAAGAGGTGGGCTTAATTGTATTGAATGTGCTATTGTAATGTAGGCTACTTCAAACCATAAAAGCACACTTTAAAAACTTTACCTGCATATAGTGAAATAAAAGGCCACTATAGTTCAGTTAAAGAGAGCTCATGTTTTTAACACTTCAATAAAGTGCACATTGTACTAATGTCAAATTAATAAAGTTTCAAGCGGTACACTTGCTTTGATGTGTTTACTAGCATGCTAACACTTATTTACCTTCATAAACAAGACAACAGAAGTATGAAATTACATAGACATAGGCTACTCAAGTCTTAATCAACTGAGAAAAGTATAAAGTATTAACCATTATTCATGTTCTTTAAATTGTAAATATGCAATTGTCTCAAAACACTATTTACACAAAAGTAGCCTATTTTCTTGTGAAGTACAAAAGTATGCTAAAGTGTAGCTACTTCTTTTTTTAAAGGGTTTATATGTCTACTTGAAATATTCAGATATGATTACAGTGTGCATATGCGATTCCTGCTTGTGTAAATGAGTCAGCTATAAAGCCCACTAGGTATCAATTACCATTTTTGAACTTGCTCAAGAGGGTGGTGCAACTTTTGAAGATGAGGACAGACTGACTAATTCATTGCTCAGTTTGTTTATGTGTAAAGCTATGATTATACACACCTGTGCATTGCTGTCCTATATTCTGTACAAGTAATACTCTCATTTAAAGGTGTGTCACGTTTAGTACTCTTAGCGCTCCCACCCAAAATGCTGAGCATGCCCTTGCCTGTGCATTTCCCAAACTGTAAGGAAAACAAGCAGAGGAAGACAGCCAAAGCCAGTGAATTTCGATCTGACCAGGGCACGCCTTGCTCAATGGGAATCCCACTATACAGTATTTCCAAAGGATTCCTGGAAAGAATATCATAAAAAAGACATCCAGCCAAATTGACCAAAGCATTAGAACACTCAACATCTGGCTGAAGTTCTCACTTCTTTAAAATATATAAAGCCAGCCCAATGCCCAACCACACGTTCTGAACTGCGGGCTTGTTGTGCAAAAGAATTTTTATCTTGAGAGTTTCCAGATGTGTTCCCAAAGGAGCAGCAAGTCTGTTTTCCAATAGTTTTATACATCAACAAAAAATGTGTCATACGGAAATATTTTTTTCCATAGTGCGGACGCCCATGAAACCCGATAGTCTCCGCCTAGGTAGGTTGACTGTCCTAAAGCATCATGTTACAGTAGACATTTTTCCCATAGCAGTCACTGACACGGAAGGTGGGTTTAGTTTTTTTTTTTTTTTTTTTTTTCCAGAGTGGGAGGATTCAGGATGTCAGCCAAGATGTGACAGAAGCGATGGGACGCTGAGAGTGTAAAGTTACAAGCATTGTACGACGGAAAAAGTAAAGTTTATCTAGAGCTAAGATATAAAACAAATAACGTCAAATGGCGACACAGGTATGTGGTTTACGTTATATTATGTATTTGTGATTGCTCGTTTACTTTTTAGTGGGGTTTCACGCAGTTATGGGTTTATGAGTTTTTTACGTAAGCTGCGAAAACTTGGCGTTTCACTGTCAATCTCGGACCGCAATCATTCGCACTTGACCGAAACGGTGTCTGGATGCTGTACTTTGCTGTTGTCAAAGGAACTAAAGAAGCTTAAAAGTTTTGGATTCTGTTTTATTTTAATTTTTGTGCTAGCAATCAATAAACGTAAAGTGCTAATGACACGTTTTGCCTCGCCTGTTTTCTGTTTGTTTTTTTTGTTTCGTGTGTTTGACAGATGTCTTTGACTGCTGTGACGTGTCTCGTTGTTTTTCATTTTATAAGACATGCAAATTGAAATTCAACTCTTAAACACACTGCGTTCTTCCACATTCCGCTGCTCTGAACGCAGGAACGAGTCTTGCGTTAACGGTCCCTAAAAAAGAAAAAATATGGCCAGTGTCAAGATAATTCAAGCCATATGAACCGAGAGCTTCGCTGCAACGAAACGTTCGCAATTCTATCTAAGCAAAAGATACAATGGCTGTGTGTCAAAACTTACTAGCTGCGTCCCTGCCCTAACCACCCCCGTCTGGCCTGTGATACCCAAAAATGCTGTCTAAGGAGGCAGCTCACTAGGTTTTGACATACAACCATTGTGTTGAAATGGAAGGCACGGGGAATCAATCAGAGTCTTTGCGTTGTTACTCTCTGGGAGAAGCCTCAAGACGAAAATTGCCTATGTGGACTTAAAGATCGAGTGGGAAAGTGTGTGCAATTTTTTGGAATGCTCAAGACTGCTATTGGGGGTTACATATTAAACTTTTTAATTATCATAGCCACCATAAGTGTATTTTGGGACAAAGCTGTGAAAGCCTATCCTTTTTTGTAACAAAACTGGGAAATGGTTTCCATTGTAAATGCACAGCTTAAGTAAATAATGCATAAAGGGCGGGCCGTCATGGCCTGATATGCAGGTATTTCAGGTACTGTACTGGATCATTGTCTAAGAGCAACACGTTTTGAATAGACACAGTTTACAAATTCGATAGTGCTCTGATAGTCTTGGAGGGAGGAAAAGTACAAACCTTTCGATTTTTTTTTGAGTTAAATGATTAGTATGTAAATAGGTGCATAACTGATTTAGTCTTATTGTGCATTGCTTAATTAAACAAATAATACAATTATACAAGACAAAAAGAAAAGCTATTAACACTTCAAAACTGGAATAATAATTTCTAAAAGCTGAAATAAGTACAGATCTTCATAGCAATTTTCAGGTTTATGCATATGCAGTGACAGACACTGAGCAAAAAAGATCAACGTAAGCTCTCCAGATCAGTGTATTTGTTTCTAGGCTCTTTAAAGTTTCAATACATTAGTGGTTTTCTAAAGAACTAGAGAATAAAAACTTATTTGTGGGGCTTAAACGTGTTCTCCTGTGACATTAATGCATGACACCCTTTTGGTGGTAACTAAAACTTGTTTACTATACTAGTAAAACCCCCAGCTAGCTATATTATTCTTATAAGTATCTGTCTAAATCTGTCTATAATCTCTTAATTCTGCAGTATTCTGACCTGGAGAAGGCCATTAACACCTTGGTCACAAACTTCCATTCTGCTTCTTCTGATAACCGGTCAACTCTGAAGGTAGATGAGTTCAAGAATCTCCTCTCCTCCCAGCTGCCAACTTTAGTCAAGGTAAAACCCATGTTGATATTCATTCCAACAGAAACCAATGACTCAATAGTGTTATTACTCATTTCCTGTGATTGTAGGTAGTGTAGATATGTAATAGTTTTTCAAAATTTCAATAGGAGAAAATGTGAAAATGCGACAGCGAAGTCAGTTAAGTGATTGCATTATGTTAACAATGATATAAATAAGGTCTGAGTGTTACTTGTGGTGTTTGTCTTTGTGTAGGAAACACAGTGCACTGTCTTTGTTATTATTGGCTCCTTGTGCTGGAAAGACCAGTTTTGTTGAACCTTTAAGCCAGCATGCAGGTTTTAGTTATTATTATCTGTATAGTTAAATTATTTCTGTAGCAAAAATAGGTTTTTATGTCATATATATAAAGGTGTAAACTATATATAGTCCCCAAATGCCTGTAACTTTGTCACTATATTTGTCAAGGAAAGGTTCTGGCAACCACAGCTGCCTTTTTTTTTATCCATAAATTAAACCTTTTTCAGTCTGAGGGATTGGTTGGTTTCCCAGAGAATGTTTCCCAGAGTTTGTTGCCTCACAAAGAGGTGTGGACTGATTACACAGATCAGGTTGAGCCAGCGAAGGACACTGGGTGTGGCTCCATTGAGAGAGCAAAATGGCGTCTGGCGTCGATCTGAAAGATAAATAATTTCTCCTGCAGTCAAACTGACACTGCTCTTCAGTTACAGTCAGTATCAGATCATGTTATGGCAGGCCTTCTATAGCTTAAAGGAGAACCTCCGACTTGGTAGATTTTGTGTTTCTTTCGGCTGAATGAGCTAGTGCTATGAGGTACTGTAACATTTGAACAATACTGCAGTGAGCCCGTACTTTAGGGATGATGTAATTATGCTCACAGTTCATGCTTAGACGTGTTTGTAACAGAAAATGGTACAGACTGTAGTGATATAAAGAAAAAGAATCTTAGCACAGAGTTAATATAAATATTGTATATGATTATGGAAGTGTTGCCAAGATTCCAACGGAAAGTCTGAATATGTAAGCATGTTGTACTCACTTTATCTCTTTTAGCTCTTAAAAATCTTTCCCAAAACTAAAAAGGCTTCTCTAAGAGTATTTATTACGAAGGCATACAGATAGACCACACGAGGGCGACAAAGTGCCAGTTTTCTATAGCAAGCCTGAAAAAAACCCTTTGTTACATGGGTTACACTTAGACAATACATGAATACTAGTGATATTCTCTCTCTCTCTCTTTCTGTAGTCGGATAATTTTGGAGAAGTGCTGAAGCAAATGGGTGTGAAAGATGGGGAAGGCATCAGCTTCAAGCACTTCTGGAGCCTGATCCAGAATTTGGCCACATCCCAGCATGGTCTGCTGAGCCACGAGAAGTTGTCCAAATGCACCTGCCTTTTACTATGAGCCATGGGCTTCAACTGCATCTGCCACTAAATTCTGGTCTCTCTGCATTCATCCAGAACCACTCAACTCCAAACAAAACACTAACTTTCCTTCCTAAGCATTCCAATAAATAAACACAATTTGTACATCTAGATGTCTTAATATTTTTTTAAAAACATTTTTTTAAATAATGTGTCAAGCAGTACAACGATCATCTCTCCTCGTATCAAGTATCAGGTAAATCATAATGTACAGACCAGTTAACTGCTTCATATACCATAACTAAACTGGAGTGCAGTTCATTTATCACTTGTATCTGGATTTACAGCTTCCCATACATGCATTTAACAAGTGTTTCTAATTAGATAAATATTTTTTTTCCTTTTTTTGTGTGATAACACTACATTTAAACATACTGCCATAATAGTCTAAAGTATGTATTTCAAGACAGACATGTACTGAGTGGTTTTATGCGAACAAAAACAATAATAACAGCAACAATTTTTATTTATATTTTGTTATACTGTGGCCAACTATCAGTAACTCCCTCAATTATTGTCTAATAAAATTCATACCAAAAACCAACACTTCTTGTTTTTTTTAATCATTTTTCAAATGTTTAAATAACCTTGTGTATAATCAACTGTATTTTATTTAGAGTCATCTGTCATTGTACTACAGAAATGTTACTAAAGCTTTCTTATATATGTCTATTACTACTTTAGGCTTAGGTCTTGAGAACTATACTGAATAAGATGACTTTTTGTTTTTACACTTAGGTTTTCATGAGAATTTAGCCTTTACCAAAAAGGTCTGGTAACCACACAGACACACACAGTGTGTTTGCATTTCCTTTCCTCTTGCAATGTCCCTTTGTGCTGCAAAGTTAGTTTCACGCTTATCCATATAGACTTGAAAATCAATTGCATTGTAGGTTTTTTTTTATTTTATTTTGCAAACCCTAATTTGCATTTAGGTGTTCAGCTAAGAAAGTCAGATGAGTAGACCAATGCTTTCTACTTTACTGTCTCGCTGTGTTGTCACAAGATATTTTCACAGTTGTAGTCACTCACCACAATGTACCACATAATTAGCACTTTAATGTGAACTGTTTTCCTTGTTAAATTCACACTTATGCACGCAGTTGAATTTTTCCCCCCGTTAAAATCTATATACATTAAAATAGCCTTATGCTCTTAAATTTTAAATTGGAGTATTTTGCATTTATAACCTTTGACCTTTAAAGTGGGGGAAGTACTACATCCTGGTTATGCTCAGGAAAGATCATCATCTGCTTTTGAATAATATAAAATGCCATAATTTCAAATGTGTATCGTTCTGTTGACAAGCTGTTGTACCTCTAAAGGTACAATAAAAAATATGTTCTTGGAAAAAATTTTAATCAGATTATGCATACCCCAGGAATTAAAACCCAATGGGTGATCTAGCCCTTTCAGAAACAAATGCTGATTCTGATGTTAAACACAAATTTGAGGCTTTTCACAACCAATATGAATATCACAACTTTATTAACACCAGCAGTTAAAATATTACAGGTTCAGTTTGATAAGACCTTAAAGACTATATTACCACACTGACTATAGACTATATATTTACGCTGCTGGTGAGTCATAGAGTCAACAGTCTTGCAAAACATAAGACTGAAATTAAGTTTTAATGACTACTTTAAATTTAAATGTTCGTATGTACAGGTACTGTATTTATTGATATGTTGTATATATTTAGCACTACTCCTGGCCCCCAGCTGACCAGGAGGTATGTGGGCTGAGCCCATGCTTGATCTACATAGTGAGAATGCTGACAACAACAACCAGCTTCAATTAGAATTATATTTCCACTTGTATTATAATTAGTTGTGTAACATTTGTATGTGTAATGAGGAGACAGGGAAGCATGCGGATCCAAGTGCTGACTTTATTGTTCACACACACAGTACAAGCAAGCAGGGTCTAGGAACGGCAAGTGGGAACATCAGAGGCAGAGACAATAGAATAACCAGTACACGTAGCAATTGTCAGGCAATCGGTAAACGTAATCCAATGGGGTGAGGCAAGAGCGTGAGTCCGGGGGCAGGCTGAGTCGAGAATGAGCAACATATAACGATGAACACAGGGAAACACAGAGGGCTTACAAAGGGGAGAAACACACGGTAAATCCAGACAATGATCAGTGACATAACAAGCATCAAACAACCTTTAAATACACTTTATAACAAGGTAACGAATTCCGCACGTTTATCTATGGCAAAAACACAAATGCCGTCATCACTGCTGGAGCTGAAAGAGAATGAGCACTTGAGCACTATCGTCTTCTTTCCTATTGGCTGTCGCTTCCAAAAGTCGCTCTTCATTTGCATAAATTTGAGAGATTCTGAACTTTGTCACTTCGCTGGACATGCCCAAATCCGGTCGCTCACAGCCGCTGTCACTCTTGTCGCCAGAAATTGCCTGCTCTCTATTGAAATGAATCTTTTCACATATGAATTTTAGTGATAGTATTTTCAATCCCCTCCTCTTACCGTATATGATGAATACATAATCATAGTTTGCTTAAAATGAGTGTATGTATTTTAGCATGTCTGTATTTGGACATGTATTTACTCCTGCCCATAGATACAAAATGCCCTTCCAAGGCCTGAAAAGTATGTTGACACTATGGTGTGATGTTTACACAATGTGAACTTAACACAATGTCTATCTCAGGACTTGGGTATGAAGCCAGTGCAGAAGTGGTCTTGTATGTATCAGCCCTTCCATTTTTTCTGAGAGGTACCATTGTTTTGTGCCTCACAGCCCTCAAGCATTTCAGAACTGACTGAGCACGAACTTCCTAGGGGTGTGCAGTCATAACTGAGTCCAGTTTTATAACAAGAAAATAAATACTTGAGGTTCTCCCAGTTGATCTGAAGTCCCAATTGGAAGTAGTAAGGAATTGCAGTAGTGAGTACTGCCACATAATTTCAACCACATTACAAATAATGCACAAAAAAAGAAATAGACAGTGAGCACTAGCGGGCTCCACCTAAACTCAAATACCTACCTAAAACACTTTATCAAGTATTAGAATAGCAAGAAGATGTATGGTTACTTACTTATGTCAAAACAGAAACAATACAGAACTAAATAACTACCGTTAAACCAGAAGAGTTCACCTAAAGCAGTGGTGCCCAATCCTGTTCCTGGAGATCTACTTTTTTTTGCAACATTCAGGTCCAACCCTGATGAAACACAACTGAACCAACTAATTAGGATCATAAGGAACACTTTATCATTACAGACAAGTGTGTTTGGTCAGGTTTGGAAACTCTGATTGTAGGTAGCTACACACAAATTTTTGCAAATGAAAAGAAACGTTCACAGGAACAGAACCAACAGTCCATGCTAGCACTACAAGGTGTTCCCTGTCGACATATCACTCGTACTGCCTCTGTTAAGACGCTATGGGAAAAACTGCTTTTTCCCTCCTAACTGAAGCCTTATTCAATCACGTAGTGAAACTGCACGGCCATTGGTTAGTGCAGTGCTATAGAAACAAACCAATGGGTTGGTCGCGGTGCTGCACGAACCAATGGACACAGGCCCCCCCCTCCCCTGCCCCCAGAAAAAGGGTTTTACATCCGTTATTTTTTAGTCCCCAAGTGAGACGGCAGTCTGAGACCTATACTTGATTTAAGACGCCTGAATCATACCCTCATCAAATGGCCATTCAGAATGCTCACTCAGAATGCTCAAGACTATCCTTTCGCAAATAACGGTCAGCAGGAGGAGAGTGATCGTGACAGATGCCTCCAAGACAGGTTTTTTCTGTTAGGTATCTTTGATACTATCATTTTCACAACTGCTGGATAGGGGCCGTTTCCTATCCCCCCTTAAGGCATATGTGGCGGCCATGGCAGCCCACCAGGACCTTATAGCAGGTAAGAATGTGGGAAAGGATGGTCTCATTATCCGTTTTCTAAGTTTTCCACTGTGCTTGAAGCCCTCAGAGGCGCGCCCTATGAACCCCTGCAACTGTTTGGCCGTCATACACAATTGACGATAGAATATGGGGCAGCGTTTCTTTGCATGCTTATTTGACTGTAGGCCCTGGCTTTCGCCTGGGCTCGCTGTCATATATCGATCGTTCTTCACTTACAGCGTGTCATACTCGTTCGCGTGTCTTAGGTAACCTGGGTTACGGAAGTAACCTATTCGTTCTCTGTCATGAGATCTTGGAAGAGATTGCAGAGACTGGGAGAGATTCTATATAAATGGACTATATATATGGACTCTACATAAAGTTATCAGAGAAAATTTCTCAAAAACTACTAAACATAAATGACAAGGTATTGGAAAAGAGGGATAAGAATTAATAGTATCTCGTATATAGTTTATCTTATCCACAAAAAAGGAGAGTAAGCTGTTGCACTAATCAACTGAAGAGATTTGAATAGTTGGAGGACATAGAATGTTATGTATGATGTCAAACTAAATGTTAGGATTGAGGGTTAAGCAGGGTTAAACCCTCTGAACTGGTGTAACATAAATGGCATTAAATCAGAACTGGTTTGAAAGAAATAATGTTTTTTTATACAAGTACTTATGCACAAACTGTCACGTTCGGCGCGCTGTGAGAGCTCGCGCTCTCGCTTCCCTTGGGAACTCAGGCACGGCAGGCAGGACACGGAG
>JAUCMU010000039.1:4240220-4253070 GCA_032275025.1 Enteromius treurensis
TACCCACAGCTGATCACCGTGATCGAACTTAATTTGATCGCGATCACAAATCGAGATCGTATAATCGCCCAGCCCTACTTTGTAGGTAGTTGTATTATTAAACAATAGTATCATGAAGAATCAGTGTGCTTGGGATTTCAGGATGAAGCTAAATGAAAGCTGAAGGCACTTCTAATCATTTTTATTCCACACCTGCACAAAAGTTTTACTTGCTGGTTTTGTTTTCCAATAATTGAAATAAAGCAGTTCATTTAAATATAAATATTTGATTAAAAACTTCAATTTGAAAAGCTGAAATATTGCCTTAAAAGCGAACTTGCTTTGTAATGTAATGAATACAATTGCTATATAATGATGAATACAAACTACATTTTAGATTAAAATGAAAATATATTGCTGCTTATGAATAGTTAGTAAGGTAGTTGTTAAATTTAGGTACTGGGTAGGATTACAGGTGTAAAATATGTTCATGCAAAATATGTGCTTTATAAGTACTAATAAACAGCCATTATGTTATTAATAGGCATACTAGTACGCAGTTAGTGAGCTAAAAAATAGATAAAATTGTTCCTAAAGACCATAAGATCTACTGATAAAAGTAAAATGTGCTAATCGGTTTTAATTTAAGAGAATTAACGAGACTCCTAAAATGAAGTGTATTGGTTGGGATGTCAAATTAGACACCACATTTTCCAAAAGATTTTTGTATATACAGTTTTTAATCGTTCTCTCATGGATATTTTACCTTTAAATCAACTTGTAGAGTCTGGCTACCTCCACAAAGCTGTCCTCCTGAAGAACGGAGCTCATATCATTGAGGAGATCCAAGTGTTTGATCAACCTCAGCCAGTCAAAAACCTCCTGCTGTCTGTCTCAAAGGTACCATCACGTCAGAGGACAACCAATACTGTATGTGTGTGTCTGTGTTTAATCCATTTCATACTCGTACACAATCACAAAGTCACTACATACACAATATCTTTCTCTGAGACATTAAACCAGGTTTCTTGGTTATGACCCCTTTGGTGCTAATTTTAACTTTTGCTTTAAATGTCAAGTGACTGGTGAGACATAGATGGTGTGTTAGACCACTCCCATCACACTGCTCAGCCAATTACAGCCCAGCTCCTCATGACAGACAGATGGAGACTTTAATTTCTGTGTCTTTATTCAGTTTTTATTTCTGTCAACAGTTCAAATAGATTGTGTGTTACTGACTGTAATCTGCAGGCCTGGGTTTACTGACTTCAGAAATTGAATTAGATCTGCAAGAGGTGTTCTACTGTGGCATTTATTTGCTTACACCTTTGTTTATAGGCTAAAGGAATTACTCCAGAATAGCCTTATGCTAAGAGTCTTAAACTGGCGTAGCTATACAAGTCCATCAACAGCTTTCTGAGAGCTAGATTCTGTTTACCTTTGCCCTCACGGATGCTTCATTCTTACAGAGTCATTTATTTTCCTCATGATACTGCGATTTTATTGTACCCTACAAGACGTGGTGTATAAATGTTTGTCTCTGTCCCAGGGTGCAGTGCTGATAGGCTCTTCAGAAGGAGTCGTCTCAGTGCCCGTGTCCAACTGTTCGTTCTATTCGAGCTGTGCTGAGTGTGTGTTAGCCAGAGACCCCTTCTGCGGCTGGGACTCTGTGATGAAGCTCTGCACAAACATACACACTCACGACCATCTGTAAGTATTAGCACAGCCAAACATATTCATACTTTAACAAGACTACCTGTTAAATATAGGCTTAGTTTAGCTTGCTTTTCAGCATTCATCCGATTACATCAGAAAACTGTGCATTTAAAGCTGGTCCTAATGTCTTTTTTCACTACTCTTCACAGTGCCCAGGATGTAGATGATGGAAATGTGTCAGCGCAGTGTACATATGTGACCCCCAGGTCACGCTTCAGTCAGTCCCAAACCCCCTCGAGTGAGTACGGTTCATGTTTATAACTCTATAATGTTAAGGGATCAATGTATAAACAATTTTATGCACTTATTCACTATTAGCTACGACTTTTCCCTCAATAAATTCCTAATTTGCTGCTTATTAATTGTTAGTAAGGTAGTTAAGTTTAGGTATTGTGTAGGATTACCTAGGGCATTAGGGAGGTACAGGGTGGGCCATTTATATGGATACACACTAATAAAATGGGAGTGGTTGGTCATGATCTTTACTTAATATCCAAATGATTTTTGGCATGACAGAAAAATCTATAATTTTGACATGCACAAATTTGTATTGCTACAAGTATAACCATGCAATTTAAAATGGGTTTTGTGCTCCAGGGTCACAAATGAGGTGAACATGTATTTTCAGAAAGATAAGCACCCGACTTTTATTTTGGAAAAGTGGCCAATGCATTCCAAGCCTTGTTTAATACTTATTGATGTAAAGTACACAGCACTGGTTTAACTGCATGTCTGTGTTGCTGTCGTGGTGTGGTGCGTATGCTGACCCTTGACCCCTGACTTCCTCAGCTGTGTGTCCTCCAGGTGAAGTGGTGTCCGTGTCTTTAAATGAAGTAGTGTACCTGCAGTGCCCGAAAGCGTCACACCTTGCCAAACGCCATTGGGAGCGTCTCAACAGCCAGCTCTCGCCCAAAATCTACATTCAGTCAGACGACGGCAGCAACCTGAGCTTCGTGGCGACCCCGTCCACCCTGGGACACTACCTGTGCAAGGCCGTGGAGAACAACTACAGCCAAACGCTGGTGGTCTACCACGTCAAACAGAAGAGCAGCCCGACCATCCTCCCATCCAGTCCGAACCGCCCACACAGCACCCCATCTGCCGATGTGGGCATCAAACCCCCCGTCTCCACAACCAGATTAAGCACACCTCCACAAACAGAGCCGAGGCCTAAACCGGACCAAGTGCATCCTACAGACACGTTCAAAGATTCACCGCCAGCCATCACAAGCAAAAGCAGGAACTTCACTCGCTTGCTTGGCAGTGAGAGGGAAAACTCCCGAATGACCGAGTCTGGGGAAAACCTCCCACGAGCGGACAAGCCCAGCTACTTACAAGAGCTCGTAGTGGTGTCCGTTCTGTTAGCTCTGTGCATCAGCATCTTGCTGACCATCGCTTTTTACAGATTCAAGCATCTGTTTCATAGCAGGACGGTCCCGCAGACTCCTTGCTCTTGCAAGGACGCGGAGAAGAGCGGAAGTGGGACGCCTCAGGAGAGAGAGTCTCTCAGAGGACATTCGCCTTGTCTGGAAAAGCGCAACGGACAAGCTCCTAACGCACAGTCTCACAACGGTCAGGCACATAAGGCCAAGTCTCCTATCACTCTGAGCAACAGCATGCTGAACAGCTCAAACGGACACCTGCCCAACACACCCATCTGATGCACTCGGTTTGTTTTCGGGGTTCACTGTAGACCTCTTTTCTGAGCCAAATCGGGCTTCTGCTGTATCAAGCCCTGTCGCTGAACCACTTTGCAGTCCAGGAAGGAAATAAACTGGTCAAAAATGGCACATTGTGGACCTTTTTAACAAAGCATTTTTCAGCTGAAAGACTCTTGGTACTACAGTAGTGTACGTCTTTCAGTTTTGTTCATATTTATGCTGTAATTTATGTGACAACTGTTTGTTTCAGTCTAAAGTGTATCAGATTTTATGCCTCTCGTGAAATATATACGTAGATGATCCGATTTTCATTGATCTTATTTAATTGATATTAAAAGCTGTTCAGTCAGCTTAGTTTAAAATAGACCTCTTAAATAATTTTATATTACAAAAGGAAAAATTAATCAAGTTTCCTACGAGAGGCAGCTTCACTAACTCCACTGATCATCTGCGTCTTGAAATGTCATATTTTCATAAAATGTCCAGTTTCCTGGATTGCATTGTTCAGAGTTGCTATATCTCACATCTTTATTAGTCTTTGCCTTTGTTCTTTATTCTTATCTATTTTCATTTTTGAATGTTAAGGCGAGGTATGTCTCTCTAAATATTTTCTCTCTTCATGGTCTTAAAAGGGATAGCTCACCCAAAAATGTTATTTTTATCATGTATTCGCCCTCAGATTGTTGGCAACCAAACAGTTTCAGTTCCCAGTGACAGTTATATTTTGTAAAATAATAATAATAATAATAAAGGACAATGGGTTATAGAAAAGGTTTAGAATGACATGAGGGTTAGTAAAATAACATTTTTGGGTGAATTATCTCTTGAATTTTGCACCAATGCAAAAACTTAAGATGCTTTTCAAGTGGTTTAATTTAAAGTGTTTTGTAATGCATAAAATTTTGCTGATCAGAAATGTGCAGGTACGGGTAGATATTTCTCTATCATTCATATTTCAGCGTAACAATATCTCCATAAATGTGTTTTTAGAACCTTATTTATTTTGGACCTATTATAGAACTATGTAGCCTGGTTACCTCGTTCAATATTGACCACTCTGTCCTAACGGCAAAACACTGGAACTGAGAAAATGGCTTCGAAGGATTTTTTTTTAGCACTGGGAGATAGTTGAGCCAATCTGTTGGAGAAAAAAATCATAGATTTTGTTCTTAAATATGATGGAAAAAATAGGCAGTTGTGTTTTGCATTTGCACAGCAATATAATGGGCCTGATTGTAGCTGCATCCACTATAACGAAAGAGACCTGCACCTATTTTTAATTCTTTCCCAGCCTGTGGTTTGTCACTGAACTGTACAGATTTTATTCTGGGGAAATCACTTGTAAAATGTGATATTGCCAAATGTGTTTTTTATAATTAAATGACGGACAACATGTTCTGTCTAGTGGTTCAAATTCAAAGAGTTACATTCGTCTGTTCATCTTTAGTTGGATAACCGAGTCCAATTGAAGCCCAGTATGTGAAGCATGTCACAGGACTAGATGCATTTTCCTGCACGCCACTGTTTTTGAAAGATTCTGTTTATTTTTTTATTGTTTTGAAAATAAAATTCTGATTTAAAGTGTTGGAATGTTTTGTTTGTTTCTTTGTGGTTTTTCTTCCCACTAGATGGCAGCAAAAGACGAATTTTCAGCATTATTTCAGAACCTTCAGAAATCATTCGAATATTCTTAATTTGCCAATGTTTCGTTGATGTTCAATCGTTAATGATGTTTCTGTAATGATGTTATTAGTAATCGTTGTGTAACCGTCTGCTTCATCCTTTTGTGGTAAGGTTCATGATCCTTTGAATCGAAAATTCACTGAACAGCATTTTACTGGAATAGAAACATTTTATAATTTGTTATAATTTAGCCCTTTCCTCACTCTTAGCTATGAGTCGTAAGTGAAACATTTAAAGTCTCACCAAAGAAATGTATAATTAGCAAAAGGTTCTATTTCAATAAAATGCTATTCAGTGAACTTGCATCAAAGCATTCTGAACCTTTCCACAAAAATATTACACAACACAGAGCTGTTTCTAATGATAATATTTAAAAATGTTTTTTCAGGAGCAAATCACCATATTGCAGTTAGTTCTGATGGATCGTGTGACTGTAATGACGATTTTAATCAATAAATCACATGTTAAAGTATGTTCAAATAGAAATCATCTATTTAAATTGTAATAATATTTCACAATATTAATGCTTTTATAATTCGTGCTTTTTTTATTTTCTTCTTTTATGACAAACGTTTTCTGTACGGGAGCGTTAGTAAATTGCATAGCTCCGCATCACTTTGAGTCAGCCTCCGCCGCCTCGTCACTGCGGTTCTGCGCGCGAGCCTCGTGTCACACACCTCACAATATTAACTACTTGTTTCCCTTCAGCCGCAGCGCGGATGGAATAACTGAGTGCAGCACTTTCACCTTTAAAAACAAAAGCAGAATCAACGCGTTTTTCTAGAGCTGCAGAGGTAAGTCGCGTCACACGTGTGTTTGAATCAATCTCGGTTTGGGACAGGCGCGGCCGCAAGTATATATGATGCTGAAGGTTACACGCCTTTAGGATTTGGGAAGAGGTAGACAATACATCACTGGGGTGAGTCGCTGTGTTAAGCGTTCTTCGTGGCGCAGTAATGCTGAGAATTAAAGTTGCATGCTGTAATAGTGCGGGACACTGCGGATGTTCAGGAGACTGATGAAGCTGCACGTTTTACCCTATTAGGTCTATTTTTGGCTGCTCCTCTTGCCTTCGAGGCCAAGAAACCATTTAACTTCTCATCCGTTGAACATGTGAAACGGATATATATGATAATAAACATGCATGCAACGACTGAACGACATATGTAAAGATGAGCTCTTAAATATAATTAAAATCTTATAATCTTCACATAGATATGAAATGGTCTAGTGCTGATTAAAAATGTAGCCTAATGCTGTAAAGACAGGCCTATACTGGAGGCAATATTTGGGGTTCCCCAGACTGACACCTTGAGGAATCTTTATAGATACTCTTAGGAGCTTTGAATGTCATATTTCATGCTAAATGAGATTTATCAAGTGCCTAAAAACCTTTTTTGACCGGTTTCTGTGGGAACATGTGGGCTTATCTTATTCCACAGAGAGGTTGTCTTAGTTGAAAAGGTGTCTAGACACTCCGGAGAGCCCAATGAGGGTTCAGAGGGATGTACAATGTTTAGGATGGGTAAAATAATGGTTTTGTGATAAAAAAAAGAAAAGAAAAAAGTATCTTGTTATGTGATGCATCTCTACAAAATTTTAAAGGCATAGTCCATTCATAAATTAACATTCTAGCTTCATTTGCTGACCCTGATGTTATTTAAAACCTACATGTATATCACTTTTTCATAACCAAGTGATCTCTTTTTTTCTGCTGGACACAACATTGTATATTTATGTTCTTGGTTAACTATTAATAGTATATGTGTAATGTTATTAGCCAAAGAGTACAGTTCACATTGACTTCCATTATATTGACAAAAGTATGATGGAACTAAAAACTGTTCAGATACTTAAATTTTTCTAAATATTTCCTAAGGTTTATTACAATAAGAAGGTGAAGAAATGAATCAGAATTTTTAACTTTAAAGTTTATTTATATATATATATATATATATATATATATATATAAATAAATAAACTTAAGCCTAGTCTATATTTCCATATTTAGTGTATTTCTACAGTGATTAGTGATATGACAGTGATCTGATGCTATGACTGTTATTTTGCTCAAAAATTGTGAGAGTTCAGAATATGATCACTGTTCTGTTTTAATGGATTATAGAAAATAGATTTCTACCTAAATTTAGTTCTATTGACATAAAAAGAGATAATAGAGAATAAATTAGTAGCATTGTAAGGTTTTAACCATTTTAAAATGACTTCAGTTTCAACTGCAAAACAGCTCTACAGAAGATAATTACCATTATTAGGTCAAGTCAGTCGAGTGATTCCATTCAGTTCAATAACAATGTCAATTCAACAGAGTTTTTCAAATGATAAAAAAAATTCTATCCAGTAATAAAGCAGCTAAAGAAAACCGCTGAGTAACTAAAGACAACGTTTCAGTTCAGTTCTCAACCAGTCCTGTCAGTGCAGTCAAATCGATAATATCTCTAAATGTCAATTCTCTATTAAGCACCCTTTTTAAGCACATGAGTATTAAATAAATATTGTATTGTAATGTGATGATGTTTGCTATAACAGTTGTATTCACTTTGTCAGTTTAGGGTTAAATAACTATGATAAATAACTATGCGGCTCGTAAGTCGGTTACCACATATTGTGGCTTATGAGTTTATAAATAGTCCATTTAAAAAAACATCTGGCTGATTTCTGCGTGCACCTTTAGGCCTGAGATATAGCAGCTCAGTCTTATGCCAATTCGTACATATTTTACGTGGTGGCTAATTCGTACAAATTCGTCTAACCTCACGAATTCATAAGATTTTTGTTAAGTCGCACGTATTTTACAAGTTGCCAGTTCGTATACATTTGTACGGATGACCTACACCTAACCCCACCCTTAAACTGGGGCGCTGTAAAGGGGGTGTAAACGATGACGAAATTTCGGGCCCCATGACTGATAGGGGGCCCAGAGAAGCCCCCAACAAAATTGTCTCAGCTGTGTTGGGGGGGCCCCGTCAACTTTCTTTTCATGGGGTCCAAAATCCTTAGCAGCGCCCCTGCCCCTAAACCTACAGTACCTGTCACTAGCGTTTAGACAAATCGTACAAAATTGTACAAGTGAGGTTGTACGAATTAAGTACAATTTAGCACAATTTTGTCACCTCGTACGAACACATACAAATATGTCCGTAGACTGTGTAAAAAAATTTATTTTTCGAAATCAGCAAACTTTTTCATTTGACTTTTAGGCACAATTGACACCATGAGCATAACCGTTTGGAACATTAACATGATTTAATGCTCTGTCATCCATATTTTTGTAATTTTCCTTCTCTCCTGCACTGTCCTTGTCTTTCTCTTTTTCCACTCACTCACTCCAACTCGTCACATTTTGACGCTTGGTCACTTTCTGGAGCTCAAGGTACCCCTTTTTAGTCCCTTTTTAACATGAAGGGTCCTCCGTTGTTTTAAATAGGAAACCCCTACCGTCAATATTCCGACGCAATTATTTTCTTTTTGTATTTTATTGTCATAATTAAACGATATATTGGGTACAAACAATGGTATTATTGCATTTATTTAGGTTTTATTTAAATGACATTATTTACGCATTTATGAGCACGTAACCCAACCCCTGCCCCTAAACCTAGCATCTGTCAATAAAACACAAAATATAGCAGGCAGATACAACTACCGTCATAATTTATTTGAAAAAATATTAATATTCCAAGTCTTTTGAAGCGAAACGATTGATTTTTGAGAGGAACAGACGCAGTTGCTGTCTCCATCTTCCGTATATTTCCTTTGCGCCGCTGCCGTCTGTGCACGATTTTATAAAAAGGGAAATTACAAGAATCCTAACGTCAACGTTGGTTGTGAAATTCTTTTGGCTCTCATGTGTCTCGTGATCGATTGCGTCATGCTACGGGACGGGAGTATGCTTTCTGAATGAGATGTGAGCATGTTAGCGGACCGGGATCATTTTAGTGATTAAAAGCTTG
Organism: Enteromius treurensis; assembly: GCA_032275025.1. NCBI lineage: Eukaryota > Metazoa > Chordata > Actinopteri > Cypriniformes > Cyprinidae > Enteromius > Enteromius treurensis. The sequence goes on from JAUCMU010000039.1 coordinate 4,249,231, forward strand.
TGTTTTCCTCTCTTCGCATAAAGACTTTGTATGGCTTCAGAAGACTTGGAATGTGACACGACTTGTTTGTAATGTATTTATTCTGCTTGTTTATGATTTGTTTGTGCAATAAATACCTGTACAGTAACTGCATTTGCCTGTGTGTGTGTTTAAATTCTTCAGAGGTGGATAGGTTTAGGGTAGGGGTGGGGTTTGGTGCTCCAATAAAACAAAAACATTATATAATAAATTTATATATGCATGCAAACCATTACATTAAGCCAAACACCTGAAAACAACGCAGGATCCCTCATGTCGAAAAGTGCCTAAAAAAGGATACCTTGAGCGTCGAAAAACAATGCAAAACTGTTTTGACCAAGCGTCAAAATGAGACTGTGTTGTGCAATAAGTGGTATAAATATCAGAAAATGCTATGTGCACTTGGCATAAGTAGCTGCTGCCAAAAAATAATGAACCCAAAACTTGAACCCCGGGCAGCTGCCCCGTTCGCCCATGCCTAAAACTGCCTCTGCTGTCTATGGAGGGTCAGATGGCTCTCTGAAATCATTAAAAATTTCTTATTTTGTGTTCTGAAGATGAAAAAAGGTCTTGAAAAAAGATTTGGGATGACATGAGGGTGAGTAATTAATGACAATATTTTTTATTTTTGGGTGAACTAACCCTTTGAGTATATTCTTAAAAAAAAATCACCATTAGTGTTCAACCGTATAAAGAACACAGGGTGAGGAAATGTTCACAGAATTTAATTTCATGGGTGAACTATCCCTTTAAGACCAAATGTTTGATCTAAAGTGAGCGCCAATAGACATATCTGCTTATAGACAGACGATATACGTTCACATTAATTTATACTGCCCACACCTGTCAACTCGAGAAGCTTGGTTACAATCAAAAAGGGAGGAAGCTTGCAGAGATGCAGTGCTAAAAGCAAGAACGTGACGACTGCAGCTGTGTGATATCTGGAGTGTGAGCCGGACAAACCTGCCGAGGAAGCATTAGCCACCACGGTGCTCAGCGTCTGCAAGATTGGTTCCTTCCCTCATTACAGCCGGGAGTGACAGGTCGTCAAGAAAAAGCATGCCTCAGCATTTCTGTCCAATTAGATCAGCCTTCCTCTAATATGACCCATTTGCCATTACATCCATCAGATGTTCTCATTTATCAATTAGCTCTCTTTAGGGGCACGTCTTTGACTATGACTGCAGAGGTAATCAGCCTGACTAATTTTCAGCGACGGAGACTCTCCAGATCAGGCAGATAATGTTTTGCAGCGTCTCTTCTTCTCACACTGAATTTCTGCATCTCCATCCTGCCGTCTTTGCTCTAACCTCCCCCATCTCAAATTATATCTGTGTGTTCCAGGCAAAGACAGTGAGAGTGTAATGAGTGACAGCACAAAGGAATCACTCTCACTGCTTCTGCCCTGGCAAAGCGAACCCCAAACCTCACATTTTGTGCCAACAACGGAGAACACACACAGCTGAATAACAACGAGGATCAGTGATGGAGTGATGACCCCAAGCCAACAGTGGAGACAAACAAACAAACTCTCAGCAGATGCTCAAACTCCCACCATCCTTCTCCTGCGTACTGCCAAATAATACATTACGGTAATACATTTATATGTACATTTTGATGAACGGTACTGTCGTGCTACGAGGGTCAAGATAGTGCGATACGGCCATGATGGCGGTGACTCTGTGTGGCCGGCTGTGCAGAAAGGAAAGGTCAGCACTTTTGCAGGTCCATAAATCCGCCATGCTCTCGTCTTCCTCGGGGTTGGGGAAGCTCTTCCAGCAAGAGGTGTTCTCTGGGGCAGACGGCATCTCAGCAGTGCCAAAGTCTCATTAATCACCCGGAGTCCTCGTCCCTTCCCCTTAGTAATAAGGAAGAGAGGGTTTGTGATGCTTTTTATTTTGTGCAGTGTGTTTGTATGAGGCAACCTAGTGCGTGACAGCATTTGTCTGTTCCCAAACTGAGACATTAGCGCCTCTGTGATGGCAGATTTTGTCTTTACCCTTCTCGACTTGACTTTTATACCACCCACTTATTCGCACCTACGCACAGAGGCGATGCAGAGCCGTCACTCTGATTGCATTGTGGAACGCTGATATTTGTACACCTAAATCTGTTGTTTTAAAAGAAAATTACTCAATTGACCAATGCTGTTTGAGCACTTTAAAGGGGTAGTGGATAATGGAAGTAGTTTCGTGGAACATAAAATTGAGTTATTTAGCCATAATGTCAAAGTTGTTTTTTTGCATAAAATTTGCAGAGGTTGTCAAAAGAAAAAAAAAAAAATTGTGAAAGTGATGTTAAAGAGATCCCAAGAATATAAAAAATTATTTTATCATTTACACACATTCACGCTGTCCCAAATGTAGATGACTTATGTGTAACACAAACTAAGATTTACAAAAAAAAATAATAATAATTTTTGAGTCCATATAATGCAAGTGGATAATATCCTAAGTCGCTGCTTCAAAACCCATACATACCATACCAACAAACACAAAGGTAATGCAAAGGTAATCCATAAATCCTTAGTACTGATCACTTTTTTCTGAGAGCTTCACAACATGCTTGCGTTATATAAATTGAATTTCGGGTGAAACTTGATCGGAATGTCTCTCATGGCAACTTACGCTCTTCTGATAATCTTACCTTATCTTATAATAAAGTAGTGTTTATGAGTTCAGGGCTGATTTGTTTGCAGCGGTAACAAAGGAAACACAGTGCTGCAGCTGCTTCTTAAGCGCCACTCTCTGGCAGAGAGTGAATTTGGCATAATTTCACAAAGCTAAAGTCAGACCACTCTGTTTGCTCTAAATCTTGTAATTGTACAATCTAATTTAAATAAAAATACATGGTCATGCTACATGTAGCCTATGCAGCACTTTTGTTCGGACTACGATTAAAAGATATTTTATGGCAAGTTCAGCCTATGATAGAGCAAATAAACCGCTTGTTCTATTTCAGTCTTGCTTATCTCTTTCTTAATGAAAAACAAAATTTGCTGTCAGTATCAGAATCAAGCTGACAATCAGAATCATCCATGAAAAGTAATCAATAGCGCATGCCTAATTTTTATAGATAGCAAGCAAGGACACTGGTAAAATCTTTACACACAGTATTAGTGTGAGCCTGGTATTCCCTTTGGGGTTCAAATGTGTGTGTTTTGAACAAGAGTGTATATAAATGGGTACTGTCTGACTTGACCAATTCTGATCATAGTGGTGGCCCATTTGGATGCAGGAGCTGATTCTTTTTTTTCTAATCCTGCCCTGTGTTTACATCAAGCAACAGCGCATATTGCACACAGACAGTGTAGACAGTTGGCCAGAAATGGTGGTTTGTTCGTACCTTTCTTACCTATACTAATTGTTTTGTTTCAAAAGACATTAAGTCATCAGCTGTGGCTGTATGGATTAACATAGGCTCAATTTATTTGGTCTTTAAAGTGTCAACTTTTGGGTTAATATTCACTTGTATTATACAGACTCAAAGAGAAGGTTGCTTTTTCTTCAAGTTCAGTTTGTGTTCGACAGAAAAAAATCATGTACATATGGGACTTCATATGGGTAAATGATATGAGAATTTTCTATTTTGGGTGTAGTATTGCATTTAAATGATGTGAAACTCCATTGGGTATTGCCTGTTGAATGTTCTGATTTGAATGCATCACTCTTTGCATTTAATATACTGCTTTTTGTTATTGAAGCTTGATAGGCCAAGTCACAATTCATCATAGTTGTGTGTGTGTGTGTATATATATATATATATATATATATATATATATATATATAAACAATATTCGTTTTGTTGTTTTATTGAAAAGTG
>JAUCMU010000039.1:4253170-4263563 GCA_032275025.1 Enteromius treurensis
GGTGGGTGGGTTTCGGTTTGGGGTGGGGTTTGGTGCTACAAAAAAAGTAAAAAAATATATAATAAATTTCTATATGCATGCAAACCATTACATTACGCAAAACAACTAAAAACAATGGAGGACCCTTCATCTCGTACCTTGAATTTCCAAAAGCGATGCAAAAGGGTCTTGACCGAGCATCAAAATGTGACGAGTTGGAGTGAGACTGTGTTGCTTTTCCCTATTCAATTCTGTTTCTTCTTCCCAACTAGCTATTCTTACACTTCCTATATCCAACTGATTCTCTGATTTTAGCATAGCGCGGCCTCAAACTGTCTGACATCAGCATGGGCATTGATAGTCAGGGCCCCCCGCAGCCTGCAGGAAACCTGACGCCAAGGCAGGTCAAGACATTTCAGAATGTGGAGCCGAAAGCACTGGGGGTGAGTCTCACGCACACTGCTACAAACCTCATACCAAAAGCATAAAAAAGTGCCCAGGGATATCTTCTACAGTAGTAATTTCTCATAGTGTTGCACGTGTCATACAATAGGATAGCCTGAATGGCTTTGGAATAATTTCATCACGCAAATGTTTGAGGCTATTGATAGTGTAAAAAAAGAAATCCTCAAAACTGAATCTTTGACATTAAAGTATAGTGGTTTTCTGTTATGAAAACCATTGAAATTATTTGGCGGCATTACATTCACTGAGCTTGAGTTGTTTTGTTGTTTCAGTCCATTCAGATCATCATTGCAGTCTTGTGCTTGTGTCTGAGCATCACCATCCTTCAGCTCTATGAAGAGGTTCACTTCTCTCCTGATGTCTTTGTTGTGGTAGTGATAGTTGTTCAGGTAAGCTGAATGTGCTATTGATCTTAAAAAAAAGAGTGTATTAATCTATTAGGAATCCAATTGTTACTAAAGATGTTTCAAACATTAAGAATTCTCTTGTTATCAGTTGCTTGTGTCTGGATCCATTTTAATCCATGCTGGACGGTTCCCGTCTCTGTTCTGGGTGAGTACGAGTTCAAGGTTTGAGTGAATGAAAATATACCAACCTACTCACCTACCCATCCTGAACCCTCACTACCAGTCAAGCTATTGGACACACTTGAACAAATTTATGTTTCTCATTGATTTTAATGCTCATGAATTTGATTGAGATTGGTTTCATAGAAAAATACAGACAATTCCTTTTCTTGCTTTTTTTGTTTTGGTTTTGTTTCTTTTGGTTTGGGAGCAGATAGTGAATGCTTGATATTTTCGTTTTATAGAAAAATATGAAATATTATGTAAAATATCATGTCTGTTTATGCCATTCTCATAGTTTATGACTGTGGAAAATAATCATCATAAAAAAGCATGTGTCCAAATTGTTGAATTTACGTTTTTGTTTTTTGTTTGTTTTTTTCTCAGTACTGCATTGCCTTTCATTTTTTAGTGTTTTATCAGATTACGGTAAACAAGTTATATGACCTGCACAGTAACTTCTGTCCCACCGTTTGAAGGTGAAAGCCACACTGGTTGCTCACCTAGTCAGTGCAGCGTTTTCCACTGCTGTTCTCGGGCTGTTGTCCCGTCACTTGCCTTACCGCCAGGACACGTACCACTGCGAGCACTGCAGGAGACTGGAGATCTACGCCGTGGTGAGCTCACACATCTGCTGCATGAGCGCCTTGCATTATGGGAAGATGGGCTTGCACTTCTAAACATGGTCATGTAGATACCTAGATATTGATGATGAATGCCTGTGGGTGCAGTGGGAAGGATAAAACACTATAAGTGGGTGATGATGTGATGAACTGGCCACATCGACTTTCTTGTTACAGTTTTTTCCATAATCAGTTTCCTTGATGCCTTTTCAAAGGACTGTACCGAAGTGCAAAACATAGCATCTTCAAAAGTCACTTACAACGTGTGTCTTGTCAAAAAGTCAGGTTCGTATACTTCACATGCTTGAAGAATTTTTGTGAATCTTTAGTAAAGACCCACATGTCTGCTTTTTTATATGAAGTCAAATTAGTCAAAACTGGAAGCTTTTCATAGCAGAAGTTTGGTTTGCTTAAACCTTGCAATAAACTATTTGATTAGACCTTCTGTTTCTTTTTTAGCCTGTGTAGAAGCTTAAAGGAGTAGTTCACCCAAAAAAAATTTAAATGACCCCATGATATACTCACCCCCAAGCCATCCTAGGTGTATATGACTTATTTCTTTTTTAAATGAATCCTGGCTCTTTCAAGCTTGGTTGTGCTGGTGGATAGTGGCATATTTGTAAAGCTCCGTAAAAAGTCAGTGATCTGAGTTAGAATTTTAAACATTCTTTAACTTTGAATGTGTTCGTCTGACAGAAGAAACTCATATTTACCTAGGATGGATAGTTTTCATTTTTGGGTGAACTGTTCCTTTAATGAATTGACAAAGTATGTTGGAATGAATTTAAAGTTTTTCTGAATGAAATATTCAGAGAAAAAAGACTGACTTGATGTGGGATTGTGTATATGCAACTTGTATTTGTTTTATTGCTTTCGATTGGAAAGCAATTTAAGCAGTCTGCTTGCTATGCATAATTGTAATTGGTTTATCTTCCTTTTTAGTTGTTGAGATATAAAGATAGATATGAGTTGATGGCATAATCACAATGATAGTTTCACATCTCTCCTATTAATTTGTTCCTGCTTTGTAATGTGCATTTTGTCTTATAATATATTTATAACAGAGTAGATTAATAACCATAAGGATACAGACCGTTTGCACTTGGTACAGACTTTTTTCCAATAAAGGAGAAAATGAATGAAATCAGTGCCCTTTCAAGGTATTTGGACAGTAAAGTCAAACATTTTTAAACTATTTATTTTAGATCTTTTTCGTACTGTACATTTTAGACTGATGTTTGTAATTGCTTTTCTATGTTTTGATCCCAGTGATGGCAAGCCACAGTAACATTTTTTTTGGGCTATATTTACAGCTTGTAACAGCACTAACCCCCTTTTGGCATTAAAAACACTAAAGACCCAGTGAATTGAAATGAATCATGCAAGGTGACTTACTAATATGCGCTAATCAGTTTTCACCATTTTTTTTCATATTCTATGTTCTTCCCTCAACTTAGATATGGTTGACAAATATCTCTCCCTTCTTAGTGCATGTACTTAATCGCTCTGGCGTACAGCGACACTATGTTAACGTTTATCTGAACTCCATTCATTCCTTAGGATCCAAACAGGAATGAATTTAGAAACAACCAAACACTTCCACGTGTTCCCTTTTCAAAGACGGTTACATGACTAGTTACATAAGCAAGTATGATGACACAAAATAAAACATGGCGATTTTCTAAGCAGGGAAAAAATAACTATAATGTATGTCAACCTCGGCGCAGTAATATCACTGCTGAAAACTCCCCCTCTCCCTCTCACTTCCATCAATACAACTAATGAGTTATGATATTACTGCGCTGAGGTCAAAGTGCTCAGCCCATCTAAGTTGAGGAAACAACATAGTGGAATATGGAAAAACGGTGGTATTTTCATTTAACCTCCCACTTCCATCAGCACTTATGGGATTGAGGTGATCCTGTTGTGATCCTGTGGGGCTTGTCCCAATCTCAGAAGTCCAAAACCTTTCTGAGGGCACTGCCTTTTGTCAAGGAAGTCAAAAAACTGTAACAGTTTTTCTAAATTGGCTGATTGGGTGTGCTCGCAGCTATATTTGTATATGAATAATAGCTTTACAGCTGCATTTACAAAAATCAACATCATTTTGTCTTTGTGTCTGCTTTTCCAAAGCAACAATATTGTTACAGGAAGTGCACTTATACTGTCGAGAGAAATTGTAAAGTAAGTAATTCTTACCTTTATGTTTGCCTTTGTTTACTCAAATGTGCTTAATTATATGCTATATAAATATATACAATTTTAGCATACAGTATGTTAATTCAGGTAAACTTGTCAGTAGCTTTGTGTGTGTTTGAAGGAGAGTGAATGCTTGTGGTATTTTGAAGATTGTGTTTTGCACTTTGGGCCAGTTGTTTGAAAATGCTACAAAATGAAAGATTCCTTTATTTATTTGCAGATGTGCTTAGAAAACTCGGATGGTTCTTTTTTTCTAATATTTCAACAATATCTGCTTTAGCTTATTGATGTGCACATCGGCTTTGATGGCTGTGTTTATTATTATGCCTTAGATTGTTGTTTTTCTATCTCTTTTGGTTGCTCTCAGCTCTTGATCGATGGCTTCTTGGCCACACTGGTTCTGTTTCTGGTGGTGGAGTTGGCAATCTGCATTGTAACCATCTTGTTTGGACTCAGTGCTCTGGCTAAAGGTGGTTTGCAGGTCTGTTGAACACAATTAAATAATAGAACTGAGAGTGTGTGTTGATTTTGGCAATTGCATGGCAGAGTCAGAACTCTTCCAAGAGGCAATATCCAGTGAGTTTTGTACCTTTGTAAGACCAATTATTTATGGCTATCATTTTACTAGTTATCTGTGTTGTCTTTTATGTCAAATAGGCTACTTAAATTAGAATCATTGAGAACTGTTACCAATACAACTTTATCACAGAATTGGTATATGCTCAAAATTTGTATAAATTTAAAAAACAGAAACAACCCGTTGGGATTTCTTCTTATGCTAATGCTGTTGATATTGTTACATTGAATAGTAATAAATAGAATTTGTTGCCTTTTTTACATTTTGAAAAATCTAGATTTCACATTTGTCATCTTACTATGAAAAATTCTAAAATAGGGAATAAATTATACAGAAAGTGAGCAAAATAAATAAATCAATTTCCCATCACCGAAGTCTCTTTCAAGGAAGGTCTGTTCACTTGTCGGCCATATTCGCAATGCCTTCAGGCATCTAAGACCAAGTCCTATCTAAATGAATAGGGGACAAAAACTGCCTTTTGCAACAATCAGCAACAAAATCTGAAATTAACTGCCTCATGAATATTGTTTTTTAATGTTCTAATAGCATTAAAAAGCTGTTGACTTTATTTTAAGGTGTCCTTGTTACAGTGAAATTATACACCTCAGTAATTATACTGAGTAATATTATTTAGCTACTTGTGCTAAGCGTTAGGGTTTAATATTCGGCTGTGGTGTGTTATTACGATAATACAGTTATATATTTTTTAATCAACTTTTTTTATTAGCATACATTAAAGTGGCATGAACAACTTCAGTGGCATTTCAGTAGCTTTATTTAAAGAGTGAAGCTTCACTTTTGAACTTTGGGTAAAAAAATTTGGTTTACGCATTTAACCATTGTTCCCCTTAGAAAGAACGAGTCCCTGTGTCCTGATAGTGACCACTAGGGGATGCAGAGTGATTTCTCTCTTGGGGAACGTCTCAAATCATGTAACCATGGTTTACCATAAGGGAACGAGGCCTGCTTCCTCATAGTGTTCACTAGAAAGGGAACGTCCTGTGGTTCCCTTAGAGCAGGGGTCATCAGACTTGATCTACGAGGGCCGGTGTCCTGCAGAGTTTAGTTCTCACTTGCCTCAATACACCTGCCTGGAAGTTTCAAGTATACCTAGTTAGACCTTAATTAGCAGCTTCAGGTGTGTTTGAGCTAAACTCTTCAGGGACACCGGCCCTCCAGGACCGAAACTTGGTGACCCCTGCTTTACCGTTTAAAAAAAAATTATCTTCTGTTCAGCAAGAGTGCATATAATTGTAAAGTAAAAATACGTAACTCACTCAAGCTGGGGGTCTCAATAATGGGGTCTCTAACCCTAACAGATTGTATTTTACTAACTTATTAATTTTAAGATAAAGTGCAAAAAACTGGCAACACGCATGCAGAAAAAAAGTGAAAAACTTTTGCTAAAGTAGCTGATTATTAAACTAGTGTTAGCCCGTAAGCTAATTTGTTAGCTAGTCAGACTGCGTATGTTTCCTGAGCTGTAAATCTTGTGTATGTTGATTTTTTTTTTCCAGATTGGAGTCCTGTCACGATTCTGTGGTTTCAGCCGTGGAGGTGACCACATCCAGCAGCTCTCTGTCCTCTGGCCGGGATCTGGGCTTCTGGTGTCCTCTTCAGCTGAAGACTCGTCCCGGTCAGGGCGGCTCTTTTCTCGGGGCTCAAGACTGCGCTCCGCCGTGCCACAACATGTACCTTAAACCACAAGAAGTTCAATTCGCCAAGACCTTCATCGGCGTGTGTTCCATTGTGTGTTTATGTGCAACTCTCTTCACATTTCTAACCTTCCTCATTGATGTGAAGCGCTTTCGCTACCCTGAGCGGCCAATCATCTTCTACTCCGTCTGCTACAGCTTCGTCTCTCTGGTGTATTTTGTTGGTTTTGTGCTGGGTAACAAGGCGGCCTGTAACGAGCCAAGTCTGCCGGGCCGTGTGAGGACGGCAGTTCTGGGAGCCCAGAGTCGCATCTGCTCACTGCTCTTCATGCTGCTGTATTTCTTCTCCACGGCGGGAATGGTGTGGTGGGTGGTTCTGACCATTACCTGGTTTCTGGCTGCAGGGCCAAAGTGGAGCTGTGAAGCGATAGAGAAGAAGGCGGTGTGGTTCCACACGGTGTCCTGGGGTCTCCCCGGAGCGCTCACAGTCCTGTTGCTGGCGCTGGAGAAGGTGGAGGGAGACGGCCTCAGCGGTGTGTGTTTCGTGGGCCTCTATGATCTCACCACGCTGCGCTGGTTTGTGGTGGCACCGCTGGCCATCTCGGTGCTGGCCGGCCTCTCGCTTCTGCTCGCCGGCATCATGTCTCTGAACCGCGTGCGTCGGGTGATCCAGCATGACGAGAGGAACCAGGAGAAGCTGAAGAAGTTCATGATCCGCATCGGAGTGTTCAGCGGCCTGTACCTGCTGCCTCTGCTGGTGCTGCTCAGCTGCTATCTGTACGAACAAGGCCACCGTAGCCGCTGGGAGAACAGCTGGATCCGTCGGCACTGCCAGGAATACAGCATTCCCTGCTCCCGCCACGTGAGACCCTCGGCCTGAGCTGTATGCTGCATTACCAGAGTGCTTGGTCTCACAATAAATGACTTCCGTTTTGTTTTTTGTAGAGTGTTGATGTGGATCAGCCTGAGCTTTCGCTGTTTCTCATTAAATACCTGATGACGCTGATCGTAGGAATATCAGCCGTGTTTTGGGTCAGCAGTAAGAAAACGTGCTCAGAGTGGGTGTCATTCTTCAAGAGAAATCGCAAGAAAGAGTAAGGCTACTTTCTCTAATTCTAACCCAATCATTCATGACACAGAAAGAATATTTTAAGGTTGTCTCCACTTGCAGTGCATATGATTTAAACAAATAAATCCCCCACATGCAAAAATATTGATATGGGAGCCAAACTGTGTTCACAGCAGGTATTTAAGTTGAGGAAGCAATGTTTTGCATGCATAAAAACTGTATAAAAAACTGTTTTCTTTGTGTTTGTGCTTCAGTCCAATCAGTGAGAGTCGGCGCGTTCTGCAGGAGTCCTGCGAGTTCTTCCTCAAACAAAACAGCCGTGTTCAGCACAAGTCCAAGCACTACAAGTCCTCCTCGCACAAGCTGAAGGTTGTTTCCAAGTCTATGGGTACCAGCACAGGCGTGCACTCACCTGTCAGCAGTAACCACGGCAACACGCCTGTCTCCACGGCGATCCACAACCACTGCATTCCAAGCCAGAGCATCTCTGATCCGCATCGTTCCTCAGAAACGTCTGCTCAGGAGCGCACTGGATCAGCAGCCGCTGAGAGACGCAGTAAAGCTGACAGTTCCAGCCGCGTCAGCAGCCACACGCAGAGCTCACACAGGTCTGTTTAGATCCGACAGCCTTCCGCTAGAACATTAATACTACGAGTAAACGCATACATCTAATCCAATAACAGAACTGAGGTTTTTAAATGTAGAGTACACATTTGGCAGATTTATCTACTGACTGCTCCATATGGTCCCATCATCTAAATTCGAATCCAGTCTGTTTTTTTGTTTTTGTTTAGTTTTTAAAATGGTTCATTCATGGCCATTTTCTTAATTAACATTTTGTTTTATATGTTGAGGGATGGTAGGAAGGACATCATTTACCCTAACCCTAACTTCACAGCTCAAATAACTCTTACCTTATATTAAAGAATTTGTATGAAAACAAGCTTCACATTTCTGAAATGTGTCCTGCTCTGTTACAATCATTTTTTCAGGCTTAAAGACTAAGATCAATCAATCAGTCACCCAATCACTTTTATTTCTATAGCGCTTTTAACAATACAGATTGTAGAGAAGCACTGAACATTATCAAATAGAAGAACAGAGTGATGGTAATGTATAATGACCAGATTAAACACATAAAGGTATTTCAATATTGAATATAGATATGTCATTGTCTAGCTCAGTTTAGTTTCAATAGGATGTTTGTAATCAAATCAATGATAACCGTTAGAAATGAAGTGTCTCCATCTGAGCAAGCCAGAACCCAAGGAACCCAAAGACGAAAAAAAAGTTGGGAAAAACCAGGCTCAGTTAGGGTCAGTTCTCCTCTGGCCGGACGCCCAGTACTTAATTTCTAGTTTGATTTTGATCACAGCCCATGTCAGTTTGTGTAAAGAATAGGTATTCAACCCTGTTCCTGGGGACCCACTGTTCTACAGAGATTAGCTACGAGTCTAAACACATACACCTGACGCAGCCAATCAAGTTCCTCAAGATTGCTTGAAAATACACAGGTATGCTGAAGCAGGTTGGAAATAAAATTTGCAGGACAGGTGGTCCCTAGGAGCAGGGTTGAAGACCTCTGGTGTAAAGGATTTATTGTGTGTGTGTGATTCCAATGATCTGCCTCTGGAGCTGAACTAAGATGTACTCGTTGAACCTGCAACATTCATTTACAGATGATTTTTAACACACATACTGTAATTGCTTTTTGAAGGTTGACACCCAAAGATGATTCACTACAGGCTGACCAGAGCTCCGCCCACTGCATCAACATCCAATGAGATCTTAGAATCGGCTTTGAATCTGAATGGAGGCCTCCTGGCTCCGCCTTCCTTGTTCTCTCTGCATTTCAATTATTGATGTCCACATCACTAGAAGTTTTTTTTAATTCCTCTACACTACTGTAAGTTAGAATGGTTATGCAGCTCATATTTACTGACAGGTTCCATGCAGATTCAACATGAAATTGTCAGTTTTTGTAGGCGCAAGAATGCACATTAGTAAACTTCTTAAATGATTCATCACTGGAATAGTCTTAACACTGACACATCTGACCTGAATCTGTGAACAAAAGCAACAGATTTAATTCAGGATTTACTCTTAAATGATAGGCTCTAAAGATGTGTAGTGAATTTGCACAAGTGCTCTAACTGTATGCCAAAAACCCTTCCCAACTTCTAAAACAGCAGTATTGATTATAAATATTATGTTTCTGTCTTTTCCAGTACAACTTAAACTATGAAGATTAAGGCATTTAATATTTCAGTTTTATGTTGACCATTCTTTCAAAAATATATTTTTATCTATTTTTTTGTACGCTTGAACACTTGTACTGTGTTTAGATTTTAGATAGGAAAGTGCTTTTCATATTTGACAGGAATTAAAGCTGTAAGGGAAGTCAAGTTTCTATTTGATAAGTGTTTTAAAGATCCATTAGCTTTGTACCATGTATACTGTTATGTTTCTCACATACTGTTTTCAGTGTTAAATTAACTGTGGCATCTGCTTCGACTGAACTCTGATAATGTTCATTATAATGTCAGTTGTGTGAGTAAAGTGACTTGTGGCCAGGTATGGTAACCCATACTTGGAATTTTTGTGCTCTGCAATTAAACTATCCAAGTGAACACACACACACACCATGAACACACACCCGGAAACACGGCTGCCCTCAGTGTTTTTTTTTGCACCTTGTGTTGTTACCAAAATACTTATCTAACAAGTTCCTCTTATACAGTAAATAAAAGGTTTGCATATATATTGGGTGGAGGATAGAATATGATATAATATAGTTGATAGATTTGTAGTATCATTGAATTAATATAAAATTCATACTGTATAATGAATCTAGTACAAAACTGCTTTATCTGTCTGTCATTCAATTATATATATATATATATATATATATATATATATACACATATCTTATAGTGAAAGGCTTATTTTTAAATAAAGTTTCTCAGTTTTTGAAATGAGGGTTTTCAGCACGATCTTTATTTCTCTTTCCTGAAGAGTCACTCTGTAGTGTGTGTTTGTGGCTGTTTGATTGTGAGGGTGCGTATAATATTACCTTTTCTGGTTAGGGTTAGGGTGTGATGATATATTTAGCTGTTAGCAGCATTTAGGAACACAATCAAACTTTCAGTCAGAGGCGGATCTATAAAATTATTCATGGGGTGGGGGTTAGGTTTCTGAAAAGCCAGAGGTCAGACTACGTCTGACCCCGGTTATGCGCTGGCCTACATTTCAAAAGCCCG
>JAUCMU010000039.1:4268534-4291102 GCA_032275025.1 Enteromius treurensis
TGCAGAAACTCTTAAAATCAGGACTCTTCCTCGATCGTTCTCCAGAACTCGCAGGGGGTCTCCTGTATCAGCTCAGAGCGGCTTCGGCTCTGAAGCAAAAATCTGCATGTGCATTCCGCTCGTGCCCTCTTATACTCACGCAGTGATAAGGTGCACCTGAGCGCAATCAATGCACGCCAATATTCATTGGTCTTTTGTATAAAGCTCAAAGGCATTTGGTCTCTCTGGCGAGTTCCCAAATGTAACGTCGAAGTGATTCGACTGAAAGGGTAACTTTAGTTACTTATTAATAATTGCTTGTACAACTTTTGTGATTTTCTTTCTATAAGCAATTCAGACTCTTACTCTCTACCATTATATATATTAGCTAGGTGGGACTGAACTGAATATGAATTCTGCAACTTTCTAAAGAAACCTGCACTTTTCAGCTTTTATGTAAACTACTTTCTTAAGCACAACCACAATAAAACTTTAACAACATGCATTTACTTTGGTAGCACTTTAGTTTAGCAAACTTTTTATTAGTTGTTTATTAGTCAAGAATCCTTAGATCCTCACATTAGCATTTTTATGCGGGTTAATTTTTATTCATAACCGTTTATTCACATAATCATTTTGTAATCAGTAGTTATTGTTTTATTATTTTTATTTATCATTATATTATTTTATGTGTTTTTTAATTTAATAATTTATTATTTTATCATGCGCCTATATATTGTTATATGAACATTCTTTATGAATAAGAGCTAGAGAAGAGCGAATGTTTATTGAAACCCAAGGTTTATGAGAACTACGATCGTTCAATAAACCCTTTTTGGTAACACTTTACAATAACTACATTCTATGAATCATTAGTTAAGCATTAGTTAATAGTTAGTTCATCCTTTATAAAGCATTGTTCCAACATTATTAGTCATTAGTAAGCAGTTTATAAATACAGTTATAAATGCCTTGTTCTTGATTTATAAGCAGATCTAAATGTACAAAGAGATTTAAGAGCTCTGTTATCTTCCTAACAGAAAAAAATAATAAACAAAACACAGAGGGATACAGAACTTTTAATTTGAACATGCAAAACAACTGCAAGTGTACAGTTGTATGATTACATGTTTTACATCTTGAATATGTCTGTGTTCTGTATCCCTCTGTGTTGTGTTTGTTTAACCTTTCTGTTTAGAATACAAATTCTTGCATCAGCTTTATAAATGCTTTATAAAACAGAACCAGTCCTCACTTTAGATGAGCTATCAAAACGTCTGGCAGCTACTAAATGCTTTATAACTACCAAAATTAATCGGTTTGTAAATAATGCAATAATTCAAAAAATGATCAACAAATTATGAAAATACAATTATTAATCATTATATGCTCAAGAACAAGGCATTTATAGATGCACTTGTAAACTGTTTACTAATGCATAAAAATGTTGGAACAATGGTTTAAAAATTATTAAATAAATGCTTACTAATGCTTAAACAATCATTCACTGTGTGTAGTTATTCTAAAGTGTTACCCTCTTTTTAAACCTTCATCTCTTCGTCTTCTGCTTCTTAACAGAAGTCTGTTAAACACTCTTTGGGTATTTTTGGATACCAGACAAGACCTGTCTGTAATCAGGGTTTGGGTATAGACAGCTCTGCTGACTAGCTGTTCTGTTACTGGACATTCTGCTCTGTTGTTTTCTGAGGGGATCTGGCATCCAGGGTCGGATGCTGATTATTATCTGAGGAGGAGACTCGATCCAACATCAACATACAAGTTACTAGCATATAATGCAAACATTAATGCCTTATTCTGCAATCCAACCCTGTACTTAAACCAATCACTGCTAACTAAAGTGGCCTAAACCACAGTACGTATTTGTTGTTCCATAAAGGTTAAAGCACTTAATTATACATTTTCTGTGACCCAATCTAAAGTTAAAAAATATTCACTCCTGCCAATTACTGATTCCTTCACTAAGACCTAATTATACAATAATGGTTGCTGTTGACTAACTAAATACCATAAATGTCGATATTCAGATGACAAATTGACAAAATTGAGATGTGGATAGCCATTCATCAAACATAAAGAAACATTCAAATAAATAAAACAGTGCATACAGTTTATTTATTTATTATGTACCTGATTAGATATTGTTTTGCTGAATTATTGTGTCAAAAATACAGCAGCTCTGCCCACAGAAAGTGTTTAAATAAGTGTAAATGACCATACAAATAACACAAAAAGAAAAATACTAATCAAAAGACATTCATGAATTGATAGACTTGTAATCTGGAGACATCAAACCCCCACATACAGTATCAAAAATAAAATCTTTTCATTTAAGAGACCTCTGCTTCTGTAGCCTAAGATCTACTGTAAAAGAGCCGGGGCAAGATGTCACACAGGGAAGCATTGTCACAAAACATTGTTTTGATATTCAATATGGACTGTTTGATCTTTGTTGCTGTTTTCTACATATTCTGTTTTGTCTGAATATTCACTGAATATCATAAAGTACGCTTTAAATGAAATATCTTTGAAATATTGTAAATGTTCAAAGGCTTTTTAAGAGTATTAAGTGTGACAACTAGCCCCGGTCTCGCCTATGTTACACTGAAATAGAGTAATAGAAGCTAAAGTTCACAGACCCAAATTCCCATATCTGTGCTTCATAAATAGTACAGAAATAAATAATTATCAATCAAGATGGGTATAATACTTAGATTACACATGGTAATGATGACATGTATTGTTATGACTTGCTGAAGAAACCAGCATCTTCTATGAGAGAAACCGCTTTGCCATCCCGACCTTCATAACATCAGTAACTCCATGCCTCTGAAACAAACCATATTATTTACATTAATATACATTTTACCAGCAAATACAGCTTTAGAGGGCTAATCCAAAAAAAAAATTTTTTTGCAGTGTACACTTTTCAGTGTTTAATGTTAAACAGAGAAATCCTATGAAGCGTGAGTTTTATTCATTGATTGATTGGTGAATTTATTGTTCCAATGGCTGGCACATAATGTTAGGAATCATAATTGTTTCTTTCAATCGAAATAATCTCAAACAGTTAAAAAAAAAACACTCTTCCACTTGCCACTGCATTAAAATAACTAGTTAAACAGAGTTGTAAGCACTCTGTAATGACCAGCATGAAGCCGTTCCCAAGCAACAGCAATAAATCGTCACGTTTATATTTGACAGCGCGGTAACATATTAATCGCGTGTAAAGGAACTGAATGCATTGTGTTCAATCCGAATTCAATGGTAGCTTTATGAAATGTATTTACTAGCATGAAATCCCATCTTTGTGGTGCCATACTGAGCAAGCACTGTGGTCACGATGGTAAACAGTTTGTTGAATGAAGGGCTTCACCTCATGTTAACTAACCCGGTTTATGTATTTAATCTGCATTGTATTGTCGGTGTGTCTTTGTTCATGTTGAATAGAGCTGCTCCACCAGCAACTATGCTTTTACTTGCCTCCATCATAGACAAACCTGTTAGTCCAAACCTATCCCTTGGTTTCTGAGGCCAGCTTGGGAAAATATTAATTACATTACAATTCTTGTTTTGGTGATAAATGCAGGAATTAGGTATATAGATGCCTATATAATGATCATATAAGTATGAATGCCTATAATAGTTGTCTGTAGAAGTGTTTATTAATATAAGTAATTATTTCTACCTCTCTTATAGCAGTGTTGTGTGTTGTCTTCATCTCTGAGGATTCATCATGTACATACCGGATGGGTTGCCAGGTTGTGTTTCCGGTTCTCCCTGTCGAAGATATGAGTTATTAGACGTCATGTCTGTCAGCTCTAATAACAGAATCATTAGACAAACATTTTATATCATTATATGAATAATTGATAAATAAGATTTAAACACTTATACCTTAAAATATTTCATACTAAGTATAGTTTAAATCTATTAAAATTGTTACTGGTATATTAACTCAAGACTGATATAAAAACTATAATTAAACTTCATTTGAAGTACCACATCGGCACAGCGCACACTTCTAAATAATAAGTCTAAAATGTGTTTTAATGTCACTTTTGATGAGGATTATGTGATCTTTGCATATCTTAAACAGATTCTTATATTTGTAATACTTCAATAATATCAGTTTTTAAATGTGTAAATTTTCACATTTCTGGAATTTACTCCAAAAGCAAAAGAGAGAAAAAATTGAGATAATGATTAATGCGGTCAGAAATGAGAAGGATTTGCTAACAGTCGAACGGCAGCCTTTAAGGAGTAGTTCACCTCAAATGGTGAATGGGTGTCTTCAGAATTAACATCTTGTGAAGTGAAAAGCTGTATGTTTTTAAGAAATAAATCAATTATTATGTTTTTAACAAGTCCATACTCTCAAAATCCACCAACATGTACTGTTTTCACTTGTAAACGGTGCTGGATCATTGCATATTTTCCTCCTCATTAAGATAAGTCAACTTTTTCACTTGAGAAAGCAGTATCATGGGTTTCTGACTCATATTTCAGAAACATTTAGAAAATAAAAAAATCTTGATGGATTTGTTTCTTATAAACACAGTTTTTTACTTCAAAAGACATGAGCAAGGATGTAATGCTACATTTCTCCAAATCAATTCCCACAAAGGCCTGAGGGTGACTACATTTTCAGCTAATTTTCATTTTTGGTGATCACTCCTTTAAGTTGTTTTCTGTAACATAATGGAAGGGTAATATAACGAAAAGTTTAATGTTTTAAATGTACATTACATTAAAAAACACACACATAAAAAGCATTGCTAGATTTACAAGGCTAACAACTATCGAAATGCATCGTCAGTTAACTAATGTATAATAATCTAAATCACAAAGTCTTGTGCTGATGTGAGATAAATAATTTTTGGGAGCTTAGTAGGTCTTTAGCTGAACTTATATCATAGTCATACGAAATGAAGATGTTCTTACCAAGCTCCGGTAGTTGGGGCTCTTCTCAGGTGTGTGTGACATATATGTGGGATTGGCGAGATGTTCTTTAAAAGACGTTCTCTCATACGGAGCTACGGTTTGTATTTCTTCCTTTTTATCTTTCCTCCTACAGCACCAAAAGCACATCTGGAGAGATGGAGCATTGTAGTGTTGACCATTTGTCCTGTTACTTTGTGAGTTTACAATATGTCAACGTGAAGTATTTACCAGTAGTAAGATGAGGAAGAGAAGCAGTATGATGATGCATGCTAGCACTATCAACGCAATGGCCCAACCAGGAAGACCCTCGAAACTAGTTCCTGCAAAAGGCAATCCTGTAACCATCGGAGTTGTTGACTTTAGAAAAAGCCAGGAAGGTGTGACTGTTTCTGCATGGAAAACAAAAGATATATACATTTATTTATGTAAAAAAAATTTGGTCTTCAAACACCATGAAGCAGACTTAGAAGATATAAACCTAAGTGTGTTGGACTAATGAAGCCTGTGTTTGTTAAATGTTGGTGTGGTCAGTTTAATTCGCATTTACATCGATGAATTCAATGGGAGCAAATTATAATAGTCTTCATAGTCTGATGATGAATACTTACCATCTGTGTACTGTCTGTTGACTGCAAGACCGTTCACATGAGTGTTATTATCTATGGCCCGCAGGAACAAATGCTTGATCACAACGTGGTTGATAAAAATAGTCTGGAACTGGATGGTACAGTTTGCGATCACAGACCCGTTACTGCAATCAAACGAGAAACAAACCTTTGCTTAATTGCAATATTTTATTCAGTAACATCACTCTAGTAAGGAAGCACATTTAAGCAAGTGTTTAAAAAAACAAGTATACTTATTACAGATATAATATATCTTATAGAATATATGTTTTCTGACACTTTGCAAGTAAATTAAAATGTGTTTGATAAGTCTTTGATGTAACTTGATATAACATTTGAAAATATATATTTGTAATTACACATTTGTAACAATAAAGCTGCACTCACCTTTCTATATATTAAAATATATTCACTTAAATGTTATTAGTCAACACACTACAGAATAATTACTAAATTTTAATTAAGTCCTGTACTTTACATGTGCTTTAGTATGTTAGTCAACACCTCAAAATAAGTGTACTACTTTAAAGCACAACAAAAGAAAATTAAAACATAATGATTTTAACTGTTTTGTGTTTAATTTGTCATTAAAGTGAACTCTAAGGATACTCAGTTGAGCTAAAATTAGATTCAAGTACTAAGTGCAGTTCTTTATTTCAATTTATTTTTATTCCTTTATTTACCAGTCATTTAGGCTTAAAACACCTTTAGCAAAAGAATGAGATGAGATTCACCTGAACTGTATATCTGTCACTCCTCTGTAGGTTTCTCTTGTGTCACAGTCAGAGCAGTTAAAGGCGATGTTCAGCTGCGGAAATTAAACAAGATCATGTTCACGGGATCTCTCTTAGGTTCAGCAACTTGCATGTACTGAATATGTTGTTGCTGGTATTATTACGTATAAAATGGCTGCTCTAGTCAATAAAACTGGCACTGACATGTGTTCTTTTATAAATCCTGGGAAACACTTACAACTCCAGCAACCTCAGCATGCATGTGCTTGTACTGCTGTGAGGTTGTGTTGAGGAGAGCGTCGCTGAAGACGCGGTTGTTGATCTTCATACAGAGAGAGAATGAGCAAAGGGGTGAAGGGTAGGTCTGTGGCTCTGCCTGGAGGCTCTCCAGAAGTTTTAAAAGACTGTAGGGCTCAGCACCTAGAAACATGAAATGATTAGGCCTGTTCACTGCCAGTGAAGTGTATGCGTCCTGCCATTCTCTACATAACAGGGACATCTTTCCTGTAATTCAGATTATGTCGACCTCAGATTTATGTATCTGAAATTAATTGATAATAGAAATTTAGTAAAAAAAAAATCCCCCTCACAAAAACTCAAAGCTGTTTTATAATGCACACATTATTGATTTTCCAACGTTGCCGGCACACAAAACACTATACAATAAGGTTCCATTGATTAATGATGTTTAATGCTTCAATAAATAATTATTTTTAAAGTGAATTTATTCCGAAATACATTTGTCACAGTATTTATCAATCTTAATACAAATGCAGCTTTTCATTGCTCAGGACTGTAAACTAACATGAATTGATGCAACTTTTAATAATGGATCATAAATGTTAGAATTAATATTGAGTACAAATGATAAATGCTTAAGAAGTATTGTTATTTTTATTTTATGTTAACAATCTCCCCTTTTTGTCAAGTGATGCTGTTTTAGCACTTTTGCTTTTTCTTGTTTTGAAGTTGTTGTTTTTTTTGTTTTTTTTTTGTCCAAGTACGACCTGGTTTGCTACAAACACTTAAGTACAAATAAAGCATATGGCCCAGTTTATCATTTACAAAAAGAACAGATGCGAATGTTTCAAGCATTAATATGCATTTCTACTAATGTTAGTTTTCATTTTTGATCATATGAACTCAGTTTGTTATTTATATAGCCAAATCCTCAAGATGTTTGATTAAATTCAAAAGTCCTTACCTGTTGCAGTGAACAGCAGGAAGAAGAACGCAGCGCCGGTGTAATATAATCTAATGTGCCGCATCCTGAAGAAAGTGAAATGGGAATTAAATTCACTCAATGATATTCCTTTGGCTGAAGATCTTCTGTAATAGTCTCTAGAGAGATGATGATGGTAAATGAAGCGTGTTCATTTATTTGCACAGCTTTTATCCTGAGACGGAATGGCAGCTGTCAATCAGTCGTGGAAGGAGGCGTGGCTTCATGGACCTAAAGTTAGTAACGGATGATGATGAATCATACTAAACTCCTTTGTTTTAGTCGATCCTCTCTTTCAGCGCTGTGAAATGTATTTGCGTCAAAACGCTGTTAGTTGGCTCTGTTTAACCAGGGGTTAATTTGACTGACAATGGTCTGCTGCACCCTCACCAGAGGGACACACGTTACCTCACAGCACAGGATGTGTTGCCATGGAAACACACTGCCTACAACGAGAAACTGCTTTTCGGGGCTTTTTATTGCCTCCTTATGATCACATTTCTGACATAATAAAAAGTTTTTACTGAAAAATTGTCAATTAGGGTTAACTAATAGGCTATTAAATAAACTAATTTGAAATAAATTAATAAACTATTTAAAATAAAGTGAACAGTAAAAACACGTTTTTTATATATAAATTATATAAAAGGTCTTAGGTAGCTTTGTTACACGTTGCATTTACTTACCAGTACAATAACAATAAGGTATGCATAATTACATGCAATTAATCTTAAGACAAACACTAATCCTAACCCTAATGATATAGTAAAGTTCATGTAACTTCTTCATATTATTTAGTACTTAAAATAAGGTTTAACAGCAAATTATCATTGGTTTTAACTTTATGTACTTAAATAATTAAACATTAAATAATTGTTATATATATATATATATATATATATATAAACAAAAAAACACCACAAAGCACTACAACCAAGTCAATAGAGAAATTCTACAAATAATAATAATTTATTGGTTTATTCAAAAAATACTAATAAAAATATGTTTAGTCTTGTCTTGTTAGTGTACTATATATATATATATATATATATATATTATATATTTAATTGTTATTTAATTGTCTTTCTTTATTCAGTGGTTCATTTGTTAAATATTACTCTCATGTCAGACTGATCTTACATTCTGTGACTCCCTACATTCTGTTTCCACCCTAATATTTGACTTAAGCAATAGGCAAAATAAATTTCTCCCACACAGCTATAACAAAGGGCGTGCAGAAAAAAAAGACATTTGCTAGTCACGCCAGATCTCTCCACCGAACACTCAAAAATTAAGGCACAAAAGTTGTCACTGAGGCGGTACTTTTTCAAAATGTACAAAAATGTATGGTGAATTCAGGTAGTGGTTCTTTAGGTATTTTTGTTTTCACTTTTAGAGCATAATAATGGTCTTTAATTAAAGGGGCACTATTTCATTAAACAATAAGATAGTTTGGCCAATGCAATATGACACTGGTAATTAATTACGGCTACAAAGACATTAAGATGTTTTTTTCCTACACTACAGTATAAACATATATCAAAAGTTTACAAATATAAAATGAAAACAAAATCATATATTATTGTGAAAGTTTGGTTTACTATCTCTAATTCTATTTACTTTCGTTAAAATCGAATAGCCTAGTAGACATACATAATTGACTTTATTAGAAAACAGAAATGAGTAAATTTCAAATCAGGTAGAAGTACAGAAAGAAAGAGCAGAAAAGGGGAGGCATGAAATTGAAGGCTTTTTTAAGTTTTCAGAAAATGTCGATACAGAGTATAAAGCTTTTAAATATTAAATATGCTTACTATCAAAGTTAATTTAAAGTATTTTCAAAAAATAAAGATAAAAAAATATTTTTAGAAAAATACATATGGTTTCATAGACCACGCCCCCATCACAAACCCCGCCCTCCGATGCCTCGCATCCTTTGTAACATGGGAAAGGAGTGTCCTACAATAACAGATATACTCTGTATTTCTCACAATACTTATTTCAGTGATATGTCTCAGGAAGGGATATTTTATATGCTGCATCTAAAAATGTTTACAGCGCCATTGCGATTATTCTTATTTTTTAATCCTATTAACAATCGTTATTAACCTCTTAATAACAGTTTTAGTAGCATTGTAATAATCTGTAACGTTAGGTCAGGGAACGTCGTAGCGAGCAGTGTTGCTGTCTGGACTGTAAATTGAGACGGAAGACACGTGTAAACGAGCCGGATGTAAACACAACTACCACGTGTTCAAGTGACCGTGCCTCACACATGGCCTCACATTCAGCAGGCAGCCGGTGACCTGTGCGCATGTTTATTGGACTCAGACGAGGCTGTTGATTGTGAATTCGTGAATGTGATCCATTGAACCCGAGACACATTTTAAGGTAAGCTGGTTAGTGGCTTATCTAAAAATGAATGCTTTAAATAAAGTTCACCGTGGCTGGGATTTTTTTATTGATAATAGCTAACGTTAGTGAAATAGTCGCTAACACGTGATGATTGTACAGGTCCAGTCATGGCAGGCAGCAGAGGTCGAGGCAGGAGTCAGTTCACGTTTAATGTGGACGCTCTGGGGTTTGGGAGAGGTGATTCCTTACCCACTTCTACACATACACCTTCTCCTCTTTTTCCTGTGAGTGTTCATTTACAAATCAAGTGTCTTTACATTGTAATATAACTTAATTGGTTGTTATTAGACATATGTTGTGCTATAAATGTCTTATTATTGGTTTGTAAAAGCTGATTATTCTGAGAAAAAAACGTTTTTTGTGTTGTTTAACTGTCCAAAACAAACTTTTAAAATGTCAACAATAATAAGAAATGAAAAATAAAATGTGAACAAAAGCTAAATAACAAAATGAATGTTGTTGTTTTGTTATTTTGCTTTTGTTTATTATTTGAAACACATTTTAAAAGTTTGTTTTTCATTAATTCGTAATAACTTTCTTTAAAAGGCCATTTAGTGGTATGATGTTCTTTCTTTTAAATGCAAAAGGACACAAAAGTTGACTGCTGTTTTTTTTAGTGTTTTTTGGGGTTTGGTAGTAATACATATATATATATATATATATATATATTTTTTTTTTTTTTTAATATATATATATATATATATATATATATATGTTTGTATTTTGTTTGTTTGTAAATATTTTTATTTATTACTTTTAGAATAATTGTAATTTTTAATTTGAATTTACCTTCATGACTTTTTTTTCTTTAAAATAAAAAAAATGTAATATAACTAATCATATTATTTTTCATTCAGCCTATGCAGTTTAGGCCAGTACCTCTGCATACAGGGGAAGAGGTGGACTATATGCTGGCTCTGAAGCAGGAGCTGAGAGCCTCCAGCAAGAACCTGCCCTTCCACATAAAAGCAGCCAGAACAAAGACAGGTAAGACTGATAGCGGCAACATGAGGGTGACACTGGTGTATAATGAGTGGCCATTTCTGAGCACAAAAGCTTAAGATCCAGCGTGACTTGGAGAACGAGCTCCTGCTGTCTCCTGGATTTGCATTTGAACTGTCAGCAGTCACTCAAACATTCAAACCCAATGACCCATCAGGCACTGATTGTTGAAGATCGGGTTTGAACGGCTCTCCTTATTGTTTTCTTTTTTAGATGTGGCTCGTTATTCTGATAAATATCAAAACGGAGAGTCAAAGAACGATTGCATTGAATGGAATCCAGGCAAGTACTATCTATAATTTATGTGCTACAGCTGACTTGTTTTATAGTCAAATGCTTTTAGAAAAGTTAGCTCTGCCTAAAAAAGTATAAAACTTTTTTTCAGACTGGAGCCGAATGCCAAAAGAGCTTTGCATTAAAGTACGGAAACCACGGAAAACAGGTGAAAGAATGATGTTATTATTATTAAAATTATTACAAATGTGTGAAGATTCACAGTTTTCATCCTAATGCGAATGCATGTTATAATATATGAGTAAAGCATGTTTTTTAATACTTCTACTCCATCTCATAGCTGCCAAGCCACAACTCACAAGAAAACCGAAAGTAGCTGCTGGTAAAGAAGAGGTTCTCCAAAAACTAGAGGTATAAGTTTACAGAAACTGCCTGATCTCATGTCTAAACGTAGGTTTTAATACGTTACATTTACAAGCATAAAACATACATTTTTACTGTTGCTAAAACGTACAGTTTTAACGTTTAAAACGTACAAATGGTGGCGTATTTTTTGTTTACATAAGTAAAATAGTTGTGTATATTTTTTATATAATTAAGGTATTTGTATCAATGAATTTCTATTATTTTATCAATAAGCAATTGAGATTTTTAGACCCCTTAACATATCTCCAAACCTAAACCTAACAATTTTTTTGCGAATATAAAAGGATATTAAATGCGCTGACCGAAATGTGCAGTAAAGTAACAATTTTCATCTCTGTACAGTGTACAGTATATGCAATTACAGTCATTTATTTATTGCACCAATGTCAAAAGCAGGTTCACATTGCAAGAAAACATCATGTTTTGTTCATTTAACTGAGCAGTGGACATTGTAACCACGATTTGACATTCAATAAATCAGAAAAAAGTGTCATAAAGCGGATTAAGGATACGCTAACCGAAAACCTGTAAATAGAAACATGTAATTATTGCATTAAAGTAAAGCAATTGAATACAGGATAAGAGAATCAACTTATTTCCTGTTTTCTTGCTGTTTAGTGTGTATGCAACATATTAGTAATGGTAATAATGTGGAATGAAATTTAGACACTTGAGAAAAAAGAAGAAGAGCAGCATTCTGAGGAAGAGGAGGATGAAGTGAAGAAGAAACAGAATGACGAGGAGGAACCAGATGCAGAGGAAGACTATGATGAAGAGGAGCTTGAAGATGTAAGGAATCAAAATTTAATAGAAAACATCCATTCTGTGTGGTGTTGGTATGTGTATACGATATATATCTTTCTTCCCTTCACAAACACTGTGCTGCTTTAGTTCTTTGATGGTTCTTTTGTTCCTCAAAGCAAATAAAGTAGTATAGTTTGATATGAGGGTGTAGGGTAGCAGTAATAATTCTATATCGATATCCTAGAATCTTAGCAAAGCATTTTTTTGTGTTGTGTTTCAGGAGACAGACTACATCATGTCCTACTTTGACAACGGAGAGGATTTCGGAGCAGATAGTGATGACAATATGGATGAAGCTGTCTACTAATGTGCTGAAAAGGCGTTTCTTCTCGTTGAACATGTCTATGTACGAGAAAACTGAAAGTATATATTTTAACAAGAAGTGTCTTAACTCATGTGCTATCTTGACACATACTGGATCTGGTTGTGACAGACTAATGTTGTTAAGATCCGGAGAGTCAGTTCTGCTGCAAAGATGCTGTTCTGGGATTTCTAAGCTGCTTCACATCAACAGATCATGATCGATACAGACACTGCTGCTACCGTGCTCAGAGATAGTCTGCTTTTAATTTCTGTTTTATTACTTTTAAAGCTGTTTAAAAAGGCAGCTCACGGAAGCCATCATTCCTTTTTCTCAGACAGCGAGGACACTACAGACTGTTTGCCTGCATATCTAATGCATCTCATGTTTACACCTGAAAATGCCTTGAATGCATCTGTTTTAAGCTTTTGTGTGTATGTGAATAATAAATATTAGGGGGAAATGAATTAATAGTACAGAAAAGTGTATGTTTAGGCAACATGTGAAGTCATGTGATGCATATTTATTCTGTAGTTTGACAGACCCAGCCTTTATTCACTTCCATTATATAAAAAAATAACAGTTTAGAGCGGAC
Organism: Enteromius treurensis; assembly: GCA_032275025.1. Classification (NCBI taxonomy): domain Eukaryota; kingdom Metazoa; phylum Chordata; class Actinopteri; order Cypriniformes; family Cyprinidae; genus Enteromius; species Enteromius treurensis. Next base: position 4,281,835 of record JAUCMU010000039.1, read on the forward strand.
GTTCTTACAAAATTTGCCTTTTGTGTTACTCAGAGGAATGAAAGTCACGTGTTTGTTGGACATTTTCATGTGAGCTGTTTCTTTAAGAGGAGAGCTTCTCTTATGTATCATGAGGCAGCCAGCAGGTGGCGATATTTCTCTTCAGGGAATGAACTGTTACTATTACAAGCTCTTACAATAAATCACCTGATTACAGAGCTTTAACTAACTAGAGCTTTACAGTGCAGGCAAGATTATACAAAGTAATATTAAAATGATCAAAATTACTTTCATTTCAAAACTTCACGTGCTGGACTTATTACATCTTTATTTTCTATTTTATATGATAAAATGTTTGTAAGCCAACGTTTTTTTCTATTGATCAGTTTGAATGCATGCTGTCGGGTTTGTTTAGTCCAATGACATTGATCTTAATTTACTGCATCATTGCTCAGTGACAGCTATATGCTGTTTGTGCAGCAACACTCTGCAGAGATTAAATTTAAGCAAAACAATTAATAAATACTTGATAAATAATATAAGTAGCTGCAAACTATTAATGGGAAAATAATAAAAATAACATGGATATAAATAAACTTACATAAATCTATATATTAGACACTTGTCAAGACAAAATGAAGGGGGAAAAGTGGTATGTGTATGGTCTGAGATTTTCAGTGGACTGAAATTGACCAAACTGATCCATTTCTTAATGAACTCACCTCTTTAGCTCTTATAGGCTGTGCATGCATTGCATCACGTACACTGGCCCCTGCACGCAGTTGTATATACACACACCTACAGTGCAAAAATATGCATGCAGCATTTTCCGTCAGGGCCTGAGAAAAACATGTTATTCAATGTATGTCACATACCGTGAAGGACAGGGGAGGGAAATGTAAGTCAACAAACTGAAGCAAACTCAGATCACCTGCATCACCCCACCTCTTTGTGACCTACAGCACAACTGAGAGATAAACAAACGCCAGTCTAGAGACATGGGAGTAGAATGCCTTTGTATCAGCAAGTGACTGTGTTGAATAAAAAGATAAGGAGCACTGCTTATAGCAAAAATACATCTTAAAGGTGATAAATGAGATTAAAACATAAATTGTATTACTGTAGTACTGTATGTACATAGGTATACATCAATAGAATCAGGTTTTTATTTACATTTGGACAAAATCTAAGAAAAAATTTGCAAATGTGTGATAAGTAACAAGGATTTAGAGCTTGTATTTGAGGAGGAAAAAACAAGTCAGGCCCAGAAAGAGCAAAATATCCTCTACATTTGGTGCAGATTCTGATATCAATATGGCAAACATAAGATTAATTTCTCAAAGTAATGTCAAGGCCTTTAGTTGATTGTGTACCACAGGTTTTTTCAGGAAAGTTGCATATCTGTTAAAAATGTAGAGGCATTTGCATTTTAAATATGATTCAGTAGGCTTTACATGGTTAAGCTTTGCATTTGATCAGTTGTTTTCCAGGTTAAAAAAACTCCTATGGTTGCTGTCTTTGTCGTTAAATCATTACGACTTTCATTAAATATACCTTTCATCTTCATCTTTTGGCTGACTTATTTTTAGGCCTAAATGACATGACAAAACCGTGTTGGAGTAAATCTGTGAATTTATCCTGCCCAACAGCTCCCATATATTTCACAACCATTCACCCTGTCAGCGCGCTTACTGTGGAGGATCCCAAAAATATGTCTCGGTATGCCACGCATGGCATTTAGTGAGCAAAGGCGACTTTGACGAGGAAGAACTGTAGAGTTTCTAGTACGACTCATGATACTAATTTATGTTTCTTGGCTATCTGGTTGCGTAAATAGGTGATACTGCCAGTTGACAACGTGTGTGAACGTGTGTTAGTGTGACTTCCTCCTCCGCAGAAGCCCTGCTGTGTACTCAGTGTGCTTTTGTGGTGAGACAGAGAGAACGCGGTGTACACTCCCAAAGTGTTTCATCGTCATTTTTTCTGTGTTCATCTGACTTACCTGAATCAACTGACCAGATGTTGACTGCTATTTGTTTGGTACATAAAACCAAATGCTTTGAATGTAAAAAAATTAAATCAGGATGAGCATAAAAGTGAACTAAACTCAAAAAACGTGTTGTGTAGGTCAGTATCAAGCTGAACGTTAATGCTAAAGATAACAAACCCCACATGTGACCCGCCCTGCATAACCTCCCAGTTCACTTAACAGCCATGCAGTGTCAGTGTCACTCATTTTAACATTGAATCTTGGATCAGGTTCCCAGGGCGTTCCTGTAACACCAGTCTTTTGTTATTATCTGTGTATAATTGAAGGATTTGAGTTAGTGAGACAGTGTCTGCTCTCCTGTTGGTTGTCAGCACATGATTTTGCAGCTTATTTGCATGAATGTAAATTATAGCGACTCTACTAACATTTTTAGACGTGAAAATTAAAATGTCCTTAAAACTGATCATTGTATTATTATGCATCAATATGCATTTGAAATGTAAGGCCACGTAAGTGCACATAAAGAGATTTCTTTTTTCACATAAATTAATAATGTCATATTAATAGATTTACTTTTGTGTACATTAATAATCTTTTTAAAGAAGTACACTTGTTTGATGTGTTGACTAAACACATAAAGCACTTTTAAAATTAAACTATAGTGTGTTACTTGATATTACAAATTTCTAAATTGAATGTCATGCTCTCACTGGCTAATATTTTAAATATTAAATTGCACTATATTGTGTGTGAGATAGTCCGATTTTCTTTTCTTTTCCCTTGCATGATTTTGTTTGATGTACACAAGAGTATTGTAGTCATGTTTTGTTCTTTCTCTGATAGACTTGTTGAAAAGAGAGGAGAAATAATTTTTTTGTTTGGATGTTTGCTTTGTCACTCTTGTCATCACCTGATGTTCTCACCCCGAGGCCACTACTTGTGAACTTCTAGCTAATACATGCATAAGTCAGCTTCATGGCAGAATGCCAAAATGAGGTCAGAACAAGTGGATTTAGACCATCATGCTGTGCTGCGTCAATCCCGTAAGCTAAACGAAGAGAGAGGATTGCAGTGAGAAAGAGAAAGGCCTGGGAAATGAACCTCTCACGTGAGGTACAGGCAACACAGCAGTAAACACCTGCACAGGCTTGAGCTCAGATTAAACTTTAAATGTACTTTAAGGCAAGTGACAAGATCAGAACAGCTCAGTAAAGACCATGGTCTGTTCTACTGGTCTGTCGCTACATCTGGCCTGAATTTGACCCTGTAAAGATTAGAGAGAAGCATGCTTGGAGATTTTGTTCAGCTAGAATCTCCTCTACTAGACGTCTGGACATGGAGGTTATGGGTTTCTGGAGCTTTGGTGTTGGAATTAAGTCCCATTCTTGCCTGATATAGGTTTCCAGCTGCTGAAGAGTTTATGGGTGTCTAATGACGCATCAAATGTTCTCTATAGGTAAAACATCTAGACAGCAGGCAGTTTCAGCACCCGGCCTCTTCTACTACTAAGCATGATGTTGTAATATCTAGAGTTTGTGGTTTTGCATTGCCCTGCTGAAATACACAAGGCCTTTCCTGAAATAGACGTCATCTGGTGGGGAGCTTATGTTGCTCTAAAACCTGCATATACCTTTCAGCTTTCATAGTGCCTTCCAAAACATGCAAGTTCTCATACTGTGTGCACTTACAGTATGCACCCTCAAACCATCAAAGATGCTGGCTTTTGAACTGAACGCTGAAAACATGCTGAAAGATCTTCTTCCTCTTTAGCTTGGAGGACACACCATCCAAAATTTCTAACAATAATGTCAAATTGGGACTCGTCTGACCATAAAATACTTTTGCACTTTGAAACAGTCCATTTTTACGAAGGAAACCTTGTTTTTAAAATCAAATTTGAAACGAGCTTGTTTAGTGGATAAAAATATAACATTTCTCATTTTAAACATTTCTTATATTCTGTTGTGAATATAATATTGGCTCATATGATTTTTTATTTTATTCAGATTTTAAAAATGCCCCAAAATTTCTAGAATTCGGGTTGGAATAGACAAAATATATAATTTTGACTGTATCCGATCACAATATACATTTATGCATTTAAATAACATATTATACTAACGTACATCCTGATATATAATTTCATAATTATTACTGTTGGTTAAAATGTACTGCTGCATGTATTGACAAGCATTTAAAATGAATGTTCTTAACAAGTTTCAGTTTAAATTCTACTCAAGTCCTTTCCGTTAGGCGAAACATCAAAATGAATGCACTGATTTAAAGCATGGCAATAAATGAATAAATAAATACTTAAAATGCGCTTTAAAGTCACATTTTTAATTTAACATTATTACAAAGTGCGCTTTGTTAAATGTATTTAAGAGTATATTAACAAACCTATATGAAAGTGTTGCTTTAAGTACACATAAAAGTGCACTTCTTTTCCCAAGGGTTTTTTGGACAATTTTCACAGGTCACAGGTTTTGCAAAACTCTCACGGCTATGAAATCCTCTCTTCTTCTAAGTTTGACTCAGATCACATGTTAGTCATGTGCCTCTTCATTTCATTACCACAGTAATCAAGAATTCACTTTACCAGAAACATGTAAACCTACATTCCAAAGACTCCACCAACACACAAAAGCTGTATGTTTTTGTACAGCAATCGCTTATCTGCATTTATTTGCTGATTCTCAGAAAACGGCAGTAACTCCTGACTCCCGTGGGAGAGCTGAGTCAGCGCCACCCTTTTCCTGTTTCCTCAGATCCAGGATCAGCCCTTCTATTGTGCTCAGAGGCAAGGTGAAGTACTGCAGTGAACTTCCTCTGTTTGCATAGTTAACAGCTCTCACTTCCTTCTTACTCAGGATCTGATATTGATTCTATTCAGTGACACAGTGTTCTTGTTACTACAATAAACAGTCCAGTTAATGAAACTGAAGTAAGGCAATAAACAGTCACAGTGTGAGTAAAGCTTTGCCAACACTACTTTTTCATTGCTTTTTGGAATCATTAACATGTCATTTAGTACTGACTGAAAGTCATGACATATTAATTAGTAACAGAAACTTAAAAAAAAAAACTAATAAGGAGAAATAATATATGTTTGGACACATATTATAATTGCTATTGCTCATACTTGAGAATAGTGATCTGAATCAACCATTTGAATTTTAGTGCATGAGTTGTCCTGCACCATTTGTATATGAATATTCTTATGTTCTTATTATGAAAATATTATACTTTAACAGAAAGAATATATGTGTACATTTAATTAAATGCTTTTGGAGATTTAACTGCAAACGATTATTAAATGGTATATTAATTAAATAATAGGGATATAGAAACATCTAACTACTGGGGTGCCTCAGGGCTCAGTACTTTGACCACTTCTCTTCTCTGTCTGCATGACATCACTATAGGTTCTTTCATTCAGAAACATGGCTTTCTAGATCACTGTTGTGCTGATGGCATTCTCATTCCATCCTAATTATCCTAACGGGGTGAGAAAGTAATGACAAAATTATCATTTTGAGGTAAATTAACCCTTTAATTACAATTAGGAGACTTTTTTTTAACTACGCTGTGTGGTATCTTTAATGATCACTGAGTGCAGACTCATAACATGGCAGTTATGCAGCACAGTTCTCATATCTTAAAATTCTCATGTTCGAAAGGCACAACAATAATATTAGTTAGGGGAATGCACGTGAAAGCAGAGAGATATGATGATTGTTTGCGTCAAGCTCTTTGATTAGGGCATCGAAGAGGAATCAGCAGACTTTAGACTAAACACACAGCAGGGGAGAGATGTAATCAAGGGCATGTGCTGCACATTATCTCTGGCTTTCTCCCTTACGTCTGTGTCCTTCCAGAATCCCAATTAAACCTGTACTGCTGAAATGTTGACATAGCGGTTGATTTCAGGAGAAAATGACAGTGCCAAGCCACCTATCCACATATTTGGTAAATCCAAAAAAAGAGCATGTTTAATGCTTTCACTTCCTTGATGTCTCAGCTTAGTTCTTGCTGACAGTAAGGTTGTGATATATCATGACACTGTCCTCACACCAGGGCTTGTCATCAGCTCATCAGTCTGTGGCCTAACACTTAAATTAAGCCACTAGTGTTGGCAGTTGTTGCCTCTGTTTCTAATTTTAGCTTGAAGGACTGAGTCGTGGCTTATTCAGCAACTGAGGTGACTGTGTGACCTGTGACCTGACTTTGAACATCACTGATTTCTGCGTGAGTCTTTAAATTATGGAAATGAATGCAGATACCCAATGACAAGGGCAAGGTTTCTAAACTGGTGCATTGTTATCCAAATATGGGTTGCAGGTCTGGTTTGAAACATTGTCTAAAGGAATGGATCCTCAGCAGTAAATGAGTGCCATCAGAATGAGAGTCCAAACAGCTGAATAAAAACATTACAATCATCCACAAGTAATCCAAACCATTCCAGTCCATCGTTTAATGTCTTGTGAAATGGAAATCTGCATGTTTCCAACTTATTAACTCATTCTCACATCAAAATTCACCAATTTATTAGTTCAGGAGGACACATAAATAAACAGAGGACACCTATTTTAGTAACACATTTTATTAATTACATGCAAATTTTTGGTTAACAAGATGTTTTTATGGACTCTCATTTATCCATTCACTGCAGAGGATTCATTGGTAAGAAAGTGCTGTAATGCTACATTTCTTCAAATCGGTTCCCATGAAGAAACAAACTAAACTATATCTTGGATGACCTGAGGATGATTACAGTTTCTGCAATTTTATAATTTTGTGTGAACTGAGTGGAGTCGGTAAAATAGGTACATGACGTGACTGTTTCTACAGTGCAGATCCTGTAACCCAGTCTTTCTGGATATGATGATGTGCTACTAATAGAAGGTTGTGCTCTAGTCTTTGGCAGAGTGATTCAGAAACCGCTGAGTTATGTGATATTTAACTCTTGCTGTCTCACCATGGCTAACTTTAGCTGCAAACTCTGTGCCAAGGATTTCCCCAGTACCTGCTGAACCCCTGGGACGCGTGACAGATGCAGATGCAGATATTTTAAATCTAAGAATCTTGAAAAAAAAAAAAAATGCTGCCCCAAACTTTTGAATACTGAAAATGTATTAACATAATTATAATAAAGGTACTGCTCATTTTCGATTAGGTTAGCAGACATTTCAGACACCTGACCACTGTGTGTGTGTATTTTATTTAATTAACAATGGATTAATTCCAAAATGCAACAAACCCGCTGCAGTTCCATTACAAACCTCTAGGGGTTCACAATCACAAACCTTCAGCTGGGAATCCCTGATCTATATTTCCCCAAGAGGGCCTTTAAAAGTAGCCTACATAAACTTATGTTGGGCTGAATTTGAAGTTTGTGAACAGCATTACATGCACCACTGCTGTTAAAATTACTGTTCGTGGTTGTACGAAGGTTAGCTGAAAAGCTGATATTTCCTCTTTCTGTTGCCAGACTGACTGTAAACAGAACATTCCGATCTCATGAGAGGAGTGTGTCTGAGGCAGGATACACTCCTGCACAGCAGCACAGGCAAAACATGTCTGTGTGCATTTCTGCAGCTCATACCGAGCCCTGCAGCTGTTTTGATCATTTCAAACACACCTTGTAAGTGGACGGGAAACAACACTGGCCTGTATTGATGCAATAACGAGCATCTGTGCAACAGTCAAAGTTTGTCAAGTTGTTTACAACATTTTGTATGTTTTTTGTGACTTTTTGGAAACTTTAGTGGATTTTTTGTATCAAGTCAGCATACAATGTCTTGTCAGCACACAGTGTTTTAATAAAAACTAAACAAAACTTTGCTTATCTGGACAAATCCCATTTCCCTATGTTTCATCCGTTTCTCTGCCTTTGTTTCAGTTCTCTGTGCATGAATCTGTTGAGAAAGCTATTTATATTTAACAACATGTAACGTGACCTTCACTTCCCCTTTAAACATTTAACAAGTTCTTAAGGTTGCCGTACAGGACAGTTTGTGACATGTTGCTTTTAACTCAGAGAACTGAAACTATTTACAGATCGTTTACATTATTAAACACAAAGCTGCAGAAATAAAACGTAAAACACAAAAACTTTTTTTTCTTTTCTACACTTCAAGGCTGCATTTAATTGAATTGACTAAAATATATCAAAAAGTTTTAATATTAGGAAATGTTATTACAATTTTAAATATTATGTTCCACTTTATATGATTTAAAATGCAATATACGTTTTAGGACACTACTCAAGTCTTCAGTTTTACATGATCCTATAAAAATAACATTTTTAGTGTTTTTGGGAAAAATCTTATAAATTTTTTAAGGATTAAAAATAAAAATATTCAGTGTCACTTTTTGATTAATTTAAAGTATCTTCTAAAAGAAAGAGAAAAAAAACAATCTCTCCATGATTATGTCTGACTCAAACTTGCAGGATGCTCCTTAAAAGGCTGACACTGTATTTTACACTGACCCAGAGAGAGTCAAACTGGAGATGCTGGCACACACTCACAGCGTGATCACTGCATGCTCATAGCATTCGGCCAATCAGCAGGAGCATGATCAGAGCCAGACACCAATCAGACGGCAGAGACATTTTGGCTGCTGTTGAGACTAAGTGTACACTTATGTAGGGGAAGTACTGTTCTAAGCAGCCTCAAGCCAGGGAAGGATGACGTGGGTGGGGGAAAAATATGACATTTGGCAGAACACAGTGCGAGCGGGGAAATGGAAGGGTTAGTGGAATCTGTGGGTTTATCCAGATGTGCAAAGAATTTGTTTTTTTAATTAAAATAAAAGTAAAGTGTAATATTATTATAATATTTAATATAATGTTTACATTTATACATTGTATTTAAATTAAAACATGAATTTATATTTATATATGAATTTATAATATAATATTTTAGTCACTATATTGTATTTAGAATTTTTAGAAATTTTAATAAACCATGACAATTATCACAATAACCCATATTCCAAAGACATATATTTTTTCTTGTTAAAATATATTTTAAATATATGCTAAATATATGTAACCTTCATATAAAATATGTTAAATATAATACAATGTAAATATAAAAATAAATATTCTAAATAACTTTGTTCCACTATAAAGAACCTTTTCTATAATGTAAAGATTCAGTTTATGTTCTTAGAACTATAAACAGCGATATTTCCAGAGATGTATAAAGTACTAGAAACCAAGACTTGAGTAAAAGTACAAGTGCTCTATCAAAAAAGTGACTTGAGTAGAAGTAGAAGTGCTCTTTAAGCACC
>JAUCMU010000039.1:4297890-4318754 GCA_032275025.1 Enteromius treurensis
CCCTTTGAAGCTGCACTGAAACTGTCATTGGAACTTGAACCGTTTGGGTCCCAATAGAGTCCATTATATGGGGGAAATCCTGGAATGTTTTCGTCAAAAACATTAATTTCTTTTCGACTGAAGAAAGAAAGAAATGGACATCTTGGATGACATGGGGGTGAGTAAATTATCAGCAAAAGTTTTTTTTAAAGTGAACTTCTCCTTTAACCTTTGTTAATGGTTCTTTCATCAGTTAGTGCAATAGTCATAGTGCAATAAATAATATTACAATTATGTGAAGTGTATTATTGCTACAGCCTGAGCCCAAAGTGATCTGTAATTGACATTTTTCAGGAAGTCAAGTTTCTGACAGACTTTAACCTTAGGCTATATACCAGCGTTGTGGTATTGTTTTAAGATGTCTAACTGAACTATACGCTTCAGGCAGTGTAAAAATGTAGTATATTATCCCATATAGTACAAAGACATACAGAAATTGTCTCATAGCACAACAATTTCATTAAACAATTTAAAAGTGAAATTCACTCATTCATGCTGTAAAATATAATGTTATCTAAAAAAAAAAAATGTACCAAAACATCTTTTGTTTAGAAATTTCACAACATAAAAATGCTGTTTAAAACATTCTGAAAAGGTTTAAATGGCAAAAAAAGGCTTGTTTTCTCTCAGTGGTCAAACAAATATTATTTTAAAGTCAAAGGTCAAGAGTGTCTGACCTGTCTCCCACTGAACTAGATTCCACTCATGAAACAAATCATCTTTTTTGTTTTTTGGCAATACTGTAGGTGATCTTAATCAAAATCAAATGAATGCTTCTTTTAAAAAGTACACTTATTTTGATGCTGACTAACATACTAAAACATAATGAAAAGCAAGATGTTTGTTTTTAAGTATGCTAAAGTTTACATGGGCATTCAAGAATAAGTGACTGTCAGCATATGTTTAAGCACAATGAAATGTTGTTACTGTCTTGACATGATAAAAAGGACGATAATGCTACTAACGAGGTTCCATGATAGTTGCATGCAAGTCTAAAGAAACAATGAATTTTCAATGTCAGAAAGGCAGTTCTTGAGGGTGTTTACTGTACAATAGGCTGCTGGCCTTTGAGCACGTAGCACATGACCCTCTGCGCTCCTGAAGCTGTTTCAGAGTTGTAGTTCAAGGAAATAATGCTAAGAATTTCTCACTAGGCATGTAAAAGGCATCCAGCATACCAATGACCACAAGACATGCCTTGTCTGGGTTGCCTGATGGTCATCTGGTCACGCTATCTGGGCAATGGTCAATGACTCCTAACTATCCGTGTATTTACGCACATTTGGAGACATCCAATACCACAGAAAACTACAAAATCTGATCTGCTTCCAGATTAGGTGTTGTCAGTAATTGTTCATTTGTGGAGAATCCCTCTAAAAATGAATTTTTTGTAAAGCCTATGGCATCCCTGTACGTGTGCGGAAGGAACATACTTACCATTCAATCAACCATTATCAAACCAGTGCAAACAAAGTCTCCAGTGACAGTGTGAACTGAACATAATATGTTCCGATACATAATGGCAATTAAATTAAATATTATAGTACATGTATTATAGCATATTATAGTTTGTATTATACTTATAATTTATATTAAATTCGATTAACATTAGTCTACTTTTTGGCCTGCTTAGGTTTGAAATGGTTTATGGTTATGTTTGACGTTTATGTGTGCTCTCTGTGTACATTTAAGTGACCTTTTATTTTTACATATATCATGTTACTATGTTCTCTTTCTATTGCAGACCGAAGAAGACTCCCAGCAGAAACCCAGACCTTGACCAGGACCGGCCCATATCTAGCTCACTACCATTTACCATAAGCCCGCAACTCTATTATCTGGGGATTAGATGCCAGTCGCCCGGCCAGAGGCCCATCCAAGCCTGGATTCTCCCAAGGTTTTTTTCTCCAGTTCATTCCTGGAGTTTTGGTTCCAGCGAAGATGGAACCTCGTGGCTAATATTTTAAATGGATTTGTAACGCAAGTAACTGGGGATTAGAGGCCCCCATCCGAGCAAGCTGTAGGTGATGGTGACAAGGAACCAAAACTCCAGGGATGAACTGGAAAAAAAAACCTTGGGAGAACCCAGGCCCTCCCCCAGACAGCACGCCAAAATATGATCTTGATTATTGAGGAAGTGTGAACTCGTGAAATATCATATTAACTGCAAATAGAGTTTTTTAAAATATACTTTTAAGAATTAAAGTTTGCTAAAAGTACACATTCAATTCAATAAAGAATGTTTGTTTTTTCCCAAGGATAGTTTGAACCAATATTATAATTATTATAACCATTGCAATAAGGATTCCTCATCTCTCTGCAGCTTGGTTCTGGCCTTCCTGAGCAAAAGCAGTCAAAATCTACACAGAATGCTTTGTGACATGATATTTTACAGTGGTGTGCTGCAGGGCTTTGTACTGAGCCCGCTGCCATAAACCCTGCTAACCCGTGACTGCTATAGCACACATAAAGACAATCACATCATTAAGATTTAAATAAGATTTAAGATTAAGGAATCATCAGCAGTAATGATATGACTGCTGGAACACAAGGCCGAGTTTGATGACTACAAATCTTTTAACATCTGCAAAGCACAACACATAGCAACATGCTCTCCTCCCTCGTTTTCTAAAAATAATTTAGAATCTACTTAACTGTACAGTATTTCACGGTAACTAGCTGACGTATACTTTACTTGGATAACTATCATATAACTTAAATCTTTTTCAAACAGAGAAAAAAAGAACTGTGCAAATTATCAGTATAGGCTCTTCTTGACTCTGACTTGTTATGATATCAGAAATATACATATGTGACCCTGGACCACAAAACCAGTCATAAGGTATATTTGTGTATATTTTTTTTATTATATAATGTATATTTGTGGTCCAGTCCAGGGTCACATATCATAGATATCTGCTTATATGATATGTCTTTGATGTGTTTTGAATGTTATTATGTTTTAAAAAAGTATTTTTTCCCATCATTTTCTACAAAAGCACAGTTTAACACTACAGTATATAAGAATATTTTGTACAATTTAGAAAATAACAGTTACACATCTCTAAAATAACAAAATCTGAGGGGGACACACCTTTGTGTGCATTTTGGAGTGTACCAAAACACAAGAAACATTGGATTTGTGAGTTTAACCATGTCTAGGCAAGGGTTTTCGCTTGTGTAATCATAAACAATATGCAATATATGGGCTGGATTGGTCTCTTGGGAATCACATATTTCATACAGATATAAGAGAGGAAGAAAATGGGCTAGAGCTTTAAATACAGGGACGTTTCCTGAGGCAGGAAACCAAAAAGAGCTTGAGAGCGAGGGCAAGACAGAGTGAAGAGAGAGAGGGGCACATCAAAAAGTGTTTTGGACAAGATAAACAGTTTTGCCCTTATCAGTAATTGCTATGCAGGAAAAGGACACGTCTCAACAGATGCTTCATGCGCACGAGAAAGTGAGCAGCACAAAAATGACGTAAATAACTTGACTCCTCTTTAACCCTACTTGCGTACTGTTGGGGAAATACTTAAGTAGAAAAAAGCAATTAAGGGTGGGACTGATGTGATAGATGTTTCTCCAAATCTTAAAAAAAGATCATTTGTACAACATCCTTTACAACAACCCTGGTGTTAATGACAGAGCCTTTTTATACCAGTGAAAGGATCATTATGTTTGTCTTGAGCAAATAGGAACATCCACGTCTGTTTATCTTGTATTGATTACTTGATTGCACTTTTGGTTTTCACTTTCTACGTTTAAATCTTATCTTTAGCCAACAACTGAAAATAAACACTTAACTTGTGAAACTATGGATTTTGCATCAGATTTTCCAACCATCTCTGATCTATTGGAAAAAGAGATCTTTAAAGGGGCTTTGTAATCTGTACCTTCTGCAGTGTGTTCTTGCATAAAACTGATTTTGGCATTTTCTATCAAAAATAAGAGCATGTTTACATGTGCAAAACTTGACGCCAATTCCATTGCCAAGGGCATATTGGGATGGTCAAGTTACTGGGTCAAAAGCTGAATATGGGATTGTTTTGTGCATTTGTGGCTGATTGCTTACAAATAAGTCACATGATTTCAGCTATGATTAATGTAATACTTTGTCAAAATCTCATAATAATCTTGCCCATAAAACACCACCAGCTATCACAGTACTGAAGCTAAAGATATAATTAAGTTGTATTTATTTTTAAATACTTTAAACAATACAATGCAGAAATTATATCATCTTAAATTTTGTTTTATTGAAAACAAGTTCTCGTACAAAAACACTTTAATTTAGATACAAAAGTGATACTTTGCACATTGCAAATTTGCGCTGTTTATAATAACAGTCATCTTACATTCTATAAGAAACAAAACATAACACACACACAATGTTCAGGAAGATCTCCAAAAGTGAAATGTTCATCAAAATGTCTTCAGGATATGTTTACACACAGTGCAGCTTCTGGTCTCGCAAATGAACATGGTCAACAAAACAGACCCCGACTTTGGCACCTGAAGTTATTTTTGGCCTAATGTTAAAGCCCACAGTGGAAGAAGCAACATCGGTGAAGCCCTTTGTTAGGACAAGGCTTTGAGCACATTACAGTACAGATTATTCAGTTGCACATGCAATGCTTGATCCCTCAATGAACATTTTTGGAAGACAAAAGGAAAAACAAAATGAAAAACATAGGAAATCTCCCTGCGAGTAGTTATACAGCAACTTGCATCCATAAAAAAGTGCATTCAAATGAAACACAAAACACTGGTACATTATACAGACTGACACTGCATGATTTTCCCTTGTTGAAAATCTCAATATACTATATTTCTTCTATGTATTTCAGTAACTTAGAATAATATTTCTCTTGACAGCATATTAATTTAACCTGACCAACATACAATCAAACAAAAGTGTTGAAGAATGTTTGTACAAATTAAATCTTCCATCCCCACTAAAAAAAAAAAAAAAAAAGGAATTATAGAATGATAATGAAAATGACGCGCTTAATGCTAATTATACTGGGGATTATTGGAAAGTACATGACCACCAATTGGGGCTATGTCTGCTTAAATGGCTATAATGCGGCACAATCAGTTTGCACCTCAGCAGTAATCTTAAGAAAGAGCAGCTCAAACACAATGAAATACAGCATGCCACACAGCCCAAGGGCCCTCTTTCAGGCCCAGAAACAGCATCAACAATATGACAGAAACACGTTTAACTTGACTGATGCATGATATAAGATGGCTGTCAGCAATGCAGGCACAAGAGAGCTCAGACTTTCCATCTTCTTCCTCTGAACTTCGACTAGCTCATCCTGCAGTGGGGCCACTCAGTCCCCAAAATCCTCCGCTTCATCTCCACAATTTCATACGACACTTCTCAAACCAGCTCTGATCCGCGTGGTGAAAGCCTGAAGTGCTTTAAGAGTGGAAAAGACACCCTTTTATGATGGGCAACAGTTCAGTTCTAGTGCTCTGCCAGCTTGGTTCAGCAGACAGGAAGCATGCGTGCATTGCCGTTGTATTCCTCCTCCACCTGAAAGATAGAAGAACAAAAATTAGATTGGTTTTCCATTGATATCTAATCAGCGTTCAGTGATCAGTATGCATTAAGTGAAAATAATCACCTCGGAATAAGCAGGGAGTGAAGGGAACTGGAATTGGGGTGCGTTCATGAAGATGGGACTGTCTCCACCATCATAGTCATCCAACAGAGGCGTGAGAGGTTGTTCCAGGCTGCAGTCACGTGTTATGTCGCAGTAGCTTGGTGGTGCGGATGATGGCATCCGCAGGGACACCCAGCTATTTGATGCATTGCTAACAGAACCATCCTGGCTGCTCATGCTGTTGGTGCGGCTACCAAAACCATTGTAGGGAACGGTCCCAATGACCAAGGGCAGCTCCAAAACCAACTTATCACTGCCAGGGATGTGCATGTAAATCTGTCAAAAACAAAAGAGCTATGAGTAAGCACCCAAAAGTTTGTAGATGCAACTCCATGATGTTGTAGTCATTGTGAAAGTCAACACTTACCATGAGTGCATATTCCACTCGAATGATGTTGCAACCCAAGATGGAGGGCTTGATCTTGGGCACACGGATGCTCTTGCCCTGCCAGGCATCGCACATGCCGGAGATGATGTGGTTGCCACGCACTGAGGAGAGTTTTTGCCGTAAGACCTTGGTGCGACCGTTGGCCTGGTAGGTGTGCTTGGCCACGATGGCTGCTTTGGGTACCACGATGCGAGAGCAGGTGTTCTCGAATTTGGCATCGATGCAGATCTCTTCACCCTCGCAGAAGCCACGCCTGTCGATTTTGGCGTTCAGAGAGACCTGGCCGTCTGGGATGAACATGCAGGTGACCTTCTTCTCCTTCATGCCTCCAGTAGGGGACTGTTGAATGGAAAACAGAAAAGATGAGCATAACAATCAAACTATATCTGCAAGGAACCACAGAGGCTGCGATCAAAGAGTGCACATTCAACAGGCCAAAAGCTCAATGTGGGTGCTCAACCACAAAAACAGAATCAAAACTGTGAAAAGTCCAATCAGAAGTGAAGACAGAATTTGTGGCCCACAGCTCAAGTGAATTAGCGATATGAGGAACTCACCAGCAAGTCTGGGGTGTTGACATCCAAGGGTTCCTCAACCTCAAAATGCTTCTTACACTCCAGGGCGGGCTGAGCGGGTCTTTCCATCAGAGCCTTTACATAGTATTGAACAAACCCAAACTTGCCCTTGTAGGAAGACACCAGTTGTCTGTAGAGAAACAACACTTGTATTACCAACAAATGACTTTGAGGGAAATGCATGCCATGAGTTTATCTACTGGAATGCTCACCCCTGTTGAGGAAGTTCAAAGCCAAATGAGTATTCGTATTTGTTGCCAGGACGGAGAATGACTGAACCATCTGTGTCTGAGAAGATAAAACACGTTTTGATGAGTTCTAAGAGATCATGATACAAACAAACCCACTGAAAACAAAGGAACTCCCCTTCGTATTAACTTCGAGTATGACTTTTGATATCAGTTACAATACATTTTATCAGTTTTATAATATCCAGTATTCCTTCTTCATAATGTAACGTTAGTCACATTCCAAAATCAGCATAATCTCCAACAAACCCATCATCTGAATATTACCAAAGCAAAGTCAGCTTTAAACACAGACTTAAACATTTTTAACTCACCTGCTGGGTGGTCATCCAGTAGAACGAGGTCTTCATACTTCAGATAGTCCATTTCTTCACGGCATCTTTGTTTGCCTTTGGCGTACTCCACTTTAGCGCATCCGATTCCCAGGACCTTCATGGCCACTACCCTGGTCACCTCCGAGACCTCCACCAATATCTTCCCAGCCACTTTATCTCCACTGCAGTAAAACGTCTTGGATGGATCGTTGAAGACGATCTCGAAGATCTTGACTCTTTTTGTCATCGCTACCATTGTTTTGTACAACGAACGTTAACTGAAGATAGGCGTCTAAAAGTTGGTGATTCAACCAGATATTTAGTAGTCCTTCAGAAGTGCTTCCAGAGCTTGACCTTGCATAAAATGTCGCAAACTGGTGCTTTATGCAAATTTACAACTCACACACTCCTCGCTCGCATGGTCAGTTTAAGGGCTTTGAACGCGCTGGGCTAGGCTAGGGTTTTATACTGCCAGTGAGTCACTAGGCTTGTTTACCAGTTCAGCTGTTCATGTGGAAGTGGTATGCACAGCGTGGCTCAGCGCATGCACAGCGTTCCCATTGGTCGAAATTCGGTGTTCGTGTCGTCACCAGCCAATCAGCGGCCAGAAGCGACGCGTGCACACCTCGTGGCTGAGAGCGCCGAGCGAATGCACAGCAGTAAGAAGGGAGGAGGCGCGGGAGGAGTTTCTACGCTGATGAAGTCTGAACAAAGGAGCGGGATGTAGCAAGGACATGCCCAACAATTTCGAGAACCAATGAGAAATTCAACCAAACACTTCAATGTTTGCTACGTGCACCGTTTGGATGTACAAGAACACAGCTGAGAGACGCGGTATTCCCCCCCAAAAGAAACTCAAGCATCTGGTGTTACAAACTAGATTAACAACATCCGCCGACTAGCAAGAAATCACTTGACTGTGTTTACAAGGTTAATGCTGAACTCGGAAGCACATACACGTTTATACTTAGAGTGGTGGCCAAAATTATTAGAACACTAGTATTTAAGTCACGTTTTAAGTCAGATGTTTAATTTTTTTTACTTTAGTGTGTCAGAGAAGTGAGAAGATTATGGCTGAGATGAGGGCGAAGTATGTTAACATAAAATATGACATATAAAGATTATTGGTACATATCTTAAAGTTGTTTAATATAAATGAGTTCTGTCAAAAGATTAATTACAATTAATCACATCCAAATTAAAAGTTTTTGTTATGTGTGTGTGTGTACTTTGTACATTTTTTCTTAATTTCTTTTTGTATATTAAATAGATTTATATATAACATAAGTTATAGTAATATAAATATATACTTTTAAATATTCTAGAAATATATGTAATGTATGTGTTCATTCATATACATAATAAATATACACAGTGCACACATATATAATGCAAACAAAAACTTTTCTTTTGGATGAGATTAGTCACAATTGTGTGACAGCACTGATATATTTATATAGTTTATGTTATGTATGTAACTATATACATAAGCAACATTTTCTGAAATATATACATGCGTGTTTATTTACATATGTACACAGTACACATATATTATGTGGACAGAAACGTATTTGGGATGCAATTAATCGTGATTAGTCATTTGACAGCACTAGTATAAATATATGAATTGGCATTTATTCAGTTTTGTAGAGTGTGGTCATAGAATGAATAAACATCTTGATTGTCACAAAAACGGGGTAACAGTTAATTTAGGTATACAATATAGCCTACATATATATCCAATTGCAGTTGTTAGTGAAAATTGCACTAAAATGTTGCAATGACAAAATATTAAACTAAATTAAAAATTCAAATGTTAAAAAAGTTACAATATGGATGTTTTAAAACTGGTAGCAAATTATATGTGTTACAACAAACCTAAACATTTTGTATGTTTTTGGTGTGTTTTATGTCTATATTCCTATCAATGTTGTAAAGGGGGTTTTATGCATAATAATGACCCTAGAATGTGATCAAACTGTTTAAAAGAGCTAGGATTAGATATATAAAATTTTTGATATATTAAGTAGTAATCAATACACTTATACCACCGGACCATAAAACTAATTTTCACTCACTTTTCTAAAAAAAAAAATATATATATATATATAGATTATTTTAAAGGGTTACTAATGACACGTCATTTAGATTTAATGGATTTAACCATTTGGGATTAACAGGATAATTGAAACCAAATCAAATCAACATTTATTTTGATCCTTTACAACAGCCTTTTCCCTCAGTTCACTTGTGCACAGCTTGCAGGTCTCTTTAAGCATCTTGAAGAAGTTGCCACAGTTCTTCTGGATTTAGTCTGTGTCAGATGGTTTCTTCATGTCATTCCAGACAGACGGATGATGATGAGATCAGAGCGTGTACTCACGAAAACGTCTGAAGGCTAGCCCCTACCTTGCTGATTTAGGAGAAAATCTTAAAAATAATGGGTGTCAGTCCTGAATTTAAGACTCCAAAATCTTTTAAACGTTAGGAGTAGTGAAGAGGACGTTATACAGCAGCAAAGTTCCTCGATTATGACGGTGGAATGAGAGTATAGTTTTTAGTTATTTCATTATAATTTCATTTTCTGTCTGAATTAACTTGAAGAGTCCAGTTTTTAATAGGTAAAATATTTAAACGCTTTGGTCATTTTGACTGTTATGCTACTGGTCTAATCAGATTCAATGATCTATACTAAGCTACAGCTAAAAGTGCTGCCAGACCCGGAGATCAGCGGAAGGATTCAAAAAATGGTGTTGCATTACCTTTAACAACCTGGAGCTGAACACGCTCAAAACATTGGAGATGATAATGTACTTCACTGCTCTCCCCACTCACCATCATGAGTATAGTGTCAGATTCCTGGGAACCACCATCTCTCAGGACCTGAAGTGGGACACTTACAAAGGTTGTTCACCAGCTGAGGAAGTTTAACCTGCTACAGGAGCTGAGTTCATTGGAAAAGAGTTCATTGAGTCTTCACTTCAAAACTGAGACATCAGAGGACAGTTCGGTCTGCTGAAACAGCCAGACACAAGAGCAGTTTTTTCCCCCAAATTATATTTTACCGTATTTTATTAACATCTTATTTTTACTATTTGTGTGTTGTTGTTTTTTATTGGAAGCTTGTGACACTAAAACAAATTTCATATGTGCATGCAGGTGTACTTGGCAACAAAGCTCTTTCTGACTTCTGAAAATGTCTTTATCATCATGTGGCCTTTAAAGAGATTGAAAATTCTGTTTTGATTTACTCACCGTCATGTTGTTCCAAACCTACAAGGTCAACGCAAAATAAAATGTTTTCAAGAATGTAACCAAACTAATTTCCATAATATGGGCTATAATTTGAAAAAGTGAGGGTGAGTAAATAATGACAAAAATTTTATTTTTGTGTGAACTATCCCTTTAACATACTTTTACAAACTTATTTCTTGAGATATTTTTTTTCTAAATTGTTGCAAATAATAGTTAAAAATGTGGAGAGATCTTGAGATCACAAAAAAAATTCATATGTATGAATACGAATAGGCAATAGGCATTGCTCTTGACTCCACCTAATATTTCTATATCACATTTTTACAATTTCTAGAATTTATGAGTAGCACAAATTATTTATTTATTTTTTTCTCAGGGAATATGTTTATTATTTTTCAAGTATATTTTATCAACCTCTTATCAGACCTTCTACAATAATGCAACTTTTAGTTGTTAATGGTTTAAGTCTTAATTTTCATCTGCATACTATACCCTAAAAAAATAACAACACATTCACAAACAAATATATGATGTTTTATTAACAGATTTCGGGAGGAGCACGTACGAGCGATCAGCCAGTTGCCACTAATCTTCCAATTTCCTAATTACCCTATCAGAGCCTAACTCTTCTCTTTAAATACCGCCAATTTCCTAACCCTAGTATCTTCGTTCTTTTCATCCCTCCACCTCCGGGATGTCGGGTGTCGGGCCCCTGGCTGGAGGAGGACTGACCTCACGGGGCCAAGTTCCTCCCAAAGGCCTTCTCCAGCTTGGAGTTTTTTCCTCGTGGCCGTCGCCTCCGTGCTCGCTTAGTCGGGGACACCCGGTTTCCAGCTTCCTCAGTTAATGCTCAAACACTAACAGCCATAGCTCTCTAGGCCGATTCATCATCCCACCCTGCTCCCGGGAGGCACGCGGTGACCAGGCTGGGCTCTGAGCTCTACACAGTCCTCGCCTCCTAGAGGTTAATCCTCTAGGGCTCAGGGTCTCTGCCTGCTCCCCAGACAGTTCACCAAACATGAACTTTATTAATTATTAATGAGGAAGTGGGAACTCCTGAAATACATATCTCTACTATATTTTGTCTAAACTCGAATTGTGCTATTGAGCTGACCTTAAACAGTCTACACAATTAATATTAGGTAAAAAATAAATAATTTAGTATCAACCATTTCCAGATGGCTCTTTCAGGCTGTGGGAAAATTTAGGGCTCACTCTGAGGGCAAAGACCCATATCACGGGAAAATGTTTTTACTTCACACAACTGCTCTTTTTACTGGAGAATAGAACTCTTCAAGCAAAGAACAATCTAACATGAATATGATTTCATGTTCGTGAATTTGTTAAGAATTTGTGAACACTTTTTGAGCAGGCTTGGCATAAAAAACGAGAAAACAGAGAACAACAGCGCCTCCCTCTGGAAGAGAGACTATCGGGTTGAATCGAACATTGTCTCCCTCTGCTGGTCACAGCCGCATATAGCACAATCAACTGTGTCTAAGTGAACAAAAAAATCTAAATATAGACTACTTATAGAAAATACAAGTAAATTTTTTTTTATTAAATAGGTATAAAAAGCATGTGATGTGACACTTTTGGTGAACTATTTATTTAGCCTAATATAAATATTTATCTGTAAGCTGCAACTGATAACGACACTTGATTGAATATAACCTGTTTGTTTTGGCATTACAGTCTGAGTGACCATGTTCAGACTGAAATATCTCCAGAACTAGTTGTACCAGGTCCATGAAATTTCCTGGGTTAAGAGTCTTAGTCCAGAACTGCAGGAATGAACTCACTGAATTTACACCTGAATGCTGGCCCTCTACTTTTCATTGAAACTATTACTTAAAGGGTTTTCAGATGTCCATAGAAACCTCAATTTTTGGTTTTGAAAAAGGCCATTAAAGAAAAATGTTCATATTATATCAATAAGAACATACTCTTTCAAAAAAAAAAAAAAAAAAAGTTTTATCTTCACACCTGGTGTCATTCATGGGAAATATTGCTCTGAACATTGTTGTAAATTAGTTTTTTCCATTTTTGGACCTTAATATCTCAACATCCATAAGCCTCCTCATTGTCCGATATCAAAGGATGTAAGAGACACGGTACATATCAGTCCATTTACCAAGTTTGATGCTTATCTATTAGAAATTGAGGCTTCTATGGACATCGGAAAACCCTTGAATTAATTGTTTCAAAGAAAAGTAGAGGGCCAGCATTCAGGTGTAAATTCAGTAACAATGCTGTGAGTTGTCATTCCTTCAGTTCTGGACTAGGACTCTTAGCCCAGAAGATTTCATGGACCTGGCACAACTAGTTCTGGAGATATTTCAGTCTGAACATGGTCACTCAGACAGCGATGCCAAAATGGGGTAAAAAAGTTTTTTACAGATTGTTTGTGAAAAAGGTTTGCACAGTAGAGATCTGAAATTTTGTATGTGATCTATTTGGCATATTACCCATCACATCTGAGGGGGTCAGGTGGGGAACTTTTCCAAAATTTGATGATTCCAGCTGAAATGACCCAAAGAGAATTTTTACACCTATATTACTTTTTATTACATTCTATATTTTAACCGGTGATATAAACTGCCATGTACGTGATTTAAATGACTAATTGTATATTTAATTATTAAACCAATTTAATTAATGAATTTATATATTTAACGAAATCGGTGTTGGATGTACGAAAACATTAACTTCGCTCTGTTTAAGCTTTATTATTATTATTTCCGTATCTATTTCTCTATTTCTGTATTCTTAATTGTAATTATCCAACTGTACAACGAAATTTAAAAGGTTTTTAAGCACCGTTTATAACTTAAAAATAATAAATGGTTGAAAGGACTTTTTTTGGTGTCCGACAACAGTTGACAGTTGCTATAGCAACCATAGAGCGCACTACTTCCAGGTGAAAAGTCACGTAAAAGTCTCTCAAATATGGCTGCCCCCTTGGAGTTGTTCTGTTGGAAAGGCGACCACGGATTACCTTCAGTAGATGTCGACTGTTTAACAGTGCTGGTAAGAGAGAAACGCACCGGTTGAATGTACATCGCAGTAGTTTCGTCTGTGTAGTGTTTTTCGGGGTTTGCGGTGAATGTCTTGTAGTTGTGTGTCGGTTGTCAGGAGAGATGGGAGGTGACTTAACAGCTCGCGCGAGTGACGGCGTCAGAATCACACATGTCTGAATGGGCTCATGCTTATATTAAACAGGTGTATATCTGATAAAATATCGAACGATTCTGTTGGTTCAGAGGATATGTTACAGCAATTCCAGTCATTTTTAGGATTATAAATGATTTACACTAGGCTAGCTACACTGCAATAGATGATGTAGGTTATTCCAATCATGTTCATGTTTAACGATCAGTGTCACAAACATTTGGTTAATGAACTGGTAATTGTGCAGAGTCTTACATTTTCTCCTAATATTTATCTCCTTATATTTATATATTACTGTTTACATTATATATATAAAAAAACAAATCATATTGTCTAATTAAAAAAACAACAAAAAAACAGTTATGTTATTGTGAAATTGAAATGTGATGTTGTTTGTCATTTTTGATTGTGAATGACCGATTAGTTTACCCCTAGATTTATTAAAAAAAAAATATTTTTTTTTTACTATGACAGTAAATCTACTTTGACAAAGACTGTAGAGTATCTTAAAGGAATAGTCCTCGTCCTCAGGCCATTCCAGATGTAGATGAGTTTGTTTCTTCATGGGAACAGGTTTGGAGAAATGTCACATTGTATCACGTGTGTTTGTGTTTGTGTGTAAGAAACAAATTCTTCAAGGCAATTGTAACTTTGGTATAAAATCTTGAGTTCTCTGTATTGCTTCCTGCTGAAAAATCTCAGTTTCGAAGTGAAAACCATTGTAAACAAATATGAGGATGGATTTCAATGCATTTTTCACTGGAGAAAGCATTATTATGGGTTATGGACTATTATTTGACCAGAAATGATGCTTAAGAAGTTGAAAACATCTTAGTGGTGGTGGATTTGTTTCTTTAAAAACAAACAAGCAACAAACAAAACTCTCATTCAGACGGCATCCCATTCACTGCAGAGGATCCATTGGTGAGCAAGTGAAATAATGCTACTTTTCTGGTTGAACTACTACTAGCAAGTGTCTCATTGTTACACTGACCCTCCACCCCTTTAAAATGAGATGAATGCTTACCTTAAATATATAACTCCTATTGTTTTTTAATTAATTTATTATTTTTTTTTAATCAATAATAGCAAGCAGTGGCCATGTTTGTCTGTTATCACTCGTCCTTGTTTGTGTATACTCGGTGTAGATGATGGTAGAGAGGGACAGGATTATCAGCTCGTCTGACACAGCTGTCTAAACATCCAGTGGTTTGTGTGTGCTGGGAAGTGAAGGGTCCCGTAGTGCGAGAGATCTAAACTCCCCAAACACCAAAAACAAACAGTAGACGAGAGCTTCTCATGTTTCCCGACAATGACAGGAAGAAAAACGAAACTGAAGGACTTGTTTTTGAAGGAGTAGGGGTTATGCGGTGAAGGCACCTGAATCAGCTCATTAAATGGTAAAAGTAAGTCTGACTGCATCTTACGTCAGCAGACTCTGCCTGTCTGGTTGTAATACTCTTCTTATTGTTTGGATTTCTATTTAACTGCTGCCATGATCAGTAATAGAATTACACAAACTAAAATAGGTACAGATAGGTTCATGTAAATGACCCTTTGTTAAATGATCTCACATTTTTGCTGGATTACCTTTAAAATGTGTGCTTTTTTTTATAGTGTCTCGGAAACGTTGCATATTTTTCAGCTTTGTGGTAAAACGATAGAGGCTGCAGAATTTTTTGCAATGGTGACGGCTTTCCTCTCTCGTCTAGCCTAAACATATGGTTTCTCTGTCTACAGATCAGTCGTCACAGAGGCTTGAGTCTACTCTTATGTTAAGTAGAGTAAAGCTGTATAAGCAGATGCTGGGAAAAGAAGCTGTATTAGCCAGGAAAAAAAAAAAGAAAAAAAGAAAGAGAGGTAGAATGGTTGGATCAACACCTTGAATATTGTTTTAGAATATGCGACCCTGGACCACAAAACCAGTCTTAAGGTAAAATTTTACTAAACTGAGATGTATACATCATATGAAAGCTCAATGAATAAGCTTTCTATTGTTACATGGTTTGTTAGGATAGGACAATATTTGACCTTGATACATCTATTTGAAAATCTGGAATCGAAGGTGCAAAAAAATCTAAATACTGAGCAAATCTCCTTTAAAGTCGTCCAAATTAATATCTTATCAATGCATTCTACTAATCAAAAATGATGTTTTGATGTGTTTACAGTAGGAATCTTACAAACATGATCTTTACTTAATTGCCTAATGATTTTTGGCATACAAAAAAAAAAAAAAAAAAAAATCTATAATTTTGACCCATGCAATGTATTTTTGGCTATCGCTACAAATAAATCCCAGCGACTTAAGACTGGTTTTGTGGTCCAGGGTCACATATGTTAGGTAAAACTATTCTATAAAGTGAAAGTGGTGCATTCAATAATACTTGAAGTTGAGCATTTCTTGTTTCATTTATGCATATGGCAAAAGGCTTTTATCCAAAGATATATACATTGCCCATTTTGTTACTGGAGGAAGTGTCATGGATTGTTCCAGAAGAGTGGTTTAAATTAGAAAATTAGAAATTTAGAAATTTTCTTGTAATCAATCCCATAATGTTAGTCCAAGGACTGCCCACTTAGTCAGGGAAGAGGTTATCTGACTGACATTCAAGTGACCAATCACAGTAGTGTTTTGTTCGACATCATGTTTACAGACTTAATTGCTACTTTCATGTTTGTTTACCTGAGGGGAGAATCCAAAGGGTCGGCCAAATCTGGAAATTATTTTATTCTACTTCCATAATCCTACTCGATACCTAAACTTAACAACTACCTACTAACTGTTAACTGAGGGAAACTATTTAGGGAGAGGGAAAAGTCGTAGTTAGTAGTTAACAAGTGTTACCTATTCTAAAGTGTTAACACCAATATGTGGGTGGAATTGTGATGGTTGTCCAGTCAAAACTAGCAGTTGAGGTGGAAAATTGAAGTATTTAACTAGAATCAAGCTGTGGGTTTAGTGGCAAAGGGTCCGCTTTGACTGTAACGTTAAACCTTCATTCATGTTTTTCAAAGATCGAATGTATATTTCAGAGCAGTAACGCATGAATAAATTGGGCAGTTTACTCAACAAGGTGAGCATTACTTTAACTGCAACCAGACTCTATTTGAGGGTTTTTTTATGTTGCCAGTTTAAGCCATGTGTCTCAACCTTAATCATCTTCATTGTCCCATTTTCATTTTAAATGTTAGGATGCATGATTCAGTTTAGTTCCAGACAATGTGCTATTACTCTTGTACTCTCTTAGTTTTACATAAACAAAGAAAAGATAAACTATGATTTTTTTTTTGTTCCTGTTAAATGCCTTCTCAGCATGGCAGTCAGGAGCCACAAACCACATTGGAATTTACAGAGCGGCAGTGCTGCCGTTTGATCTTCTTTAATGGTACTGTCGAGACCGGCTGGAAATGAGATTCTATCTTAGGTCTGAACTGATTTTTTTCCTCCAGGTTTGTGTTTGCTCAGTGGCTTTTGTAAATTCCTCTGAGTGTGAGAGATGATCGACGTCTCCATCCTCAATTTAAAGCAGCTGACTGCAAAATTTTGTTTACTAACAGGGCTTGGAATGAGTCCAGGATTCGATTTCCCCCGCTGGCAAATATGAGACCCTCCCAGACACTAACTCAAGTCAGCACATTTTTGGAAGGCACAATTAGTAGCTTACCCATAGAGCCCCACAGAAATGTGTCAGTGTAGCAATGCTCAGATGATCCAGCACTACTATTACTCAACTGTATGAAATCTCTACTATCTGTCATGATGACTTGCTTGCCAGACGATAATGACTATGAGACATATTTTATTGAATTGTACAGTTTTTAATGTAAATAGACAACAGTCATCTATCTCTGTCTCTGTCTGTCTGTCTCTCTCTCTCTCTCTCTCTATCTCTCTCTCTCTCCCAAGTACATGATTTAATCATTTTAATATTTTCACAGAAAAAAACAGCTACTTTTCAAGGCAAAATTAAATTTTTTCTATATTTTTTTTTTTACTGAAAATAACTCAAACTAAATCTAAAAAAAAAGAAAAATAAATAAATAAATATATATATATATATTCGCTCTATATGTTATATAGACATGCTATAAAAACGAATAAAATGCAAATATAAAATAAAAAAAATATATGCAATAAAATATAAAATATTAACAAAGCTTTAAATACAGTAGGAAAATATTTTTAATTAATACAAATAATTACTATAATATGCTCAGTGGTACTAAAATAACATTGATTCACACATACAGCGACTTGAATACACTTTGGTAAAAAAAAAAAAAACATTCATGCCAAAGAGTAATTTGGCTTAATGGTTAGTTTTTACACACGTCTTTTAAATAAAACTAAACAAAATGCTCACAGGCCAAAAATCAGTGTTCACAAGGGCTACAAATGGTTCATGCACTGTAAACGTATAACAACATTTATATTATATGAATTTATACGTATATTGATATTAATATTATAGTTAAACAGATTAGTAGTTTGAGTAGTTTTTCAGTATACTTGGGATAAAATTGGGATTTTACTCCCAAAAATCAAAAGTTACACTTTGTTGCGTAAGACTTTTTAATTTGTAGCTTGGCATGAATGAGTTAATTCAGTGTTTTATCTGTCTTTTTTTTCTCTTAGGCCTATGCCAAGTTTGCTGGAGCTCCTCTTAAAGTTCACAAAATCACCAACCCATGGAGAAGCCCTACAGGTGTGTTTTGTGCCAGAATCACGTCAGGCTTCACTGGTCATCTGATACATGAAGCTGTTAAAGTGCCAAAGACTCTGAACGACAGCTTGTATGTATGCTGCACGAAGGAACCTTAGACTGGTCATTACACCCTCGTTCAGTTTGGGTCAGAGTTCAAAAAGTCATAGGTTAATGGGTCATTTATCCACTGACCTCTGGAACCTTTTGAGAAGAGCGTTAGGTTTAAATACACTTGTACCTAAGGGAGTGTGTTAAATTGTTCTCAAGATTTTCTCAAGTATAGTTAACATGCGAGTTGTTTCTCCTCCAAAAGGTACTCTGCCTGCTTTGAAGACCAGGGAAGAAGGAAGCATCTCCCAACCCAGTAAGATCATCATTCATCTCAGGAAACAGGTGAACAACCTCCTTTTGACCCTCAGAGAGAGGCCAACGACACACACACACACACTCACACTCAACAGGTGAGAATTAGACCCTAAAGCTCCTCAGCATCTAAATCAAGATATGCATCCTCAGAAAACAGGTAAAGGATTTTCCTAAGGGATGCTATAAGCAGGTTGTGAGAGAGTGTTGAGTGATTTTAAAGACAGCTGTTCTGAAGCTATTTTTAAAGGAAATAGTTCGCAACATCTGGAGTTAGACCTGGAAACATGTACCCAGAATGTCTAAACATACATTAAAAATGGCTGGACTTTCTCTTGTATTTCTAATGTATTTTAATTGTTAATTTAATTTAATTTTATATATTACTTAAGATGATAATACTTTTATTCAGCAAGCATGCATTAAGTCGATCAAAAAGACATATCAAAAATATACACACACATATGTATACGTATATATTGGTGAGCGTAAGAGACTTCTTTTCAAAAAC
Organism: Enteromius treurensis; assembly: GCA_032275025.1. Lineage (NCBI taxonomy): Eukaryota > Metazoa > Chordata > Actinopteri > Cypriniformes > Cyprinidae > Enteromius > Enteromius treurensis. Next base: position 4,317,139 of record JAUCMU010000039.1, read on the forward strand.
ATCAAACGTTGTTTTTTTAATACATTTTGGTTTTTAATAACACTTCTGGTTACATTTGCATGCTAATAATAAATATAATTAAAAAGACTGTCACCTAATCCAAGGATCACAGTAAAATGAGAACTTAAATGTCCTAATGTAAAAATCCGCCACATTTTTAAATACTGAATGCATATGAAACATGAAGTAGAAAGTTAATTTAAGTTATACTCTGAGAAACAAACATGCTAAATATTTGCATTTTAAAAGACAACCTGTCAAGACATGTTAGTTTGTATGATTTTTTTATAAAGAAAATAATTCAGTTTATTGGACGTTGTTATGTGAGTGGTATCCCAAAGCGGTTTCCCAGTAACAGCTTCTGGTTTGTTTTTCAAGGCGGTGGCTATAGCACGACCTTTTATAGCTTGTTAGTGGTCATAGTGTGCACAGCATGTCTGAGTGACTCCCGTGAAAGAGACATGGAAATTGGCTAATTTTATTGCTTGAAACCTTCCGTTGTTGTGTCCATTTAGTCCCTGAGAGGGCTTTTGGCTTTGTATTAGACATCCAGAAATGTTTAAACGCATCATGTCTAAACACATCATGCTCACTTACATTCACTGCTTACAGTTACATTAACAGCTGCTGTCATACTGCAGCTGTTGCTTTGATTGTTAGTCACTGCTTTTTTCAGTGGAAGAACAGTATAGTATAATTCAGTTCTAATGTGATGAGTGTTTTTCACAATTACCATTAAATAGCGTTTCCTGTGTTGCAGAAGTACAATGCAGACTATGACCTATCAGCAAAGGAGGGCGCAGATACGCTTGCCTTTGTCTCTCTACTGGAGGAGAAACTGCTTCCTGCACTGGTGAGGAGATGTATGCAATAAATATATCTACAATATCTACAATAAAATGGATAATGACTATATGGACAAAACTATTGGCACTCACCTCTTAGACACTGCAAGGAATGATTTTCATCCTTAGTATTTTCGTCTTGCTTTCTAGTAAAAATATCTACAAATTCTCAAGTTCCCCCATTAGCAGATTTTTTCACTTGCTTTAAGCAAAAACTAATAAAATTCGTATAATAATTTCAGAAAACCAGATATAACTACCTTCATTAATTTTACTTGTCAAGTAAATGAATCCTGATTTGAGAATTTGTAGGTATTTATTAGGGATGCAACGGTACAGTGAGCCCACGGTTCGGTTTGTATCACAGTGGCCACGGTAACGGTTCGGTTTCGATACATCAATATTACTGTACAGAACTGTATGTCAGCTCTAACATAGCGGGAGGTCATTTGCCCTTTCTATTTCAAGTTACAAAGGTACAGAAACAATATTAAATGTAAAAAAGGTACAGATTAAGTCAAAACACAACATTTTTTTTTTTTAAAAAAAGAACACTTATTTTTGCCCTCTTTCAAAAACAGACAGTATAAAAAGTGTAGTATAAAGTGAAATATAAACATGAACATTCAAATAAATATTGACAGCAACAAGAAAATAGTTAAGTTTTCTAAATACACCATCAGAACAAACAACTATAACAAAATGTATCACTAAGTGGTGGCGCTTACTCGCGTCGTCAAGTTCTGGAATAATTTTGCTGCTGAAATGTTA
>JAUCMU010000039.1:4326661-4368252 GCA_032275025.1 Enteromius treurensis
CTTGATTTATATAAGAAGTAGGAAACGATGGTGTTTGAGACTCACAGTATGTTATGTCCATGTACTGAACTGTTATTGTTCAACCATGCCAAGGTAAATTCAGTTTTCCATTCTATGGCCTCCTTTAAATTATTAACCGTTAGTAACCGTTGTGAATCGAGCTAAAGTAAGGTGATAGTTTTTAACACTGGCTGGTTATGTACTTGCTAAAATATTGATTTTTGGATTATTTTTAAACAAACAAAAAAAAGTTACGGACTGCAAATAAACCCAATTTAAACTTCTAACAATCTTTTAAGTAACATGTTTTTTTTTTAAACAAAAATCACGTCTTGTTTTTTTTTTTTTTTTTTTCAATATTTGTAGTAAAACCAAGGTTAAATTTTATAAGGGGACACTTAAAAAAACATTAACAGCTGCACCCTTACACTTTCAGACAAGCTGTAAATATTACATTAATTTGGTGCAGTGACCTGATATTCTGTCTTGCAGACTAAACATGCTGTCAAGCTACATTAACGTTTCTAACGCGTTGCAGAAATCATGCAGAGTAAACTTGTCAGACTTCTTATCTTAAACCAACCGTCTATGAGCTCTTTGACCACTCTAGACCCAAAGCTTTATAAATCAGCCAGATTTTAAAACTCTCCTGAGAACTGCTGAGGACAACTTTATTATATTTCATGCCAAACATTGCAGTTAAGTTAGCATCTGTGGCCATTACAGCTGAGCTTTCTCTCTCCAGACTTGCCAGATACCTCACTGGGTTGAACCTTATCAAAGAGCTTCCACAGTCACTGGCACAACTGCTAAATCGTGACAGGATTCCCCATTTATTGTGCAATGTTTGGTTTGGTACATGCTGTTCCATCTTCTGTATTTTGCTAGGCTATGAATAATAAAAATGAATCAGTATGACTGCACTGTAGCAGCATTTAACAGTTATACAAACAATGTACTCAGTTTGAAGTCTTTTTGTGGATTCTTTCAGCATTAAGAACGAGATTCGGGTCATCAGTGTGTTCAGTATCATAGGATAAGAGGGTTGTTTACACAGCTTGTGTGTGTTAAACGTCACTATTGGTCTACAATCTTAGGATGTATCTTGATCAAAATTCTTTCTGGTAGACTTATTCCAATTACGCTGCTGTTAAGTGTCACGTTCAACATTTTGTTGAAAATTGCTGCCGAACACATTCTCTGAGTTTTGAGAGGTTTGTGTATTGTATGTAACATGAGAAAGACTCGACTTTGCTACCGCTGTGGTGAGTCAACCAAGGTTACTCTCAGTTTGGTTGGCAAAATCAATGGCAAAACTGTTTTTGTCATTATTAGGAATTTGTGTTGAAACTAAGTGGTGTTTTTTACAGCAAGAGAACATTTAAAGGAGCATATTTCATGTTTAAACGTGCTGAAAAAAAAGCTATTTAATGGCCTTATAGCTTGCAGATTTTAGTGGACGTCAGTTAGGATATACATGACACCTATATTTATGTGCAGCATGTGCAGATTCATCTAATAAGGTTTGTGATTCCATTTAGTCATTTCCAAATCTGTCAATTCAAGAATATACACATACTTCTCTCTGCATTCACCCTAAAATAAAATGTCTTAAAATGCAGCTGCTAGGTTTTTTGGGCCCCTTACAGTTTATTGCATTGGGCATCCTATAGCTACAGCAACATCCCTGTTAAAATACTACAACGTTTTAATTGATGGCTAACCACTAAGTTCTTGTGCTTTCATTCTTTTGTTTGCATGGCCTATTCATGACCCTGGACCACAAATCAGTTTTAAGTCGCAGGGTTAGGCTATATTGTAGCAATAGCACATTATATGGGTCAAAATGAACTGATTTTTCTTTAATACCAAAACCATCATTCTATGAAGACATTTAGAAAATGTGCTACCTCAAATAAATCAAAACTTTAGATTAGTAATATGCATTTAGAGCATAATTTGGACAACTTTAAAGGCGATTTTCTTTTTTCTTTTTTTATTCAATTTCAGATTTTCAAATTGTTGTAGGCCCATCTATGCCAAATATTGTAGGTTATCCTTAACCATACATCATTAGAAAGCTTATTTATTCCGCTTGCCTGTTTAGATGATGTATAAATCTACATTTAAATTTTATATATATATATATATATATATATATATATATAATTATTTATTTTTTTTTGTCCATAGTGACACTTACAAATTAGTCAAAGTGTATATTTTGGCTCCAAACATAAGCAAGAGAAGCGAATATAGAGCTCCAGCAAATCCCGCCCTCATTATCTTTCTCGTAGGTTTATTTTGTACACTGTCCGTTGCCGTTTCATTCACAAACTCAGTATTTATTTTTAGTCTCAGAAACACAAACTTTGAAAGATATTTTCATTTGCGCGGTGAAATTGAATCTGAGAGGAGCTCCGTGCGGTATGAAGGCGCAGCGGGAGAGGGCCGTAATAAATACTTGTAAGTTGATTGACAAGGCTCGTTATCTCTCCCGTGCCGTCGCCGAGGCTCGACTTCTGTTTCTCATTTGGAACAGAAAGAGTGGAGCGCTGCAGAGAGCCTCGGAGGAGCCGCAGACGCTTTGAACCCCGGGCCGTTCAGGTCACAACGACTCAGCGGGGTTATGCGATGTTATGAGGCTCTTGGAAGCTGTTCGTGTCTCTGGGAAACGGGAATTTAACTGGGCTATATTTTAATCGGGTTATTAAACAATATCTGCTGGTTTGGTTCAAGAGGATGGAGTTGAGGAAAATTGTGCCTAACCTGCTTGTCCTTTATCTTGCGTTTGGACACTTCTCCGAATCGTCCGAATTTAAAGGTACTTTTTTTTTAATCACACAGTCGGCTACATATTACAAGTTAATACGAGTTTTATGTTGTTGTTTGGGCTGTAACGCTGCTTCTCTTAAGTTCGTTGTGAGATTTAAGTGATGGTTTAAATTCAGTCTCGTTTTTGGTGAAAAGTGGTCAGCTGGTTAGTTGTTGTGCTGTTAAACCGTTAATTCCCACCCCAAATTGTCCTTTATTGTCTGATTTCATGCTTTCTCCAGCGACCCAGTCAGTCCTCGGAGACAATGCGTCCAAACAATGAGATAATAACATGCAAAAGAAAGCTGTTATCCATGCAAACACTGATTGTCAGATATTGCCTATTTATTATTTTATTATGAGGCAACATTTCTCCTTTAGATTTTTTTAATGGACATTTGTTATGGCATTTAAATTTAATTCCTTCATTGCACATTTTTCCCTGGATAAGTATTTGCTAAGTGCATGTAAGTGTAGTAAAATGTTAAAAACACATTGGCACAAGGAATAAGTTACGTTTATATAAAGAAATATTTAAGAATTAAGTAAAAAAATAAGATGTGCATCCTTACTTTAACAAGCTTTGTTTATAGCAGTAGATATAGTGACAAAAAGTAAAAGACTGGAGAAAAGAATCTGGAGTGATTGAGTCAGCTTCTGCTTAGTTTGTGGCTTGCACTACAACTAGGCTACATATTTCCCAGTTTATGGGACCTTTTAAGTCATAAAGAACATGAAATTACATAAGACCTCATGTTTCACCAACAGGATCCCCCCAAATGTTATCCCAAATAGTTTTTTGAACATAGAATTTCAAATTGAACCATATACTGAAATGTTAAGGGTTTGTGACTTTCCAGCATGCATTGAAGCATGAATATAATAGCTCTAAAATCAAATCAAATAATTATTTTTTCCTGTAACTTGAAAAAAAGGGTCACTTGCTTTAAAGTCAAAAACTCTAGAGTTTAAATAAAGGCCAAAAATCACAATGTAAAATAATAATTTGATGCAGGAGAAGGAATCTTCAACAACAACAAGAGGAAACACAAATGCTATGTTTATCGGAAATCATTTTTGCTCATTCATGAGTTAGAATTGGACATTCGAAGGTCAGCAGCTAATGGGATTGAATACATTAAGGATTTTCGTGTTAACATAATTAGTTATGGCAGGTTTGTGTCGTTCAGAGTTCAGATTTCACAGTTCTTTCTTTCTTGTAGTGATTAATATATTGGATCTCCACGATATGCGTCAGACGGCTGTGGCTGTAGAGAATCTGGCTGGAGCTTTGCAGACGGTAGGAGATCTGTACATCACTTCCACCTTCATGCTTCCACCCAAACTCGGCGGCGTTTTGTTTGGTCTCTATGATAAAGAGGACAACAAAAAATACCTGGAGCTTACTGTTGTAGGCAAGATCAACAAACGTAAGCTATTTTTTTTGTCAAACGATTCCCCAAAATTGTGCATCTGCTCAGTAAGTCAGTATTTGCTTATGATTCAAGATCACTTCTCCTTGCTCTCCACAGTGCTGGTGAGATACTTGCGCTCTGATGGAAAAGCTCATGCCGTCAATTTACAAAACCCAGTCCTCGCTGAGGGACGCACCCAGTCACTAATACTCAGAATAAGTGGACTGAGACGCAGTCACATAAACCTAGAGCTGTACGTGAACTGCCGTTTGGTGGACTCTGCTCAGGGCCTGCCTTCATTTGTCAAGCTTCCATCAAAGGCAGAATCTGTGGATGTTCGCACCGGACAAAAATCTTATGCCAGGATGCAGGTCAACAATTAATGATTGTTTTTTTTGTCATGCTGTCAGTGTGAGTCAAAGAAACTGTACAGTGGGGATACATGCCATGGTACCTTATGTCCCAAACCCATAAGACTTTGTTCATCTTTTTGGAAAACACAAATAAAGATATTTTTTAATATCAGGGTGTAGATTAAGCCGCAATTAGGCTATAGATTGATTAAAGTAATAGTTCACACAAAAATGAAAATTCTGTTATCATTAACTCACCCTCAAAAAGTTTGTAACCAGGCTGTTTTGGGTCACGTTTGACTTCCATAGTATGTTTTCTTACTATGGAAGTCAGTGGTAGCAAACTTACAAACGTTCTTCAAAATATCTTCCAGCACTACCAATTTTTTGGTGAACAATCCCTTAACAGTAGCTTCAGACCTTGTAAACAATATTTTAAAATGTGCTTTTTATTTGTGCTTTTTAAGTGAGTTAAATGTTGCTTAATTATTTAAGCTGGCAGACAAAAAAACTGATTAGAAACAATTGAAAACGAGCAAATCAAGCCAAAAAGACAGCAGATGACTTACTGCTCTGTTTGAGTGCCGGGTGTCTTGGGTGCCTGTGTGAAGGTCAGTGTGTCAAACAGTGAAGTTTGTAAGAAGAGGGGCGAGAAAGCATGTAAATGTGCTAGTACTGAATATGTTTCGTATATATGTTTATATTTTAGGGTTCAGTAGAGTCTGTTAAACTAGCTCTCGGAGGCTCTCTGGCTACAGCTGGTCTTCTCATTGACTGTCCATTCCAAGGAGATGCAGCTATAAACAATGCAGGTAAGCAGCACTATTCAGACAGCATAAGCAGAACGTGTAATGTTAGGGTAAATTCTGCTCATTCTGTTACAAACAGTGTAATGTCATCATACTGCCCTCTTCTGGCAATGCAGAAATACCACAGATATTATTCTCACAAACAAGGAAAAACTGTAGAAATAAGTTGGAAAGTTTGGGGTCAGTAGGGTTTTTTAATACTTTAGTTAAGGAAGGATGCTTTAAAATCATCAGAATGATTTCTGAAGGATCATGTGACACTCATTTGGTTTTGAACTAGAAACTTTTAATAAAATGTGGTTGTTGTTTCTTTACAGTAGGCGGTGACATTAACGCCATCCTCGGTAAATATCAACAAAGATTCAATCATATGTGAATGTACTATTACAGCTGAATTATGCCTGCAATGTGTTTCTGTGGTTGTAAAAAGAGCCTCTCGTATTGCCAGGTGATCACACCAAAGCTCTGATCGGGCAGTTGATCATCTTTAACCAGATCATGGGAGAGCTGAGAGAGGATATCAGAGAACAGGTAAGAGAAAAGGTTCAGATGTCTGAGATTGCGTGGCTCACAAGAATACCTACTGTATATAATTGTAGCTGCATCTGCATATTATGCTTGGATTGGATATGTTTTATTATATACTCCTGTTTTTAACTGGGGCACTGCATTTTAAAAAAATTAAATTCTTTCTACTTTTTATGTGTTTTCAGACAAAAGAGATGTCTCTCATTAGAAACACCATTCTTGAATGTCAAGTGTGTGGTAAGGGATGGAGAAAGAGCTTGGAGATGGCCTTTTTGAAGATTGTTATATGTGATGTAGAGGTAATGGATCTTTGTTTTTCAGGTTTCCATGAGCCTCAGTCCAGATGTCATCCGAACCCCTGCTATACCTCTGTGAGCTGCATGGAGAGCGCGATGTACCCAGGATATCAGTGCGGCCCCTGTCCAGAGGGAATGACTGGAAACGGAACCCACTGCCAGGACATTGATGAGGTTCCTGCAGATAACATATGATTATTAGTATTCATTAATCATGCCCCCGTGAAAAAGTACTGTTAAAAAGAGTACTTAATAAAGAATTAATGGACTTTATAATATACCTATATGCGAATTGATTGATTGTAATGTGTTTAGACACTGCATTGCCTGTCAATTGCAAATAAATTCTACAAGTCCATTATATTAAACACAGTTAGCTGTATTTTAGAGTGCTTTTTTTGACCCACTGAAGTAGGACTTAAAAACATCTTTATATGTAAATTCTGGTGCTGTCAAAGATGAATCACATCCAAAATAAATGTTTTTTATTTTGTTTTTATTTACATAATATATGTGTGTGTACTGTGTATAGTTATGATGTGTAAATAGAAAACACACAAATGCATGTATATATTTTAGATAAATGTTATGTTTATACATTTTTTATATATTTAAATATAATATAAACGTTATATGAAAAGAAATGTATACATATAAACGCATTTAAATATTTTAAAAGTATATACTGTATGTGCGTGTATTAATATATACATAACAGAAATAGACAGGCCACGCATATATAGTAGGTAAACAAAAACATTTATTTTGGATGTGATTAATCGTTGGATAATTAATTGTTTAATCATTTCATAATTCTATTTAGAAAAATGGCTAGTCTTTGAAGTATGGAAGTATGTTTGTAATTAGAGATTTGTAACAATTAACTGGAATTTTTGTACATTTAAAATATGACCTTTAAGTGTCATGAAGATTATGGTTAAAATTATAAGTTAAATTTATTTAAAATGTGCTTTGAAGTAAAACTTAATTTGACTTTGCTAATTGCACTTTTAGGTGTGTTAAGAAACATAAAAGTCTCCTCTCTGTACGTTCTCTGTAAATGGCCTTTTAACTTTATTAATGTTATATCGAGTAATTTTTTTTATACTTTTAGGTTGCACTTACAAACATTCTAGGGTTAGTAGACATATACAGTACTTGCAAAGTTTCTGATTGTCAGTATGTTGTGTGTTGTGGACCTATCAAAGTAAAGTGTTGCAAGATATTAAGCAGTCCACTCTGCTATGACTGCTAATTGTCATGTTTTTGTAAATGTACTTTCTGTTAGTAGAATGTCTAAAGTGGATTATCAAAAATAAAGTGTTACGTACATTTAAGATTTGAAATACACATGCACATTCAATACCATTCAAAACAATTTTTCTTTTCTCTCTCAATATCTCTCTTTGTCTTAGTGCACTGCTCAGCCCTGTTTCTCTGCAGAGTCGTGTGTGAACACAGCTAAAGGCTTTACCTGTGAGTCCTGTCCCAAGGGATTCACCGGTCCAACACTCAGGGGGGTTGGTTTGGAGTTTGCCAAGAGCCACAAGCAGGTAAAAAAAGTATCAAAATTCAATCACAACATAATTTTACATTTAAGCGAATAGGCTGTGAATGTTGTTTATTTTTTCAGGAATGTGTTGATGTTGATGAATGTGCTGAACACTCTGGTGCCTGTGTACCCAACTCAGTCTGTATCAATACAGTGGTGAGTAAACTGTCGAAATTTGCATATAAATTAAGAATAGGAAAGTTTAGCTGAGCAGCCATAAGTGATAAAACATGAATGCACTACTAATAAATTGAGTGCTCTGTTTTTATAGGGATCGTTCAAGTGTGGCCAGTGTAAGGCTGGATTTATGGGTAATCAGACTGCAGGCTGTTTTGCAAGGAGGACGTGTGAAACTCTGGGCTATAACCCCTGTGATGTGAATGCACACTGTGTGATGGGCCACAACCGTGACGTTACCTGTGTGGTGAGAATCTATAAACTTTAAAAACAGATAATAAAGTCAGATCATTTCCTACTTGGAAATGCTGAATCCAAAATCTTTCATTTGTAAACAATTAGAAGTGAATGCAACTCTTAACTGAGACAACAAGTTCTGTAATGTTTTACTTAATCGCCAAACAAACAAAGCAGAAAGGTCCAATTGGCTGATTTTTTTCCCCTCTCCATTTTGTGTGTTGCAGTGTAATGTTGGCTGGGCAGGTAATGGGAACATCTGTGGTCCAGACTCAGACATCGATGGTTACCCTGATGGGCCTCTTCCATGCATTGACAACGATAAGCACTGCAGAGCGGTACATACTCATTTCAATGAGATTTTAGGATGGAATTCACTCAGAACGAATTGCATGTTGCAGGGTAATGGCAGTTAGCAGCTGTTAAATTGGATTGCAAGTAGGTTTTATAATTTAAAAAGTATTTAAATGGTTTTCTGCTTGACTTATGACAGTCTTTCTTCAGCGCAACACATAAAAATATTGTGATTTCTTTACAATTTTGGTATAACATGCATATGAAGTTGAATATCCCTTGAATAATAATAATAAATTGAATATCGCTGTGCAGGACAACTGTGCAAATACCCCAAACTCTGGGCAAGAGGACACAGATGGAGATGGGATTGGTGATCAATGCGACGAGGATGCAGATGGAGATGGAATTAAAAATGTTGAGGTTGTTGATCAAGTTGCAAAGAGTTATAAAAAATATTTGGATACCAAACTGTTTGGGCTGATGTCCTAAAGTTCTGCATATGACACATTCGTAAGCTGAAGATATTTTAATTTTGCAGGATAACTGTCGTCTGGTGCCCAATAAGGACCAGCAGAACTCTGACACAGACTCCTATGGTGACGCTTGTGATAACTGCCCCAACGTTCCCAATGGAGATCAGCTTGATACTGATGGCAATGGCAAGGGAGACATCTGTGACAATGATATTGATGGAGATGGTCGGTCCCATTCACTTTTTTATCTGTTCTGTGGTTTTACAGCATTGGATCACATCATCAGTTTTCACCACTTAATTTTTTTACAGGCATCCCTAATGTGCTGGATAACTGTCCTAAGATACCCAACCCCATGCAGACAGACCGAGATGCAGATGGTGTGGGAGACGCGTGCGACAGCTGTCCTGAGGTCAACGATCCATTGCAGGTTAGACAAAGAAAACAGTTTACCACTAAAGAGAAGGGAAGGGAAAAGGGGGTGCCTCAAAGTTCAAGGTTCATCACGTAGGTTGAGATTTTCTAAAAAGGGTAGGTTGAAGATACATGTTTAGGTAGTGGGGTCATCAGGTTGGATTGACATAAAACTGTATAATCTGTGTAGAAGTCATAGATGAAACTTGATAGACGCTTGATATTATTATAGCGCCCAGTGAGGTTGTGTATATTGAGAAAACCAGAGGTCCAAGCACTGAACCCTGCGGCACCCCACATAAAGTATAAATTCCACAACACGTCTACTTAAGGAATCTTTGATCATATTTTTTTAAAATATGAAGACTCAAGACAAATCTTTTATCATTGGGTCATTACGAGTTCAGAAATGTGTGATTTTTATAACTATTGATACAGTAACTAATGTTAGGGTTAACCGCTGTTTGTCAGCTACACTAAGGAGGTGAGCATATGATTGACATCAAGTTAAATGTATCAAGAAGCAGTGGCACTTGAGTCAGTGAAGGAAAAGGGACCAGTATCCCAAGCACCCTGCTTTTCAAATATGAATTCAATTATTAATTTCCATATTTTGCTGTTTTTGCAGTCAGATATGGACAATGATTTGGTGGGAGATGTATGTGATACAAACAAGGACATGTAAGTACTTTTGTAAATAAATACTTATTTTAATCCAAAAACGGGTATAAAGAGTTTTACTGTTCTCAGAGTGCTTTACTTGATTTAAGTTAGTTTCCTTTACATGTCAGCTTCAATGTTCTTTTTGTAGTGACATTCATTACTCAGCAAAATCCACTTGTCATTCATTTTCTAAAGCTCCAGTGAAAATGCTCCTCTGTGTGTAGGGATGGTGATGGATATCAAGACACACGGGATAACTGCCCCGAAGTACCCAACAGTTCTCAGCTGGACTCCGATAATGATGGCATTGGGGACGAGTGTGACGATGATGATGACAATGATGGGATCCCAGATATCCTTCCTCCCGGCCCAGATAACTGCAGACTTGTTCCCAACCCCAGTCAAAAAGATACTGATGGTGTGATTCTTAATTCTGCATTTTGGAAAGCCATACTAGCTTACTTCTTAAAGTAATATCTCTGACTTCTGGAGCTATTTAAGTTTGACTGTAGCGATACACAACATTTAAATTAAATCAAATTACAACTTTGTATTTCTAAGATTATATCTGTATTCAGTAACCAGTATACTAGTATTCTTTTCCAAATACACTTAACATCTGTCACATTTTTTTTACTGTCTTACTAATCCAATGTTTGTTTCGTACCTTCTATCCCATCAGCTAATGGGGTTGGTGACATGTGTGAGACAGACTTTGACAACGATAAGGTGACTGACTTGTTGGATGCATGCCCTGAAAGTGCAGAGGTCACTATGACGGATTTCAGGGCATTTCAGACAGTCATTCTTGACCCGGAAGGAGATGCTCAGATCGACCCCAACTGGGTGGTACTAAATAAGGTAATCATTAAATTTGCTGTTGTGCACATTGTTGACAAAGTCTGTGAAGTACTATAAAACAGCTTTGGTGCTTTTTAGGGAATGGAGATCGTGCAGACCATGAACAGTGACCCTGGCTTGGCTGTGGGTACGTACATAAACACATTTTCATAGAGTCTCCTTCAAAATGTTTACATTTACTTCATTTCCAACAGGTTTATATACATATCTGTGTCTCAATGGCTGAATTAACCTCTTTATTCTTTATTTAGGCTACACAGCATTTAATGGTGTCGATTTTGAGGGGACGATCCATGTGAACACGGCCACTGATGATGATTACGTAGGATTCATCTTTGGCTATCAGGACTCTTCCAGCTTCTATGTGGTGATGTGGAAACAGACAGAACAGACATATTGGCAGAATTTACCATTCAAAGCCTCAGCTCAGCCTGGACTGCAACTTAAGGTAAGAGGAAATGCAAAGTGCACATTAAAATTGTTTAAAGTATGTAATTGAACTAACCTGCTCTAATCTTGAGAGTTAGTACACATGTAGTTGCCAATTCATGACAATAAATTGACATGTAGTTGCAACCTTATTAAGCAGAATGTCAAAAGTGGACTATCAAAATGAAGTTTAACCTATTAAAGTAGTGTATACATGTAGATGTTCATGTTTTAACCTCGCTCTTCCAGGCAGTGAAGTCTCGTACAGGTCCTGGTGAGTATCTGCGTAATGCTCTGTGGCACACAGGAGACACACCAGGGGAAGTTACTCTGCTCTGGAAGGACCCAAGGAATGTGGGTTGGAAGGACAGAACGTCTTATCGCTGGCATCTCACTCACCGCCCACAGGTGGGCTACATACGGTGAGAGCTAATCTAACATTAATCTACAGGAGATACACTCTGTTACTACTAAAACTTTCAAAGGATTTGTAGAGTTTGACTGGATTCTTTATATCTATGGTGTAGATTAAGATTGTATGAAGGTACAGCACTGGTGGCAGATTCAGGAGTCCTGATAGACACGACTATGAGAGGAGGGCGTCTGGGCGTCTTCTGCTTCTCTCAGGAGAACGTCATATGGTCTAATCTCGGCTATAGATGCAATGGTAAGTAGCATGATTTGAGAAGTGCTTCTGAGCATCTGAGGGTTAATTTGACAGTTGTTTGTTGATGCAGCTGCATTGTTTGAGTCTCACTTTTTGTATATTGCACAGATTCTATTCCAGATGACTTTATGCTGTACCAGAAGCAGATGAATGTGAGGACATAAGCATCCTTTCATTTCAAGAAGCTTTGTGTATTTTGTATGTGTGTGTTCAGAGAAGTAGGAAGAGATACGATTGAAAGTAAATTTTTATCTTTTGAAATTCTGAAGAGTATCATAACTCATGTTTGCGTTGTGCACCGTCACTAATGGAATGAACAAACCCCAAAATATAAAGGCAATTGAATAAATGTTCTAAATATTTAAAAGCATTTAATAAGGTTGTAAAATAATACAGTCAATAAAAATAACTGAATACTTTGATTTAATTTGGCAGCTTGCAAATATGTTAATAAAAAAAGAGTTCACAGACACGTTTGTCCATGAAAAATGTTGTTTGATTCATTAACTGAGCAATTTTGTCATGGTTTCCCCATCCTGGTCCTAATAAAGCCTCTTTCATCCAAAGAGACTGTGATTTGTGTGGTTATTTTGCTCGTTTCAGTACCATGGACAGTACTCAACTACATTTTCCGCAGTGTGACACAAAAATATACTGAAGAAAATAAATAAGGGAATTCAGAAAAATACATAACACATGTATTCACATGATTTAGCCCAGACATAATCCATTTGGTGGGTAGATGTAAAATTAGGAGCCAGAGCAGTATAAGCAAGACAAGAGAACGCCAGAAACAAACTAGAATTCCCAGGTCTATAGTGTGTTATACTTTGATATAAAATGTGTAATGAGTAAAATGAGAACCCAGAAAAATGATAAGGTTAATTTTAAGGACAGAATGTCTCCAACAAAAAAGTGGGAGAGCTTTGGCTGTTTTGAGACTGTCGTGTAAATGTTTCAAGTCAATAAGCATCTAGGTTGTCTCATACATAAATAGTTATTTAATACTTGTAGCATTAATAAAAATGCTTATGTGTCCTATTATTATATTGTTCCAAGGCATTACAATAGTGTAGTTATCAATACACATACTACAGTGGCCTTGGTGATCAAATGCCATTTTAATATCCCCATTAACTCATTCATGCCCTTTCGCTTTTGGTCAAACAGACATAAATTACAGTGATGGAAGCTTCTCTAAATGAGCAAGGGCCAAAAAAAGAGACCTGTAATGATTTGAAACTTCAGTTTTTTTCAGGAAAATAAACTAACAATGTTAACTTAAACAATTTCAGTAATGAGAGATGGTCATTCTATATGCTGTTAACTGTAATTTCTCTCTTTCTGTATAGCAGGAAAAAAAACCCACTGCTATCAGTCAGCTCAAATCCAAATCACAGTCTACAGATGTTTAGACTTTCTGGCATTTGACCACTAGAGAGCAGCGTACAGCTTTAGTTTGTTTGCTACTCTTTTGATTTCTGCGTGTGTGCACAAAGTCTGTCAATTTATTTATATCCGTCATGCGTGCCGCTGTGGTTTCCGGGCCCCCTAAACATCATTGACTCGGGGCCCCCACACGACAAAACAATTCTGTGATCATTCAGATTTTAAAATTATTACAAGATATTGTTTAATAGCTATGTTTTAAAGAAAACACCGCATTTAACAATGCTTTGGGGGGAAAAAACATATAAGTAAATAAAGCATAAACATAAACCCAAACAAGAAATAAAACAGTTAATAAACAGTTCTATTATGTGTCCTTGTCCCTGAAACACCGGGGACTCATGCAATTTAGGGAAGAAATCAATCAAATTCATTTAAATTTTCATCAGTAGCTGTAATTTGATTTATTTTTTCTCAGTAGGCTATCTGTAACAGATTAGCTACATTTATTTTCTAATTCAAATAGCCTACGCAACTCTGTTACATGTAACTACTTCCAGCACTGATTATTAGCAAATCATTTTAGGGTTTAAGTACACTAGAAGTGCATATTAAATCAAATTTATTAAACGAACCAATTAAATGAGCTAGCTTCACTTATGATCTTTTCTCCCTTCCATCTATCCATCACCAGCAGGAGGTGAAATTTAGCATGAAATTCGTCCATGGACTGAAAATCCCCGGATCATAAATCCTTATTACATCGAAGGGAAGCATGTGTGCTGCCACCACACACAATTAAGCTACTTCTTTGCTAAATTGTGAAAAAAAAAAAAAGAAAAACATGGCACGAGTTGCCAAGCCTCCAATCCACTCTTTTCTTGCTGCATTTGCTAATGTTTTGTAATCAGCATAATTATTGTGCTATAAACTACTAAGGCTGCATTTATTTGATAAAAAATACAATATTCAAAAGAATTGTTTTGTGATTTGAATAAAAGAAAACGTTATTTATTATTTCTGTGATGCAAAGCTGCATTTCCAAGTCCAGTGTCACGTGATCCTTCGGAAATCATTTGAAAATGCTGGTTTGCTTTCTTATACTTGTGTTGATATGTGTGTACAGAGCTAGTGTTTGCAATTAATAGGGTGAAATTATCGGGACGTCACATGAGTTGAGGAGGAGCTTCAGCTGAACACAGGGTGATGTGCAGCACACAGGAGCAGAGCACAAACTCCTCTCGCTGTCAGCTCGCCGGCTGTTCATCCGCGCGCGCTAAAGCTCGTGTGTTCAAGTGCGTCTTTGCATAGCCTTTATATGCTCTTTTTGACGGGATTTCTTTAACTAGCCCAAACATGCTCGGACTTTATCGGTGCTTTGTTTGAAGTGCATAAAACGGACCATGAGGTATGGAAGTGCATGAAAGTTTGATTTGGTGTCACTCCTCCCGTTCAAGTTCGTTCGCGTTCAAATGAGGACACTTAGCGAGGAGCGTTTCTGGATGATGGACGCATTTGAACAGGAACGACATCAAGGACTTTGTTTGTAACTCGAGCAGACGCAGAGCAGCGATCCGCTGTTGAGCAGAGAAGTGGAAGGATTTAATGCAAACATTAATGAACTGAGCGCGTCTGTGTGTGATGTGCGGGACTTACAGGTGAGCATAACACTGCCCTCATGGGGAACGACCATGGTAACCTCAACAGTTACTATTCTAAAAACAAACAAACAAACATTAAGTGGAATCTCTTTTGATGTACCTGCATTCTTAAACTCATTTTTGTACTTAGTTATATTGCAATAACCATGGACCACAAAATAGTGCCAAATTGAGATTTATACATTAGTAGATATGAGTAAATATGACATAAAAGAAAAATCCTAATAATTTTGGGCATACAATAAAAACGTATTTATGTATATATGTATTTTTGGTTATTTGCTACAAATATACCCCAGCGACTGTTTTTGTGCTCCGGGGTCACATTTGATATTAGATATCAGAAAAAGTCTGATTCTGTTTAATATTGTTGCTTTAATAAAATAGCATCTGCAAATACATGCAGCTCTGCATTATTATCAGATTGCAATGTGCAAAAATGTAAAATAAATGTGTGTGAAATGCTTTTTTCTTTTTTCTATAATTGTGACCCTGGACCACAAAACCAGTCATAAGGGTCAATTAGAAAAAATAAAATAAAAAAATTAATACTTCATCTAAACGCTGAATGAATAAGCTTTTCACTGATGTTGCTTAGGATAAGATAATCGACTGAGAAAGAGCTATTTGAAAATCTGGAAACTAAGGGTGCAAAAAAAAAAGAGAAAATCACCTTTATTTTACAAAATATCTTAATGGAACATGATACTTACTTAATATCCTAAAGATTTTTAGCATTAAACTCTGTCTGTTTAGTTATTGCTACAAGTACTGCTACTTAAGGTTTTGTGGTCCAGGGTCACAGTTTACACAATTTCAGTCAGAAGGTGAGTGTTTCATAGTATTTAGTTTATCACTCTCATGTTGTTCCAAACTGTATTCTTTGTAGAAATTTTTGTAATTCAGTTTGTGCTGTTTTAATTTACGATTAATGTGGGATTTCAAGATTGAAAACTGTCACAAAAACAACTATCTATTAGCAAAAAAATTACAAATCAAGTTCATATACAACTTCTTAAAAAAAATTACAATTAAAATTCGAACTGATCGAAATTTAAGTCATTATATAACAATATTCACCTCCAATGAGCTGTAACTGCTACGACTGGATCAGTGAGTTATCAGAGAGTCCATCGGATCAGTTGGATTTGTGAACAAATCATTCAGACCAGAACCGGTCATTGATTTCACTTGATTCATTGAACGAACAGTCTCAAAAGTGATTCATTCCGTAAACCCATTGAGAAGCAAGGTCAAGTATTAACAATTCCATTTCGTAAGATTCTAAATGTTTGAATATCAAACATTAATTTAAAACTTTTGTCACTTAAAACTACTGCACGACTCAGAATATAATATGTTGTATTGACCACATTTAACAAAATTTCAATATTTCTATGCATATTTTATTTTATTTTATTTTATGTGTGTGTAAATTTAGTTTTTCCGGTATCCCACAGATAAAACAAAAGGCTTGAAACAACATGAGGCAGAAAAAATGAATTTATTTACATATTTGACAAAAAGAAAGTGAGTAGGTTCACAATTTATCTTGATAATGGCATCCTTCTGTTAGACTGTTTCACAAGTGTATTAGGTTTAATAGCTTCCTGCTGTCAGCTGTTAAATTTAAGTACGCAATTTAATAATACCTTGTTCAACCAATTACCAAGCAATGCTTAATTTAGTTTCGTCTATAGTGTGAAAGGTCCCAGTAGCAATTAAAGGAAAAAACACTTAAGCAAAACATGATCAGGTCAAAGTGTTCATTTTTTGTTGACGTCACACATTTTTATGAAATGTACTGGTAGTATGCAGTGTAAGCAGAATTTTGGGATATAATATCACAGTTTACTTTATTTTGCAATCATCAGTTACATAAATGAACTATAGGCTGACATTAAATTACTAGGGGTGTAACGACTCGTGTATTGTCCATTGTACAATTCTTGTTCATTTTCCAAATCATAGTGATCATCCATATCCCATTGATAGTGGAGACTGAGTGAGCAGAGCATGTGCGTGTCATTATTTAGTCGTTTGCAATGCACTCGTCAAATGGAGCGATGTCATTTCCTCATTGTCTTCAGCTTGGATGTTCCTGTGACAATGAAAGCAGCAGTGTGAGTCAGCAGATGTCGCTTTTTTAATGTCATGAACGTCTTTTTATTGTTGTTCGCAAAACTGTTGCAAATAAAGATACATTTTATATTTTAAAATGTTTTTAAGATATACTAATATTTTAATAAAAACTAATATGTATACAACGTTTTTTTAATATAAAATGTTAGGGATGCACCGATCCGGATCGGCCGATCTGTTTGCGCGTTTTGTCACTAAACCTGGTCCTGTAGTAAGCACTAAATGCCACCAGGTGCGTGATTTTACATTGAGCCGCATATACTACACACAGCCATTGTTCACTGAGCTGCACAAATCCACGCTGATAATGAACATGGTTTTGTGCAGCTCGTCAGTGAACAACGGCTGTGTTGTATATACGGCTCAATGTGAAATCACTCACCTGATGGCATTTTCCGCTGATTACATGACCAGCTTTACTGACAAAACGCGCAAACATATCGGCTGATCCGGATCGGTGCATCCCTATAAAATGTAATTTTATGCGATGCATCAGTCCTTTAATGAATCTGCTGATGCACATTATGCTGCGTTTGTTAAGAAACATCCCAGCTGAAGATGAGGAGGTGACAAAAATGACCACTTTGATGATTTGGAAAATGACCATGAATCATACGATACGTGATATGCAAACCGTTACACCCTATTTATTAACAATCATTTAAAGTCATTATTTATTATAACCCTCTACATATAATCTTCTCAGGAACTCATCCATGCCCCTCATCAGCCTGGTCTTGACCTTCCAGATTTCAAACACTGAGGCACAAGCACTTTATTTCTGAGCCACATCAACCCTCACAACTGGTGTCTTCAGCACCTTGTTGGACTCATGGGTACCGTACTGTCCCTCTCCCCGGGCCCTCGAAAACCCGGTTATTATGATGACCGACCTGGTTCTCTAAGTCATTACCCGAGCTTGAGCAGCCGCTCGCTGAACACCCAAAAGGACCGTAGCCTCAAACGTGGCCACTCCATCTTCCTCCCCGCTCTCACCTGGAAGCGCCTGGTGGCCTCTACAAAGAAGCGGGGCGAGTCCAAAAAAGCCTATCCTGGAGGTCAAGGGGCTGTTGGGGCTCCTCTCAACAACAATAACATTTACCAGAAGGATCCGGTCTTGCACCTCAACCGTGAAAATGTGAAGAAGTCACTTTCCTGCGCCAATCTCACCAGCTACGATGGTCCAGCGGGTCTGGGCCTGGGAGTAGGGCTGGGATACAACAAACCACAGCAGATTTCGTCTGTGAAGAAGATCGCACCCACATGCGCCTCTTCGCCCAAGCGCGTGATTGTCCAGGCCTCGACCAGTGAGCTGCTCCGCTGCCTGGGCGAGTTTCTGTGTGGCCGCTGCTATCGACTCAAGCACCTTTCCCCAGCCGATCCAGTCTTGTGGCTCCGTGCTGTGGACCGCTCACTCTTGCTCCAGGGCTGGCAGGACCAGGCTTTTGTGACTCCAGCCAATGTGGTGTTTGTGTACATGCTGTGCCGCGACGTGGTGGATGGCGACGTGGTGTCATCAGAGCACGAGCTCCAGGCGATTCTCCTGACCTGCCTGTACCTGTCATACTCCTATATGGGCAATGAGATCTCGTACCCGCTCAAGCCCTTCCTGGTGGAGGCGGCTAAAGAGGCATTCTGGGACCGTTGTCTGGCCATTATCGACATTACCAGTGCGAAGATGCTGCGCATCAACGCAGACCCGCATTTCTTCACGCAGGTCTTCGCCGATCTGAAGAGCGAAGGAGGCTGTGCTTTGCAGGACTACGCTAGAGTTCTGGATCGGTGAAACAAGGACGAGACGGATTGTCTCTGCTAATGGGACACCGTCAACATCTTGCACATTCATTCCATCATTCTGGCCCTCCATTTGCCTTGTCACTTAACATTATGAGTCTTGTTTCTACTGGCCATTCTTCAAGAAAGAGAAGAAACGTATTCCTGCTGAGAAGACCTAAAAATTAAGAAGCTAAAAAAGGTTCTTCACAGCGAAGAACCATTGTGGTACCATTCAGTCAAAGGTTCTTTAAAGAACCACCTTTTTATAATCTGAAGAGCCTTCCTTTTGCCACGAAGAGCCTTTTGTGAAACTGAAAGGTTCTCTATATATTAAAGGTCCTTTATGAAACCGTTTAGGCAAAAAAAGGTTCTTCTATGGCATTGTGAAGCACCTGCGAGTATATCTAGGTGTGTGTTGGTTTGGTGATGGTTTAACTGTTGAACTACACAACAGCTTTTTGATGGTTATGTTAGTTAAGAATCATGCTCGTGAACATCTGTGATGGTCTTTTCAGCTGGAGAATAAAAGTATAGTGAGCTTCTGGATAAAGAATTGGCATTGAAAATAACACACACTCTTAAAAATCTTATTTAGTGGCATTAATGGTTCCATGAAAAATCTCTAACATCCATGGAATCTTTTCATTCCGCAAAAGGTTCTTTATTGTAAATTACTGTTCGCTGAAAGGTTCTTTTTAAGAGTGTATAGTGGCTAATGAAAGTTCTTCAGATTTCAAAAATGTTTTTATACTTCAAAAAGGAATGGTTCTATTTTAAGTTGTTTACTAAAAGTTAAACACATGAACTCAAAATGATTCTTCTATAGCATCACTACAAAACCCCTCTTTTGAAAAGCTTTATTTATTTTTTTTTTTCCAAGTGGGCATTCCCAACTTCTTTCTTTCTTATTTAATCCGCCTATCTTAAAAATTAAATACAGCCATAATTTAGGGATAAACATCATCAAAAGGAAGGGAGAACTTATTCATCTGCAAACAAGTTTAATAGTTACCCTGTTGTAAACTGACTGTTTTTCAAAAGTAGTTATGATTCCTTAAATAAACATTTCAGTTCCTCTGCCTTTTCGACATCTAGTTTGAGAGAAACTGCAACAGAAACCATCCAGCAACATTTTAGTGGGAATGCGTGTGAGTGATGGCCAACAAACAGTGAGCATCAACAGCTGTTGGTTATCTTGTTGTCCTTCCTTTACTTCATGTGCTGGACGTTGGGGCACCAGCTGCAATGGCATTAACAAGATTAACAGATTAGTGTCACACACACACACGTACACACAAGAGTTCTCAATGCTTCTCCTTGCTATCCAGCTCTATAGGTTGAATGGCTGATCCATGTAGGCCATATACACTTGTATATGTTCTGTCCTGCATATCTTGGTGTCTTTATAGCATTGGAATGTCATTGAAAATGTGTCTATAAGAATACATCCTTTCCCTTTAAAGTCCAAAGGACATGAACAAAGAGGCCTGATTCTCTTAATGCTCTCAGATCACATATTACTCATAAATGTAATATAAAAGTCCACTAAAGTCAAGCGAAATGGTCCTTTCCTAAAACACACAGCTGGTCTTATTGTGTTCTGTTCATCAGTGCACATTGCTCCCAAGTGTGTAATATGTAATCGTCCAACTGCTCTGCCTCTTGCAAAAATGATAAAGCGAGTCATAGATAAAACACACATATTGACAGTCACGGATGCACATGGAGATACAACAGATGCCCTATTCTGTGGGTCAGGGTTTCAGGTGTCAGTTCTCAGACAGAAGAGCAGGGACGGCAGCATGTGGCACGGCAAAGCACTCGTTAATCTTATTGTGGCGTTTAAAAGCCAGGCCATGGGCGCCATACTCCAACTCCCCCGCAAAAGCCAACTTTAAACGTATACGTCAGCCCACACAAGCTCTCGTATATGAGCACACATGCTCGCTCGGATGATTTGTAACCACTACACATACATTTTCAGGCTAGCAATCGCGAACACACCGATGCACACGTGCATATGCATACACCTTCTACCACACGCTGATGCCATAATCCGCTTTTGATCCTTACCAGCAATCTGGTAGAGAGAGCTGAAAATGCCACAACAACAAAATGCCATTCAGATCAGACGAGATGAAACTAGCAGAAACTAGCAGAAAAGGCACATCTTGAGTTTTGACTGTGTGCTACACAGATGTTATGCGAGCTTTAAACAAGTACTTGCCTAGTTTTTTTCATAAAATAATTGTAAGGGAAAACCAAGGCTTCAGTTATTTTAAAAGCATGTATCCTTGTGAAAAAGAAGTGTGATTATTTTAAAGAATGTGCACAATAATGCCAATTAAAAAGACTAATCCTCGTACTCACTTAAGTATGTTTCAAAGTTTGAAATAATGTAAAATTAGAAGTTATACTTTAATTTATACTTTATCATGCTTAATAATCTTTTGTTGTTTTTAAGTACACTTATTTTGATGTTCAACTAAAGCACTAAAAAGCACTTGATTATCAATTCAACTCTAGTCTGTGTTATTTAAAATTAATATATTAGTAATTTTTAAATGTACTAAATTGCAACTTCATCATTACAAAGGTGTAAATTGCAAATATATGAAATACAATTTTCATAACTAGGTGTAGTTTGCATTATGGTTGGTGTAAATGTATTGCAAAATGTGCTGACAAGCATTTATGAAATGCATTTAAATACGTTATATTAAACAAAAAATACATTTTATTTGATAAAGCGTACTTCTTTTCACAAGGGTATAGACTCCATGAAATCTCATTTTAAAAGGCTACTTTAAAATTGACAGAAAACGAAATATAAATATTGATGACTCCCTCTATTATTTTTCCTATCAAACGCTCTCTATAATTAGAAAGTCCCTGCTAAAATCCCCCACTTCTAACAATAGAGAGTTATGATTTAGCCACATGCCATCCACATAAAAAAATACAATACAAAGAAAAAAAATTCCAATTGCAACTGGAAAAACTTTAGCATATTTGAATGGTGTAATAGTAAAGAAAGATACAAATATCAAGATAACACAATTTGAAATATGATTACAAAAAACACTCAGTTTGCCGACAGTTGCGTAAAGGAAGTACCTACAAAGAGAGTCGGTGGGTCTAGCCTCTAGTCATTTCCATTTCAGCCTCAGGGGAGGATGTTATTTACAGGAACTTGTGGCCACAGACAAGCGATTGGCATACTATGGGGTGTAAATATCCCTCCTGATCCGCTGTGATTCCCCCATCCCTCTCGCCTTTCACAAACACATCACTTGTTTTCCTCGCCTCAGTTTAAGTGATTTAGTTTGCCCTTATTGTGTACGGAGAGCGCTGACAGAGCGCCATTGTTACATAGCTAGCGTGCGCAGCCTTAGCAATGGGTTTGTGTGCCACGAACTAGTCTCCTGTCTGGCTCGCCATAACTGCTTCTCGCTAGAACTGCTTCTCCGTTGTTTCTCATCCATGTGCACCGAAGCTCTGAGGCTTCTCTGGAATATTTGCTGCCTTCAGGTCAACTGGGAATTCCTATTTATGAGTTTATAAACCGTAATTATGCTGTACATTCAAGCAATTGTGGTCGTGATGAAGCCAATTCTCTTGTTTTTCGCTTCCTGACATTAGCTTTATGTACACAGATTGTAAAAGATACATTGATTGACACAGCCTAGAAAACAAGGGTTTATGCTCATGATGGTGTAGCATTCATATAAATAAATATATGTTTTGAAGGCAGCAAGTATTCTAGTTCCCATGCCTTCTCTAAACTTGTAATGAATGGTGATAAATATTTCAGATGTGAAACGTTCGTGCCTTGATCTGGATATAAAATGTCTCCCTAAATGTTAGTGATATCGCTTTGGTAACAAAGAGACGCACCTAAATGCAAGACAGCGACCCAAGGAAAGCCAAGATTGATTATAAAGACTTACTCAGGCTAGAATAATCATAACTCATGAGCCATTTTCCACTCCCATCGCTGATACTGTTTTGATCAATTTTCTTGTTGCCAGTCAATCACTTGGACCTGAAACTGTGTGCAAACACCTTTGAAGGATGCGCTTGCACACAAGTGTTCTTGTTACACCTCTTTATCGACTGCTGTACGTGGAGATTTTTAATGTGACAAAACAAGCACACAGAGACCTCGAATCCCTAAGGATTTTCCTTCAAAGAAAACTTGTGTCCTAAAACAGAAATGTGACTGCCATGTGATTTTCAAGACTAAGTTACGACACTACAACATGTACTGTAGAGGGACGCTCAGGATCTGGATGCTAA
Source organism: Enteromius treurensis (assembly GCA_032275025.1). Lineage (NCBI taxonomy): Eukaryota > Metazoa > Chordata > Actinopteri > Cypriniformes > Cyprinidae > Enteromius > Enteromius treurensis. Next base: position 4,349,914 of record JAUCMU010000039.1, read on the forward strand.
GTAGACTCTACTGTACACCACAAGCTGCTGTTACTCTATGAGTTACGGCTGCTAAGATTTATCAATGTTTTCAATGCTGCTAAATGTAGGTAGAATACAAAAGGAACTCCATGTAGAGAAACATATCCAGTGTGGTGTAAATAAGTTGCTTGTATCAATGTCAAATGACTGAAAAAAAAAATGCATGTATATCATTCAGGAGTTGTTACTGTGCTGGTGTACATGTCAACTTGACACTTTTTTAAAATTGTTTTGTTTTTTTCAGTTTGTATTTCAGTTTAAGGTTAAAAGGAAATTCCAGAATGTTTTGTTTGTGTTTTTATTGTAATTATGATTATTATTTGTACTGAAGATCCTATGAGCTCATCCCAGGTTTGGAAAATCTTATGTCAGAAGTATTAGAATCTTAATTTCAGATGAGTGGTTTTTGATGTTGTTTCAGTAACAGCTTCTTTTGTGCACTTTGGCAATTATACTGGGTACCTTTGCTCTGAATATTGGAGTTGATGAAAATCGAGTTTTGAAAGTGTCACACGCCCTTAAAGCTGCTGTGTGTGATTTTGGCATCAATGAAATTGCAAATATGTTTAAAGTGGATTTCCCAAACACTCAAATAAACTCTTAAATCTGAATTTGAGACATTTAAATAATGGAAGAAAAACAAAACCAACACAAGATACATCAATTTGTCAGATAGATGGTAACTCTAATTCAGCACAAATGGTATTCTGGTTTTGTCAGACATTGGTTCTTTTCTGCTGTCTATCAGCTTTATTTGACATCTTTAAAAGGATGAACAATATGCGGTGCCACATAGGCCTTTGGTGGAGGCCTTTCAGAGAGCAAGCCAATCTGGATTATTTGGGACTGAGCTCATTAATTGGGCACAAAACCTCTCTCGACTGTGTTCATGTAGCTCCTGATCTCTCCTCCTTAAACCACCATCAGCCTTGGTTTAGCTTCTGAAACCTCCCTTGCTCTTGTCGGCACAACACAGTTCAGGGAGTTATGAGTTTTTCCCTCCGGAAGTAAATAATACACATGCATATATTGTAGCTCACAGAGTGATTCTGTTGTTGTTTGAAAAACTTGAAACATTTAAAAAAATTAAATAAATAAATAAATAAATAAATGTGACTTTTGATGGTGGAATTTCTTTTCTTTTAGTTTGATTATCATTATGATTTGCCTGTGCTTTGTTGCTGAGTAAATCATGAAACCAATTCTTTGACGAAAAAGATATTCATCATAAAAATGCTCAAACGAAAGCGTATTTTGCATGAAGAGAATTAGGCCATTCTAGGTCTATTAAAACTTTTTTTGGATCATGACATGTCAGGAAAATAAACCACATTTCTTCTAAAAAGTGTTAAATAAATAATTATAAATATTAAATATACATTACGGTAAAGAACTTAAAGTGTTTATAGCTTGCATGATATTTTCATTAATGTATGCTCATTTAAATCATTGCATCACTATAACCTATTAAATAACAAAATAATTTATAATAGTAATAAGAACTTTGGTTTTGGGGTTTTTTTGGTAGGTGCATTAAGGCACATTTATTAGTGTTCACAAACAGGCTCGTATATATTTTACACAGTGACAATTCTGTGCACCTGTTGGGGTTGTTTATTGTCTTTAACGCCACTCTCCACAACATGTGCGAGATACACACCACTATTGTGCTCCTGCTACACATGATATACAGAGCCCAGCCCAGCCGTCTGTGCAGTGAGCCTGTGCTGCTGTAAATCTCGTCTTCACAGGAGCACAGACGACCCAGTGTCAAAGAGCTGCTCTGAACCAAATCACGTCCCGCAGCAATCAGCTACTCATTCACATCTTCGCTTCTGTAATGCTGCAGTGGCCCGGTGCCTTCTGATGGACAGACAGCAGCATTAGTGCGGTCGGTGACTACTGCACAACCCAAGTAGTGTATTTAATAGTGTATTTAGACTATTAAACTGAGAGACACACATGAAAAACTCTTCTACTTGGCTTTTAACCTTACTCTCTTTACTGTAGTATTTTTAAGTTTTACAAATGAGCTTTTTAAAGAGACAAAGCAAATAAAAGCCTTCACGCTTCGAGGTTACGGCCAGAAAACAGAGCTAAAATCTATGGCGGTCACAAAACAGCCAAGGTCATGTATATAACTGCTTTATTTTCATAAAGAGACTAACAGAGGAAATGAGTGTAGTATTTGTAATTTAACAACTACAACATCACTTCTGAGAATGAGATATTGTCAACTTGAAAAACAAACTAAAAAACAGAATCCCACAAAACTCCAGATTGCTGGAGTTTACATAAATAAACTCCTAATGCAGCCTAATAAACACTGTTTATAATAAGTGGACATGGCAACCCACTAACGTGTTCTGCGAACAAGCATAATTTTCCAAGAGTAAAACATGAAAATGTGTATTTTTTTTCTCAGTGTATTTTTTAATTGCTAATAGTAGATCTACTAACCCAGAAAATGTAAAAAGAACAACCCAGTAATTTTTTGTAATCCTTTGTCTGCAAGCTTGTAAAAAAGCCGCTCATAATTCGCTACCCATGTGACTTAGAAAGGGGATCTTATAATATTAATCTGCACTGTTCCACAAGTCACGGTGTAGGCCCACCAGTTGTAACACAATGGTGAAAGTTCGAGCAAACTGTTCTAACCAATCAGACGCGATTCCGTTGAGCTTTTGAATGCAATGACCAATCAGAGACGTTCAGATTAGTCATCGCTGAAACACAGGATGATTCTCTTTGATAATGTAAGTTCTTTGTTCACTTCCTTTATAATTTTTTTCACTGGTCGCTGGAATATTACCATTTACGCGAGACAACAAAATGTTGCTGTTGTTACTATGGTGTCAAGAGTGCAGTTTAAAGAGTGAGCTTTGTTCTGTAAGTTCTTGCACTGATCTGCTGCATTCCACTACATAGTCTCGCGTAGCCAGACCTTCAGACTGACGGCTGAAGGTCTGGAATTCATAGCCACTTACTTTGGCAAAGCCCGCCCATAATGCCGTTTGACTGACATGTCAAACAACCAATCACAGTTCGCTTCGTTCAGCTTCACGTTTCGGGGCGTGGAAATGTCCCCACAACAACAGAACGGCATGCAACAAGTCAGTCAGCATAGAAAATCCCGATGAGACGCTCGCGGTAAACATCTGTTTGAAGCATATCTCTCCACTTTTTACCACCCACGAGCAATTCTGGAGAACCGAACACAATACTGAATCGGCCAGCTGCGATGTCATCGTCTGTGGTTTCATGTTTGCCAGCAAACGTGGATGATATTTCCTTCTCAGTTAGGTACATCACTTGGTCTTCCATAATAGATAGGAGGAGACACACAACTAGTAAAAATGGATCGCATACTTTTGAGAATCCAACGTTTAACTGATCTTAATAGATGCTTATTGTCACTCATGTAAACAAGACAGGTTTTTTCCCGCAATTACACGTCTGCGCTTTGTTTCCCGGCGGACCGAAAAAAAACGCTCCCCCCGTAAATCCGCTCAAATTCATTCAATCAGATGACGACTTCGACACTGCTGAAGTGTTTCCGGAAAAGTGTACCATATGCATCAGACGTTCAGCCAACGCTCCGTGTCTGAGGCTGAGACTAGCCATTCCTTGACCTTTTGAAGAAGCTCCAAGTGTTTGGAAATCATAACTAGGACATGGTGTGCGTCTAAGTCATTTTTGACACAATCTTTAATTATTTCTGTCTTTTTTTCTACTTGATAAGGGCAAAGCCATTTTAGAGCTACTGTATGAAAAATGAAGAGCAATGAATGTGCATTAGGTGTGTAATTGGTTGTCACAGAAAATGATGGGGAAAGCAGCTTGGTCATACAGCCTTGTCTCCTCATAAACAGGCTAAATGAATAGAATTTTCTAACGAGTATCATTACTATTCTTCATCAACACTACAGAAATTGCATACAAATTAATTTGACTGCCACAGTTATAACTCAGGATTAATGCTAATTTGCGTGCACCAAAATTCTTTAATCAGTATCGTTACTGTTCAATAAAATAAAATGAAAAAAAAAAACGTTCTCGCCAATTGAATTGCAGCTGAATTACATTATCATTAATAAGAAATTATTCAGCCTGTCCTCCAGTCCAAATTTCTGAAATATGACCCATCAGAGCGTATGCTACAATTGTGCCCCTATCAACAGTTGGTAGTGCATTACGTTATATGCGATGGTATATAATCGTGCGATCAGGAGTTATTAAAATTATTATGCACTGTAAATCATGATTTTGCACTATTTCTGTAAGGGAAGGTTTAGGAGTGGGGTTAGTTGTGGTCATTCTTATGAATCTCAAGCATTAAAATATGTACGAATTCCTGTGAGATTGGTGTGAAAACAAAAAATAAATGCGCATTTTGATTGGTAATGACAGTCATAATAAGAAATCTTGCTTTGGCAAGTGAAATGAGATGCGTTGACGTACTAAAAGTACTATAAATAGTTTCAAATTAATAAATTAAAGCTATATAGAATTGAGCTGAGAAACACATTAATGATTAAAAATGGCTTTATGGTGTCAACTGTAGCATTACGGTGTCCATGTGTGCTCATATGTATATGATTATTTTGACATAATTTCAACGCAGCTTAAGTTTTGTCCAAAAGTACTTACTTTATCGGAAAAAAATACATAAAATGCATAGTTTTCATTGTCTTTCTATTGTTGCCGTGATGCTCAGGGGTGAAAAGCAATGTTCTTTCCTGCACTCTCAAGCACACTCTGCTTCTCTATTTCCTTCCCATGGCTTGCTATTTGTGAAAATTATTTTTAGTGAAGAATTTATCCTTTTTGGAGCTTGACAGCCACAAGTCACTATAAATTGTCATTGCATGGCAAGAGCTGCAAAAGAATTCCTGAAAAATGTGTTCCACCAAAAATGTAACAGCATACGGGTCTGGAACAAACACGAGGGAGAGTAAACAATGACAGAAATGTCATTTCTATGGAGAACGGTGTGTGAAAGGAGAAAGTATTTTAGCATCGCAAAATTACACACCTCTTACATCACCTTTAATGCTCCAGAAAGAGAGGAGACCGTGAGAGAGCAAGAGGTCTTTCAAGGCTTGTGTGTAAATGACAGCAAAAAAACAACACTCAAAGATCATGACCACCATCTTCACTTTCATCCTCTTCACTGTATTCGCTCTGATGACCACAGACGATTTCTCCAGCTTGATTTGATATGGCCTGACGTGTTCAAGGCAGTGTAAGGCAGACAGAGCAGAACAGAAATATCTGAACAGTGAAGAATCTAATCGCTTTAGAAAAGTTTTTCTTCAAAGAGACGTTCCGAGGCTTTTTTCTACAAAGATTTGCCACAAATTAAGCAATTCCACAGACATTAAAAACGCTTTGTTCTATCCACCCACAATAACATGATAAAACAACAAAACATCTTCCATGTACAGAGGCTTTGCCACAAACATTGACTGCAGTGATAAGCAACGACCAACAGAACATTTTATTGAAGACTTGTCTCGTATTTCCTGCTAGCTCCGCCTATTGTGAAATCCATTGGTCCAAAATCTCACTTTTATTGCTCTCATTAATATCAAGTATCTTTCGCATGCCTTTAGATCAGACAGCTTGCAGTTTCAGTTTAGTGTGAAAAAATCAATTGCTTGTCATTAGAAACATCTCATCATGTCTGGTTAGGGCATGGTGTCAGTTGTCAGACAACAAATGGAATCCTAATGTCTGTGTTCACCCATTAATGAATGTCAACCACTAGTTAAGACAACCTGTCTAAGAGAACAAGACATCACCATGACATGTATTGCACTTTACATATTCCTTGCTAGCCAGAAAGAAAAACAAAACCATTTTGTACAGTATTGTAACTACTTTTTTAACTTTCTGTCACAGCTAGTCCCTGGGCATATATTTCATCCAAATTAAACAAGTCTTTGGAAACTGTTCTGTCCTTTTTAATAGCTCCTCTTTTCCCTGAGGACTAAGGACAGCAACAGCGCTTATTTTTTTCATGCATCTGACATTTTTATAATATCTTGCTCATGCTGAAAAAAAACCCTGAATGCTATAGCTGTATACTGTTTTTAAAGGAGCACAACATCTAATTCAACATCAAAAAAAAAATTTTTTATGCAGATAACTGAATAATACATTATTAAACTACTGCAATTGTTGTGTATAGTTATAGAGCTTGAATACAATTTATGCTGCAATTGATTTATCATACAGTGTGACATGCAAAATACTGTCTTAGCATAAGATTTAATGTCACGCTGTGTTTCACACTGTTAGGTCAATCTGAGGCCAAACTGAAATCGGCCAGCTTCGCTGTAACAGTCACTCGTTCTGCATGGAAAAATATTTAACCATTAAACAATACAGTCTTAAAACGAAGGGTGTTTTTTGATGCCGTTGAAGAATCATTTAGTGGACCAGTTATGGACTTTTCAGTAAAACGTTCAGAACCATTTTTTTCTTAGTGTAAAGAACATTGGAATCATTTAAAGTACCTTTTGTGGAAGGGTCTACTCTTAATAATAATGGACCTTTAACATCCATTGATCTTTTCCATTCTGAAAAAAGGTTCCTGATAATAGAAAAGGTTTCATTAGATGATTAAAATGTTCTCCGCACTAAGAATAAGAACTGTTGACTGTTAGGTTCTTAGAGAATCCAAAATGGTTATTTTATGGCATCACCACAAAAAACCCTTTCAGATCCTTTATTTGCAAGAGAGGTTCTTCAAAGGATCTACGGATGTTAAAGTTTCTTCATGGGTTGGTACCAATAGCCAAGTGAGCAGTGCAGTGAGCCAACATGTGATGCTCAAGGACCTTTCCCAATCTCACAATTGTTTACTCTTCAAGAGCTTATTCATGGACTAACAGTTACCAATAAAAAAACCCTTCATTTTTAAGTCTGTAAACAACACATTTATCAGGGCTGGGACAATAAATCAATGCAGAATCGTATTTATTTATCAATTTTCAGAATGCCTAGTTATTGCTCAGAATCGATTCTGAGCTTAGATTTTAACATAAGGGGGGCTTTTCGCTTTTCAAATGTTATGAATGATTATATGTGACCCTGGACCACAAAACCAGTCTTAAGTCACTGGGGTTTATTTGTAGCAATGGCCAAAAATACATTGCATGGGTCAAAATTGTTGATTTTTTTTTCATGCCAAAAATCATTAGGCAATTAAGTAAAGATCAAGTTCCATGAAGATTTTTTGTAAAATTCCTACTGTAAACATATCAAAACGTAATTTTTGATTAGTAAAATGCATTGATAAGATATTAATTTGGACAAATTTAAAGGAGATTTGCTCAGTATTTAGATTTTTTGCACCCTCCGATTCCAGATTTTCAAATAGATGTATCTCGGCCAAATATTGTCCTATCCTAACAAACCATGTATCAATAGAAAGCTTATTTATTGAGATTTATTTACCTTATGACTGGTTTTGCGGTCCAGGGTCACAAATGTGTTACAATTATGCATCTAATCACTGAAACCCCTTTTACAACCTTTTTAACATTTGTGTTTAAAATGTGTAGCCTATTTTCAAATGTGTAAATGCATGCACATAAATTAAAGTTTTAAAATGGACTTCAATTTTGTTTACAGCTATCAGACTGGATTTTTTTTTTTGTGATATAGCAATTTTGTTTTATTTTTTTGCATGAAAACAAAAGGCATGCACAAAATTTGTGAGTGGAGTCTATTATCGTCACTCGACAATAAATAAACTAGCTACGCCTTAACTGTAATTTGAAACCACTTGTACTATATAAAATAATATCGCAATAAAAAAAAAAAAAAAAAAAAAAAGCTTTATGTAAGCAAAATGTTTGGATTTACTATGCGGTACAATGACGTCAGTCTGCTAGGCCGCGTCAACGGCACGCACCAGATCTCAGCAGGGAAGCAGGAAAAAGCCGTGAATAACGTCTCAACCTTCGGTCTGTACTTGGCACAACAGTATAACATAGCTTTAGAAGACTTGAAATATGTCGTATATGCTATATTTATGATATTTTCATGATGTTTTTGTCCGTTCTGACGCTTTTAAAGGCCCTGGTCACACTTCTATTGAGGAGAAACGACAGTTAGGACTTCCTTCAAAAATCTTATATATATAGTATTCTCGTCTTGAACGACACGAGGGTGAGTAACTCAAATGATATACCACACAACATTCACAATGAAACAACGGTGGTGAATTTGAAACAGCTAAAGGCTCGCAGAGTTTCTCCAGCAGAGGGCGATAGTGCCCCGCAGATAAGCGCTAATGACCCTGCTGGCTGAGCAAGTGTCATTTATCAAACGCTAACCACACACAAACACTACTGAGACCAAAACTAATGGACCCTGCCAGTGTGCCCTCATTTGTCTGCATGTGTCATACAGTAATTATCTAAGGACAAAGAAACATCCGTGCATTACTCATACTGGAGCATTAAAGGCTCAGACATGAGACAGGGTGGATGATTATTATTATGAAAATTCGGTTTCATTAAGAACAAAGAATTTAATCTTTAGATCATTAAATATATGATAATTAAGTATTTAATATAATATTAAAATACTTTTGTATTAGTTCAATTAAACTGTCAATTGTGATATAACATAAAAAATAGTATTTTTTTCACCAGATCCAGATACGTTTATCATTTATATTAAATATTAGGCTTCATATTAGCAAGTTTATGTTAAAATTTTTCTGAACGATAAAGATGACCACACGCTTTCAAGCATGTTTTCATATTTTCAATATCCAAGGTCCTGTGGATTTATTTATGTCCTTCTGAATTCCTAGACGGACACACACAGTACTTGATTGGTTTAGACTTGGCCACTTTATTTGTAAAGAGCACACAGGGGCTCACAATATACAGTTTTAGTTATTCATAGCTCGAGGGTATTGTAGTAAACCGGGGTATGGTACTCTTAATTAAAAGATTACTATAATTAAGTTTCATTAAAAAGATCAATAAACCAGGGCTAAGATTAAAAACAAGGCCCATGCATTATACACTGGTTTACAAGGACCCCATATATCCAATCCCAATGAGATGTTGCCATGGGAACACAAGGCAGATAGGCGATAGGTGATGGATTTAAAGAGGCAGGACTTGTTTTTCTTTCGATGGCACACACATACTACTTCCTGTGGTGTTCAGAGCGTAGTGCTGAGAGTAATGAGAGTTCAATGAAGGAGAAAAGTGCAATAATAAAAGGCGAGAGCAACGTCTAGGCTATGATTGTTCCAATTACAAAAACAACAAAAGAGCCACATGTGGAGAGATATTCATTCGTTTATTCTGATTAAAGCCATTTAAATGGCTATCAATGAAACCTACAAAAAAAAAGAAAAGAACTGGATTCTCTTGAGTGGAGTGGTGCATGCCATGCCAAAATATGATGTCATGGTGTTTTTAAAGATGAATTATGGTCAAATGTGGCCCCCTTTTGTCTCACCCTAGTGTTGAAAGATAATGTAGTCTACTAACTCATTTTCATACTTGACATCTGTGAGTTGATGTCTTAGAATTTACTTTAAATTGTAACCTTTTATGCTTAAAAACAAACAATTACAGCTTAAACATCTTTATATTTTCGTTGTGTATTTTGCAGATTTATTTTATTGGCTGATAAAAGGGAATTGATGTCGGCCTGCAATATTTATACTATACTTGTGAGATGTAATGTCCTAGTAATGAGAAAGTACTTGGAAATATTAGTATTAATTTTGTCAAAATTGCAGATCCTTTTCAGCACGTGGGTGCCGAGCCCAAGCAGCTGTTAAAGCATTACAATAATCCACAGGACTCCAGTCCATCCATTAACAATTTGTGAAGGCTCTTTTTTTAGGCTAAAAAACAAGGCCTTTATCAATAATACTGCTTTCTTCAGTGAATATGAATTAATCGGGAGAAAAATATGGCACCGTTTACAAGCAATAATAGTTCTAAACAGTTGTTTTTTTTACTAGAGGAAGCATCATTGGGAATTAAAGCAACAGATTAGATGAACTATTGCTCTAATAATCACTGTTCTCCTGTTAATTTGGTATTTGCAGTATCCTTTGCTCAGTTTGAGGCTCCTGGCAGTCAATGGCCTGGGCCATAATCCATCCTTGGTTGGAAATGGTTGCGAGGACGTTGCTATGTATTTGCCGAGGTATTCATTTGTGGCACGTCACTGGGGCAGCCTGGCTTGTTGCTAGGTGTATGCTCGCTGATCTACCCCCAAGTCTATATTGTTTTCTTGTCGGCTATAGTTGTGGCTTCTTTAATATGAATTATTTTTCTTCTCCTAGCAAAAGTTGTCAATCCATTCACTAGAAATGAATTAGCACAACTATCTTCAACAAACTGCACGATTCGAGGTACCATTCATATCGGTGGCACAAAATAATATTAATAATACTGCTCTAAAGTTTAAGAAAAATTTGAAATCGCAGACAAAAATGAACTCAAAATAAGGTATTAGGATGTAAAAGAAAAGAATGACTGTAATATCTTGCCCAGCAAATGGAGACCATACAGGCTGCAGTGGTTTAATGCCGTTCAATCAACTCGTAATAAAATGCAAAATGATCCATAATATATTTTTCATTTTTAATGTTAGAGGATATAGAAATGGCTGGAGGTGTTTGGAGAAGGAGATAGACATATAGGGGAGATTACACATCTCTGCAGGAAACCGGGGCAGTGCCTTCCTAAAAGACATGAAAATGCAGAAAAGGAAAGAAATAGGTAGGGAGGGAGGGAAGGAAGGAAGGAAGGAGAGCAGGTAAAATGTTGTAATGCCAGGGTGCAGTGCTGTGGCCCCAGGCTCTTCATATCTTTTACATTTCTAATTAAAAGAGATAAAGAGTGAAGGAGTCATCAATCCTACAGTGATTTCCCTGTTAAGGTTTTAGAGGCAGCCGTAAAGCAGGCAGCCCGGCTCCATTGATTTTATAATTAGCTCCCGTCATGCTGCTAGGGGAGGGAGTGTGGAGAGGAGAAAAAAACCATGGGAGAGCTAGAGAGGGAGTGGTATAGGAAAAGCAACAGAGGGAAAAAAAATGGGGTGAAGGTCAGCAAAAAGTTGTTAAAAAGCAAGAGAGGATAACAGGAGGCCAATGGTCCAATTCTACACAAGTATCTTTACAGGTAAATCAAAAGCCAGTGTAGTGCATCCATAATCTAATGTACCATTAGGACTTTGTGCTGTATCAGTGAAAGGAAATTCTTATGACTAAAATTAAGCTTGTGAAAATGGACATAAATTAGATGTATTTTTTCCGTGTAAAAAATAATGTTTAGTTATTGTGAACTTACAATGATATATTCTAGTAGTGTATATGTACTATTATGTACAATACTATTTTCAAAATGACAAATGTCTTAAATTTAGGCATGATAAAAAGTTTAAAGGATTTTATATTCAAAGATTTGTATTCATGTAAAAAGTGTATTCAAAATGTGCTGAGGTCCTTGCATGCACACTAGGTCTGAAAATTCGTATGCAATTGTTATTTTTACTTATTTTTTTCATGTTTGTCATACTTTTATATAAAAAAAAAAAAAAAAGTAACCAGATCTGAATTTTTTAATGACAAGTTAAAACAAGATGAAAGTTTTGAAAGTGATCGACATAACGTTGAGGTCGAATTTTGGACAAACTGTGCAATGACCTTAGGAGTGATTCAATTCATTTTAGATTAAGTTTATGTGAGCTTTGGATCACAGAAACTATCTAAATATAAATGTGCATGAACAAGTAAATATAAAATAATGAATTATACAAATAATTCAAAAAATATATAATACAAGTTGTATAAATTAGTAAATTCAAAAATGAATTAAACAGCTACTTTGTTCATTTCTGTCATCATTTACTCACCCCAAACTTGTATGACTTTTTCTAAAGTTGTGCTAAACACAAAAGAAGATGTTTTGAAGAATGTGGGTACCCACTGACTTACATTATATGTTTTTTCATACTATGGAACAAGCAACTGTTTGGAACTTGAGGGTCAGTAAATGACCCTTTTTGTTTGAACTATCCTTTTAACAATAAACAATTTGAATAACATTAAGTAATAATAAATTAAATTGTAAAATAGTTTGTTCATGTTACAATGCATTAACTAATGGAAACAAATGACCCTTTATTTAATGCACTTTCCAATACTTGAGAAGAGCCAATGGACACAGAACAAACATTACATTATTTTATTAATGAAACCCATCCCACACCCTGAACCGATCCGCATAACCTACAAACAAATAATATAAGTAAAAGAAGGAATAAATGCACAAAAAAAGCAAACAATAAATCCAAATCTCTGATTGTATTGCCCCGAAATGACTTGTGCTCTTTTAGACTGAATTTCAAGAAAATGGACAACCATTACTTAGGACCTATCTGCCATAAACAGGTTTCTGGCTGTAGTTTCTTTCTGTTTGTTTTTTGTTTAGTTTTTTTTCAAATTGGGCTTTTAGATTCAAGCGAATCTTTTAAAACTGAGCATGAATTGTTTTCTATCTCTGATATACTGATGCTGACACTTTAATATACAGCTTTAAAACTCAAAGTAAAACCTGGTCGAGCGTACAATACAAATACAGTAGACTGATGGATACCGAGTGAGCACAAAAGCCTTTTTCCAGTGAGGTGTAAGGGTTACATCACGTTTAAAGTCAATACAGATTATGACATGTTGTATAAAAGGCAAATAACATATAGGAGCTATTTAAACATGACCCTACAGTAAACAGCAAGAACAAATCAACCAAACAAAATAAAGGTTCTGCATTTACAGTCAGCCCAACAGGAAAATGTTTAAAAAAAAAGAACTTGTACTTTTAAATGTATGATACCTTTTCATAATATTCGCCTTCATTATTTTACTTTTTAATCTATGCATTAAAATATTCTCCCTGTGAATGTTATTAAAATGTAATCATGGTGCTCTGAAATTATGAATTTTTTTCTTAGGTAATGAGCTTAAACACAGCCAAATAATGTTCTCCACATGATCCACATGACGCACCATTAAGCCATCACACATTAAACTGAATTAAAGATGAGATTCCTTGAATTCCGTGAGGCATAATTTAAAGCAGTTCAATTCATGCCTTAAAATGAAAAGTCCTTCTCGCAGTACTGCAAAACCTTCCCAACCTCAAGAGGGACATTAAGTAGTTAAACTGTCTTAGTACGTTTCGCATACAAATAATAATTTTATCATTAATGTAAAACAGTGTTTCAGTATAATGCATGAAACTACAATAAAGCACCAAATATAAATTTAGAGGAATTAAAAGTGACTAATTAAACTTCGTAATATCCTCCAAAGAAGATCTTCCACACATGAATGTTGCATGAGGATGAGAGTAGGAATCTAAAGTGCCACTCAAGTCGCTGGTGTATCCCATTACACATAATCAATCATTTAATGTGTGAACTTTCACACAATCCATCTTCAAACAAACAAAAAAAGGTTCAAATGCTTCTACCACGAGACCCACAAAATAATCTTACATTTAAAACCTGAAAGGATTTCGATGATGTTGTGCTTTACATTATTGCTGATGCAGATGAATGATAATTGTTATATCAGTACAACACAAGAAAATCAAGATTGAAAAACAACCCTAACACACATACAGGAACGCACTAAACTTTCTATCGATCTGCTCATTACAGATGGCTTCTGCTTGTCAGTTGATATGTGTAAAAGAACATATCCGTGCAAGTTGCCTTAAAACCGTGTGTGCGACGTAAAGAGGTCTAATAGCTTATGCTTTTTCTAAGTGCATATAAAGTGTAAAGCAAATTGCATATTTAAATATTCATGTCAATATGATATAAAGCGCAAATGCTTCTAAATAGAAAACTCATAACACGTGTTGCACTGGTGCAAAGCAGTCCACTCTGCGCTGGCCCTCGTCTCCCGCAGTTCTGTCTCTCACCACAAGGGGCTCTCTGCCAGATCTCTGCATGACGACACACACAACAGGACAAGCGTGAGTTTGGCAAGAAACGGTGCGTTTATAGACAGCAGAGGGTGAAAGAGATGGATAGAGAGAGGGATACTGACGGAGAGGGGGTGGAGGAGTAGAGTTAGGAAGAGAAAGAAAGAGGGTGAAGGAGAGAAGTGAGGGAGAAAGGCTTTTAATGATGCTGAAAATTGGCCGGTGAGCGCCGTCTACCCTCTCAGTAAATCATTGCTACAGCTTCTTGTCAACTTATCTGTCCTCTTGTCCTCCCCTCACAGAACTCCCCCTATCCTTTCTCTCGCTTTCTTCTCCCTCACTAATTTTACGAGGTGGTATTCAAAACTTCCATCTCCTCACCATATTCGGACTGTCACCATAAATAAAGGCCTGCATTAGCGTGTGCGAGGGCGCAAAGACAGAAAAAGAGACAGACTGTGACAGGGAGATATAAAGCGAAGCGTTCGGGAGAGAGAAAGGCCGAATGTTTTTTGCGACAGTGACATATTTACTTGTGTGGGTTGTGTAAGAGTATATGTGAAAATCTATCTGAGCCCGTGTCTGCAGGTCACAGATAACGACAGCGTGACTGATGGGGTTTATAGACAGTGAATGTGTGTTTGTGCGTGCTGTACCCGAGGGTAGTGTCTCTGTTGTCAGGCAGCAGAAGAGCCGTCTCCTCTCCAGAGCTGTGCCCTCTTGACAGAGCGGCCTCATACTCTTCCTCCTGTAAAGCACACACGCAATCACATACGCATAAATAAAAGGCCTGTGCACCGCAAGTCTGAAGAAGAAGCACAACCAGATCTTTACAAGTTGTTCAGTTTGAAACATCATCAGATTTTTAACCTGAAAGCATTTTTTTTTAGTCAGTGCCAAAAAACTATTTAGAGAACAAAATAAAATCACATCTGGCTCAATGCATCTCTGTGAACTACAAAAAATCCAGCCTTAAATATTATTCTGATATATTACTTTCTCTTTTCAGATTTATTTTGTTTAATGTGCATGGAAAAATCAATAAGTTTGAATCCTAAACACACTTTACTAGAATAAATATTATTGTAGCTAAAAAAACAAACATAAACTAATCTAAAATAACAAATGGCAAGAGTTTGTACACTAATCTTAGCTTATTAATGTTTTATATCTGGGGTCTCTGATACCCTAAACACAGCATGTTTAAGTAATATCTTTCATAATGAATGTAGTCACAAAAATCACTTTGGGATATTTGGATGTGCCCACTGCGATAGCTTGGCGATAACCCCTTACCGACTCAGAGCTGTGAGCATGTGTGTGAGCACCGGGCTGATGTGGAGATGAGAGGGGTGCAGGTTGGCTGATGACCACCGCGTCCATCCCCGAGGTGTGCCTGGGTGAAGGTGGCGGGGTGGCCGGGAGCAGCAGGTCAGCCTGTGGCTGCTCGCACAGACTGTAGTGGTTCAGAGGCCCAGAAGAGTGTGCATCCTGCAAAGCCTCGGGGTTCTCGTCCTCAGAATCAGACAGCAGGGGGCTTTCAGCACGACCTGAAACCACAAACGATGTACTTTCACACTGATAATAAACATGTGATCCATGCTGGCAAAATGGATCAGAATGAGCAAATTTAAAAAATATATATATTTTACAGCCATTTTGAAGATGATAGAGTCAGCAGGTTTTCTGAAGATTTCAAAGCAAAATCGCCAAGCAGCGCCGCCTATGATCCTCCACTTCTTTTCTTGGTAATAATTACTACAGTATATCATTAATCAAAATACAGCTAATTGATAATGTTGCACATCAGATTTTTCTGCAACCATTAACTAAACGTTCATGTAAAGCATAATAGAAGACGCATGTCTTAGAAGAAGTCAGTCAGCATGGCCGTTTTGTTTTGGGTTTGAAAATCATATTTCACTGGTTTGGACTGTCATTGAGAATTCAGTATAAATATTCACAAAGCTGGGATGCTGCGCTCGAGAAGCAGCAGCAGTCTTTCAGAAGTGAGCAGAGCAACCTGTGATTGTACTTGAATTTACAGACTTCTCTCGTGGATATGACGTAAAAGCATTGCATAATATTATGGGCGAATTCCCTATGCCCTGCTCCCTTCGAAGGGCAGAGCCCTTGAAGTGCGTTCTTTTAAGGGTGTAGGGCATTACTGTCGAAATTAATCCCAACTTTGTTTTAAAATGCATGGCAAGAGCTCCTAACTAAAGACCACACGAAGATCACAAGTGGAAATCACTTTCGTGAAGTGACCATTGCACGTTCCCTTCACTAACGGACTTCTGGAAGGGTCCCTTAGTGAAGGGTTGCTCTCTTTCTTTTGGAACGTCCCAATTTGGGGCAAATTCAAAATATCATAAACAGAAAAATGTTTCTTTAGCACATTAGGCTATACATGTCATCCATCACCATCTAATCTTTATTGTCTTCACTCTTCTGATGGTTTTCAGC
Source organism: Enteromius treurensis (assembly GCA_032275025.1). NCBI lineage: Eukaryota > Metazoa > Chordata > Actinopteri > Cypriniformes > Cyprinidae > Enteromius > Enteromius treurensis. Next base: position 4,366,389 of record JAUCMU010000039.1, read on the forward strand.
TTTCTTTTTCTAAAAGTGAAAACTGTATACTGTCTATAGTGATACAACCCAGCACCCCAAATACTATTGATATACTTTGCTGTCTCCATTTTTCCCAAAAGATATATGACACTGCAAAATGCTGGCCAAATCACGAATAAGATTCGGATTCGTACGGGACTAATATTATCACAGGATATCTGTGCTCTGCGAAATATGGTAGGTCTTTTGCAGGGGAATTTTTACTTGAAAAATTACAGACATGGACAATTCACATGGGATTAAGATCACAGACACCCGAATGACTCGAGGTCACCAGGTAATATTAATTCCATGCGAATAGGACTAAAGTCGACCAAAACTGACATTTTTCCCTTTTACCTCCTCAAAATTTTTATGTGCACGTCACTTTGCCAGCATGGGTCACATATATAATAGGTATAATTTCTAATAAATAAGTATGACAGAGTTGTGTGCTTTTGTATGTGCTGAAGTCTTGTTATTGTGCAGGGCCGTAAAACGTAGTGTTGTGCAGTGGTGTGTGGCATTTTATGATGTGGCTGTCTCCCGCCTGGAGTTCTGTGGTATTGTTGTGTGGGGGCAATAAAGAAAAGAGACAGACCCACAATAGTGTCGTTGTGTAGTGATGTTTGTACAGAATTAAAGAAAGCACAGTGACTCACTGCTCTGCAGCAGCACCGTCTCACTCCATTTAGAATCGCTCAGCACCTCCAGCCTTCTCTCCAGCTGACGGCTGTACTCCATCACTTCCTGCACACACACACACAGTTAACAAACCTCAGAGAGCAAGATGAACTGTTATTTTTTAAATGCCATACTGTTCCTCATCTTCTTGAGTGTCTTAACAGGTCAGATTTCAGTAAACACACGGTACTTCGCTCTTAGGGTTTCATGAAATAGAAAAACGAACGTAATGTTGTGATTGACAACGTTGTGGGATAACTGAATAACTAAATATTTTCAGGAAGTCATATCAGTGCTATTTTAATTTTTACTGTCATCGGGAATCTAAAATCCTGTTTGTCCCAGACCATGCACTTCGAAGTGCACTCGTCCTATTAAGTAGCCTATACTCAGATTTGTGTTTGCAAAGTAGTTTTTAGCTAGTTCATTGTTACATCCAGTTGCAGTTTGCTTTCTTATTTTTCAGTTTTCTCATTACAGCTACAGAGACAATGATTTATTATTTAATATTATTATTAATTACCTGGGAAACTGGACACCTTACAATTCATAAAGGTGTTTTTTTGTAAGCTGAAATTAGCTTAAATATTATAATCTTAAAGTTTATGTCACGTTTTTTCGCATTGATTTTTGCATTACTGTGACAATGCACTTAGCCCTACGTCACCCACGAATTGGAAGGAGGCGGCGGTGTTTTGATTTGAGGGCGCGAGCGCGGACTAGTGAGGGCTGCGTTACAATGGCAATGAACAAAGATACCACATGAACAGGAGAAAAACGAAAAAAATGTCCTACTCAGAGACCCGAGGTGGACTGTCACCCGAGACCAGGTAAATGGATGGAAAAAACCACAACAGTCAGAGTAATACTGCACGACAGATGTGTAGGGAACACCGACGGCGAAAGCGTCAAAGTGGCTGGAGTTAATTCATTTTAAATGTAAGCTGGCGGAGAGAGGAGGTGCGGCGCGTCATGGACGGCGAGAGCGTTGAGGAGAGTTGAAATCAGGCTAACTTTATAGTAATAAGCTATGACGCGTGTAGTGGTGTGAACCCACTACACCAGGGCTTCTCAATCCTGGTCCTGGAGTTTTGCTCCAATCTTGATTAATCTCACCTGCCTGTAGCTTACAAGTAATCCTGAACATCTTAATTAGCTGGTTCAGGTGCGTTTGATTAGG
>JAUCMU010000039.1:4392869-4421246 GCA_032275025.1 Enteromius treurensis
ACCTCTCTGTGTTTGGTTGCGTTGTGAGAATTTGCAGTTTGCATGTGTTTTCTTCTGTTTGCATGTGTTTTTTTCTGTTTGCAAAAGTTTTCTACTGTTTGCATGTGTTTTTTTCTGTTTGCATGTGTTCTCTTAAGTTTGCAGCGCATTGAGCTCTCTCGGCCACGTAGAATTTTTATCATACTATTCATCATTATAGGAGCTTGAATGCAAACGTTTGATACATGAACAAAAACATTCTTCTAAACATCCTCTGTGTTCCTATGTTCCATATGAAGAAATTCATATGGTGGTATACCAACATTTTTGGGTGAACTGTTCCTTTAAGACCGCCAAACATTCCCGCATGTACCACTGGGCTTTACATTTTAATAAACTGCAAACTTTAATAAGCTTAATCAAAGTAAAAATACTGCATGCTATGCAAAGTGGGAGTTCTAAATGAGAAACCTAATAAAAAAAAAAACTCACATTGGCCAAGTAGTCTCTCTCCCAGGAACGGCTGTAGCCCCAGTCTACTCTCTCCCCGCTCAGAGCTGACAGAGCAGCTACTTTTGCCCTCACCTCCGCCATGTCAGACGGGGGGATGTTTTTAATCAGCTGCCTGGCCCACCATCTAAAAGAGAGGTGGTGAAAGCATGAGAGGAAGGTCAAACGATTAAGAAAAATCATGAAACCATGAAGTCATGGTAATACCGGCGGTAGAGGTGTTGTGTGATTCTGTGGAACTGCACCAGGGCTGCAGGCGGTTTCGGCCACTCCACACTCTTCCCGTAGTCGGCCATGTTTCGAACGTTAGCAAACAGTCTCTCCACTTCCCAGAAGTGAGCCTTCACCTTATAGCATTTATAATATGCCATAATGGTATATATAGCCCTTATTTTTCTACATCGCATACGCGCTAATGCACCTCTCCAAACCTGCAGAAGAAACATATATACAGGTTGAATGAATGCGAGCGAAACACCTTAAAGATACAGGAATGTAAAATTGTAATTTATGTGCGTTATTAATATAAAATATGCCCATTTTATTCAGTAAAATATTTCCTTCTAATTTAAAATGCACCAATATTCGATTTCACCCAATAATATTGTGTGAGCAACCAAATTAGTCACTAATTTTGGATAGAATGATGCAGGCAGTGGGCATAGAGAGAGCTATTTGGAAGAGTTTTATTATATCTAACATACTGTTGAGCATTCATAAGGAAAATAAATGGAAAAAAAAGAATGTAAATAGGGTTTAGGAGAACTGAAGCCTGGCTAATGTACAGTAACTCAAATGAATAATTGTGAAAAGTATGATAGCTGATAGATTGAATTTTACAAAGGTGCAATGAGTTCTACGGCAGAGTGAGAAAGATAATGATCTGCTTATTCACATTTGATTGAATATATGACTACAATGAGGGAATGACAATGAATCACTGAATAAGCGAGTGAGCGGTTTGATGAATCAATGTTTGAGTGAATGATCAAATGATTAAGTAAACAAATGACTGAATGATTAACACATTCAATAAATAATTGAGTGAGTGAATGATCAAATCATTCAATGAATAAACGTGTGAGCAAGTAAAGGATCAAATAATACAGTGAATAAATGAGCGAGTGAGTGACGCGTGTCATCATGTGCTTATACTGCACTGCGTTCATCATCATCATTTTTTTTTTTTTTTTTTTAAATTAGCCTATATATAATATGTATGTTCATGTATACATTTTAATAATATAGAACGAAAAGTTTTTTGGGTTTTTTGGAGAAACTGGGATGGTGCCCCCCTGGGAGCTGGTGCCCTATGCAGACTGCATACTCTGCGTATAGGGAGCGGTGGAACCGCATGACTCAGTAAATAAATGAATGAATGAGTGAGTCAGGTGGACAAAAACATGGCACCTGCTGGGTCATCTCATCTGCTGTGCAGGACTGAGTTTCCCTGCTGAGTTTTGACTAAGTCAGGCAGCATTAAGTGGGACAGAACTCAAATCAGGGCAACTCGCAATGCAGATGAATAATTGAAAGCAACAAGAATAATCCACCAATCATAATCATTATCACAACCACTGTTATTAGAGTCACATACAGCCTACACACCGGATGAATGAGTGGGAAAGCCTAGAAATAATGAACAGATCTATATTTGCATCCATATCTTCATGTACGAGCCAGCTATAATTGTTCAAAGCACATTTGAATCAACGTGTACATCCCATACAAATAAATATTGGTTTATAACATTCATAAGTGCAAATATACATTGCTTTACATACATATACAGCTATATTTATATTAGCTTTCAGTTGGACATGAAATGTGTAGATAAGAATGTAAATATAGATTTCTGCTCTCCAAGATCAAATCTATGAGCTTGTAAAGACCGACTGAAGTGGAGGTGCAGAGGGAGCTGCTGTCTAGGTGTTATGATCCCACTCCACTGTCATGTCACCTCTAAACCAACACTTAAAAAAAACTTAAGGAGTCAAGAATGATTAAGTGAAACAGCTATAGAGAGCAAAAAAACATTGAAATGAAAGAGGAGGAGGAGAAAGACAGGAAGCAGCAGAGGTACAGTCTCAGGGACAACAATAAACAATGTTGATAGACAAGAGACCTAAAGTGCCTCAGGAAACTGACAGATAGAGAAGTGAAAAGAGTGTGTCTGTCACCTTCTGTAAGAAGAGCACTAGTATGGGGATGAGCGCGGCTCTCTCTTGCTCCAGTGTAAAGAGTGTGCGAGGTGTTCTCACGAAGAGCTTGGTGTGGCCGTATGCTACATCGTCCTCAAAGCCGTGCTGGTTCACGATGGCCTCCACAGCCTCCTGGTCAGAGCTCATCAGGTGATTAGGCCAGGTGTATTCACAGGTCATCTTGTACCTGAGCAGGAAGACCAAAGTCAGAATTGACTCAAAAAGAGTTTTGCTTTAGTCAGATGTTGTACTTTTTAATTGTAAGTGCCTCCTGAACAATTTGCCGTTTTGACTGAAATAGCACATCCCATGTGGTACCATTGTTTAGTGGATCTTTATAGAAATACAAATTTAATATACTATTTTAATTTTAATTTACCAGCATTAAATCCACATAAACCAAACCAACTATGCATGTAAACCAATGGTTTTCAAGCAAGGCTCTGGGACTCCAAGTGGGTGCAAGATGGCTTAAAATCATAAAAAAATAAGTCAAATTATGATTTAAAATAAGGTAAATAGCTACAAATGTTAACCATCATCATTTATCTTTTTTACTTCAAAAACTGTCATTTATAATAAAAAATCAGGGTTCCTGCATTTTTGGAAAACCTGCATTGATGAGGAAATTTAAAAATGGGTTGATTTGGAGTCACGGAAAGCAACATTAAGTTAATTAATTATCATATTTGAAGAATTAATATATATTTCTAGTTATGTAAAGACCTAAAATGATTTATCAGGTAGAAATATTATCAGAAGGATTATTTACAGAATATATTAATACTAATTAAAATAATATATGACAATAATTAATTTAAAAAGATTATATATTATATATATATTGGTAGTAGTTTTAGTAGTTTAGTAGTACTTTTTAGTATTTGTTTCGCAGCAACTTCAACCAGAGTTCTCATAGTTAACTAAAACTGAAACTAAAACATTAAAAAAATGTAATAATTTTCATAAAATAGACATGAACTGATTTTTTTTTTCAGCCATTTGCCAAGGCAAAATAAACTACAGTATGAACAAAAGCACTGATGTAAACTGTGATGTCTTACCTCTGCAGAAAGCGAGCATAAGGCTGTCTGTAGGCAAACCCAGCTCGACGCACACGCACATTCTCCAGCAGTCCCAGGTACGCTACTTGATGCTGGCAGCGGCCGTCATCAAACAGCAGGGGGGACTTCACCTCATTTGGCTTTATACACCGCACATAGTATGGCTCCTATAAGAAAAAAATTATTTCATATAATTTGCAGAAATTGCCAAATAGAAGCATTTACCAAAGGCCACGAAGACATGCTATTGAACCGCAGCTGACCAAGAAGTTAGCGTTGTCGTCAAAAACAACGATTTAATAAAGGCAACGTTAAATTATATTGTTATGGTTCAATGCTGTTAGTTGTGCTAATAATAAAAGAAAGCCAACTAGTATTATTATGTAAAAGACACACAATTTGCAAAGAATTAAAGGGAATTTTTCTCTCTGACCTTTCCTGGAAGCGTAAAGCTCACTTCATCAAGACTGCACCGCGTTTTCCACATGAATAGAGAGCTCAGCATTCCCCTTTCTCTACTACACCCTCCTCATGTCTTTTATTCTATCTGTTTATCCATCCATTCATCTAAATTTTTTCATTAGGTAGTAGATGAACATATCCACGCTTGCCTGGATGACCAATTTTCAGCAGGTTAAAATGGGAGGATCTACTTCAAGCTGTGTTTTATCTCCATTATTATGTACAAATTCTTGTATGAGTATTTTTAATAACAGACATATTGTCAAGTATGAAGATGATACTGCTTTGGTGAGCCTTTTATATGTAGGGGAGGAAGAACATGGGCCTTCTTTTTATATTGGGGTGAAAACTGAAATATCTACAAAACTAAAGAGACGTTATCGACTTTAAAGAAAGAGAAATGAGAAAGAGCATGGACTGACTGTGTAAGCAAAAAGCTACAACAGAGAATGTACTTCTTAAAGAAATGATTGTCTTTTCATGTCAATGGCAGAATGTTGATGATGTTTTATGGGGCTTTTATTAAAAGCATAATGTCATTTCGCATGACTTGTTGGTATTGTAATGCTTCTGAGGCCCAGAAGAGGTCATTGGGGAAGGTGGGAACAACAGCTAGTAAAGTATTAGAAACAGAATTAGAGAGCATAGAGAGTCTATATGAAGAGTGTGTAATAAGGCTAACATCATGGTGAATGATAAGAGGCATCCTTTCTCGTACACCTTTTAATTGTTACCATCAGGTAGACGATATTGTGTTCCCAGATGTTAAAAAACTGGTTAAAATTGTAGTTTAGTCCAAAAGCAATTAAGTTTTTAAATTCTTCTTCTAGTGGTAGTTGATGGTGAGTTATATATTGTTTTCAAATATGCCTAATGTAAATCGTGGAGTGCCTGTGTGAGTGTATGCTGCAAACACAATTTCCCTATGGGAATAAATAAACACTGAACCGATTTACCTATTTATCTTTCTGTCTATCGAACATTCATCTATCTACTGTGTCTATCTATTTATTGATCTATCAAACATCCACCAATCCATCTACCTGCTGTATATACCCATCCGTCCATGTCTATCTATATATTAATATATCCATCACCCATCCACCATCAATCTATAATGTCTCAACAATAGTGACTGAACTGATTTTTCAAGTGACTCAGGAATAAATGAAGAAAATGCGATTCATGTGATTGTGATCAAGCTGTCTGCATTAAAAAGAAGTTCATATCAGGTAGACGCTCTTTGAGGTAACAACCGCACATATTCTCTTTTTTACAGTGGAGAGAGCACGCGAAGTCAGGACGGATGGGGTGAGTGGTCAGATGAGGTACAGGTGTCCCCATAGGAACAGAGGGAGGGCAGCCAGTCCTTTACCGTGACCTGAAAAAGCACCAGCTGCCCTGGATGCAGCCCTGCTTTAACATACAAACAAACGTGCACACAAACACACGTGCAGCCCGGCAGAAACAGAAAATATCATGGATGCATTGGTGTCTTCCCAAAACAACAGCTCCAAATGGCACAGATTATTTAATAAGAGAGGAGAGGAGAGGAGGAGGAAAGGTGAGGAGAGGGGGAGAAATAAAGAGAGGAGAGGAGGAGATAGACATGAAGGAGAGGAGAGGAGAGCTGCCCATGACTCAACACTAAAGCAGGATTTAGCAGGTGCTCCTCTACTGTTAACTGCTTTATCAAATACAGACAGTCCCCATTAGAGAGATTACATTTTTCAGCACGTCTACATAAGAGATTACCTGAGCTATTCTGAGAGACCCCTATTTCATCTTTTCACAGTAAAGAGTATTAAAGGGGTAGTTGTGTAGATAAAGCCCAGATTAAACTCATGCTTAATTCTACAGAAAACATATGTTCTTGCAGGCATATTGTTTCACGATTGCCCCATCACACCAATTTTGAACATAATGGGCTCAGATGACTTTTTTTTCCACAAGAATCACAAGATAAGGATGCGCATATGAATCAAGGGGTTAAGTGTACTCCAAATAAAGCAATCCCCAATTTTCTTTCGACACTTGAAGTGTACTTACACACACACAAAAGAGTGCATTATATAACATTCATCAAACCAAGTGGCATTTATTTAAAAGGAAGACTTCTTTTTGAACTCCATGCATCCACTAAAAATACCGACACTACTTGCTTAAAAGTTGTTGTAATAATGGCTGCAGCAGCATTTATGTGCAGATGCCATGGGGTTTGACATTTTATTTAATGCAATGACATTTATACATATTTAAGTGTGGCTTGAGTGTCCGAATGGTTTTTGGGGTTACTGTATGACATTTGAAGTAGTCATTTCTTACCTTACAGGCCAGTTTGTCCACTAGAGCAATAATAGAGTTTTTGAAGAGCGTAGCTGCAGTTAGAGGTCGTTTGGTCACCTCTGTAATACTCATTTTCCCATCAGGCCACATTTCTTTGAGGACAGGGTCAGAACTGTGAGAAAAGTTAAGAAAACAGAGTGATAAACACATAATAAATAATAAATGGAAAAAGCAGCAAGAATACAGAAGTGAAAAAAATATAGAAGAGGAATATAAAGAGGAATATTCAAAACAAGTGCCCTGCTTTAATGAGTCCGTGAACATGCAAAGCCTTAATGCATTAATTTAAAGAAACAGCTCAACGCAAAATAAAAATGTAGTAATGATCAAGGGTGTCATCATTAATTTATACTTTCTCATGTCATTCCATATGACTGTGACATGTGAAAGTCAATGGTGTTTAACATCAATGATGTCAGAAGAGATATGTACACGATGTTACTGTATGGCCATTGGCAAGATTTTCATGTACAACTCTAATGTTTTAGCCTATTTGTCAAAGAAAGCCACTGTAATATAGTGCAACAAGTCATAATACAGACTATATGTATGGTGCATTTTAGTCCTCAAAAAAGCTGTAAAGGCACAATGGGGAAAAAATGAGTACAGATTGATTAGTTCAATGGAAGGAATGCTGAAGTCTACTACCTGTTGTACATTAGTCTCTTGAAATCCTGAAAAAGCGGGTCCTTGTTCTTATCAAGAAAGCCCTCAACTGAGTACCTGAGAGGAAAGTAGAAATCAGTACAAGGCATGACATAGAAGAGGAAATGACATTAATTGACTGACTCATTTGTTAAAGCACTCAGCGAACAGTCCTTCATTTATGACTCAACTCACACACGTACAGATGACTCACACAACATGCAGGTAAACCTACGCTTGCGCCATTATCAGAACAGCATGGCATTAACAAAATGTTTCAGATGGCTACTTAAGAAAGAAAGGTCTTAAGAAGATAATTAGACACATTCTGCTTTGCCCTTTTTGCCATTTTCATAGACGGGAGAGAAGACAAGGACGGGAAATGATGTGGAGGGAAGGGGCTGATTGGGACACGACTCCACTTTTAACTGATGAAATGCAATAGCTTTAAAAGTACCTTGGCAACATGGTGCAATGATGGCATAAGATAGTAATACTGAATTAAACAGTGGCGGCCAAAATCGTTAGAACACCTGGCTGACAGATCTGAAAATATGGAGGTTTTTTTTTTCATAATGTTCATGAAACATGCAGATGGTAGCTCTGTACGCAACAAATATCAGCTAAAGTTAGCCGTACTGTTTTCATCCAATTATAACTTTATTATTTGGTACTGTATTTCCACCTTTTGCAGCAACACATCTCTCTGGCAGTGAACTCCGGTTAACTTCTACAACTTAAGGATTTCCTGTGAATCTGTATAGTTTATTTTCCAACTTGAACCCAAATTTTCTCAATAGAGATCCAGATTTTGAGCATCTTCAGTGTTCCAAAAGATTCCTGCAATGGTTTGTTTTATAGGTATTTAAATGGTCAATTCAACAAAGACAACTGGAAACTTTTAAATATGCCAAATTTTCTACAAATTTTGGCCAACACTGTATGCTGTTTGAGGTTAATAAAAGTTTGAGGTTGGTAAGATTTAATGAATTATCTCCTACTCACCACAGCTGCATTCATGTGACACAATGAAATACATTAAAAACAGTACTACTGTGAAGTAATATTACAATTTTAAATAGCTGATTTCTATTTAAATTTTAAAGATTCAAAGGAAGATATCCTGAAGAAAGTTTGTGCGCAGACTGTTTTGGGTCACCATTGACTTCCATAGTATTTTTTTCCTACTATTGAAGTCAATGGTGACCGAAAAGCCTAGTTATCAACTTTCTTCAAAATATCTTCCTTTGTGTTCAGCAGAAAAAAAGAAATTCATACAGACTTAGAACTACTCAAGGGTACATGTAAGTAATTAATGATAGAATTTAAATTTTTGGGTGAACTATTCCTTTAAGAAACATATTACCAATGTTACAATGTATTTGTTGTTTTATAAAGAATGAGAGAATTTTTTTTATTAATATAAACTTTAAAAGAAATGCATTCCTTTAAGATTCCTTCTAAATGTCTTCACTGACACTTTGAATAAAAATACATAAAAAATAAATTAAAAAAATTACTGACTCCAAGCTTTTGAATGGCAGTGTACATATACTTCAACAAACTTGGACAATGAATACCAAGAATACCAAAACCAACAATCCTAAATATGAGAAACTGTGACAAAAAAAAAAAACCCCAACAACAAACAGCTATTCACTGTGATTTGCTGATTACGTAAAGTGTAAAATGCTTGAGAGAACGTATTGCGTGCGCCGGCCAGGTACAAAGTCAAAGCAGCCTTGAGTTCATTCAGCTCTGTGGACCGGATTAACAATCGCAGATGTGCCACGGCAACAGTCAGACCCACGCACATACACACGTGTTCATTTAATCAAGTAGAAAACAACACTGCATAATACACGCAAGGCAAGTGCACATTATTTGCTTACACATTTCCAAAGACACGCACATTTGTTCACACTCACAGTCAAACATGTGCATGGCCACATGGCTGTGGTGGGGTAAAAGCAGTTCTGAGAGGACAGATGCTGCCCGTGGCCTTTCTGCAGTAGGCTGAGTGAATTCCTGAAAACAGCAAGCCTGAGGGTTTCCAAGGGAGCAATCTGTGCGTGTAACATACAAAGGCATCCAAAGCGTGAGAATACTCAGATTATAACAGTGGTAAAGAGGAAGTTAATGTGATAGCAGCTAAAAATACTGGCTCACAAATGCATCTGCTTCTTTTTCAGTGCTTGTATGGTAAAGCATGATGCTGCTTATTATGGAGTGTGAAATGGTCATATGATAAATGTGAGATGACTTTGTGGAACAAATTATAAATGTGCAAGAGGAAGTGTGTCTAGAATTGAACACTAGCTTACTAAAGGCTAAACACCCCTGAATTACTGCTATAGTTAAAATGAAAATAAATTATTTAAGTCTTTATGTTGTGAGCAGTTCATCCATGTATATATTTTTTGTTCATCTGGTTGAATGCCTACATCTCATAAACCAATCAACAACCAACGCAAGTCCCCAGCCTAGTTTTTAATTTTTCAGAATTAGACTCAAAATTCATCGCAACATCTCAGTAATACTTTATGCTGCATTGTTTTAACATGAGCTCATCCTGTTGCATGTAAGTTTTTAAAATATGTTTTCATGAAACATATTTATTTTGTTATTTAAAATGTTTAAAGAAGCAAGAGTTGAGATTTTAGTTCAATTGTGGCCAAATTTCACTAATTAGTTCACTCACTTCAGTTAAATCATGGCCATGTTGCACTAATTAGTTCACTTGTTTTAGTTAAACAGTTAAATAATTGCATTTAGTCATTTAGCAGATGTTTTTATGCCAAGCTACTAACAAATTATGACAAAAGAAGCAATTAAAACCAACAAAACAGCAATAAAATGCATGAAGTGTATTTCTTGGTTAGTCTAATACAGTACACATAGCAAGTTTGTATTTTTTTTTTATAATAGGCTAAATTAAAAAAAAGCTATCAAATTGCATCCATCGTGATTAATTGCATCCAAAATAAATGCTTTGTTTTCATAATATATAAGTGGGTACTGTGTATATATAAACACATACATGTATGTATTTAGGGAAAACATGTTATGTTTATATATTAAATCTAACAACATAAATACATCAATGTATTTACGTGCACCTATTTTCAAATATATGCAGAAAGTGTGTGTATTTACTGTGCCATATATATATATATATATATATATATATACATCATAAATAAACACAGTTCACATAAATATATTATGTAAACAAAAACTTTTATTTTGGATGTGATTAATCAAGACTAATCTAAAAGGCACATAAATCATGGCCGCATTGCACTACAGTGATTAGTTCCCTCATTTTAGTTAAATCATTGTCATGTTGCTCTAATTAGCTCACTCGTTTTAGTTCAATCACGGCCGCAATGCACTAATTTATTATCTGCTTTTGTGCTCATTAGAAAAATAAACTACACTGTGTAGCTAGTGCAGTACAGTAAAATTCTATTCTGAGCATAGACAAGAAGTAGACTACATAAAAGGAGATACATAACTGAAGCTGGGGAAAAAAGAAAAAGAGAGCGGAAGCAAGAGACAGAGACTGAGGGAAATAGGTCATGGTTTGGAGGGGCCGGTCAGGGTGTATATTTAGCGAGACCTTCCTCCATCACTGACACAGCTGAGCCTAAGGGATCTCACAGATTTAATTTTGCAAGTGTGACTGAGGGGTTGACATGCCAGTTCTGAAAGTCTTCATCCTGAGGGAACTTCCGAGTGTGTGTGTGTGTGTGTGTGTGTGTCTGGGAGAGAATGAGACAGGCATCCATCTAGCAAATCTGTATGGCCCATGCATTCTCAGACAGATCCAAAGTGACTGTCACAGAATTGTGAGCATGCTTTAATTGCAGGGTTGTCATAATAGTGCCATTCAGGGCTACAGACTGAGTCCTCTGCACTCTTGACCCAATTATCAAGCATGTGACACGTGGCTGCAGACATGGTTCATCCCATTTCTCGGACCAGAAGAAACACTGAATTTACAATTCTCTCCTTGACTTCACAGTTCACCCCCTCAGACTTGTGAAGAACAGATCTGAGATCAGTTTCAACATTAAAGGAAATCGCAAAAATGCGCTGCGAAACTTTATTTCAAGACTAAATTAGCTTTAATCGGTTACTTCTTGAGTTATACTTAAGCACATGCTCATTAAGAAGCCAAAAGGAAACCAATGTGAGAAATGTGTCATCTATTTTCAGAGCTAAGCCCTCCAGTAGCTTCTGCCTGCTCCTCTTTCCTCAATGAGAAAAGGTCTCGCTATTTTCTAAACGAGGACACAGCCTTTGCTGAGGTACAGCAAACTGCAGACATCTGCACCAGCAGCAACTTTATGCTTTTATAAAACTGCATCCTCCAACCTTTAAAAGAAACTTCACCTTCAGATCAACGCATAATGTCAACGTGAAAGCCAAACTCGCACTATCCGACTTCTCTTCTGTTCAAGGTCCTTGGAATATTGAAATGAACTTAATTACAAGATGAAAACAAGAGATGGTACTGAACTGGTTGGGCTTGTTCATGGAGAAATGACAAAAACAAAGCTGTTTATGTTCATCTTTAATGGTTAATGTCTATCTCAAGTGGTCTGAAAACTGTAAAGTTGGTTGCTTAAACATTTCAAATCTTCCTATTTATTTTTGAGTGAATATACCAGTGCATTGTATTGGTATCCAGTTTTCTATTTTTATTTTAAATGGTTTAACTACTGATGCTTCCTTATGATATATATATATATAAAGCACAATTATATACACATTTAGTACAAATTAATATGCACTATATACGTGGATATAGACATGTGACACATTTTTTCCCTTAGATTTAGAACTTACAGTAAGTCGAAATGTAATGATCCCTTAACGTTCCACTTTTTAGAGTCTACAACAGGAGGTGCCTGAGTCTCAGCCCTACATCTATTTAAGGGGCACCTAAGTAAGTACAGCAAATGTGTGCAAAAGCTTAAATCTTATTCAGTTATTCATGTTTAATTGCAGTATTATATCATGACATAAATGTAATACAGTACATAAATCAAATGCATTACAGTTAAGGATTTATCGGTGCATTTTATTCTAAAGAAAACAATACTTATCAAAATGTAAAATTAGTCCAAATTCAAAGTGGATCAAAAAAGTTAATTCAAGTTGTCCTACGACAAGAACGCAGTTTGGTTTTAGGTTTTAGGACAGCTTTGATGAACCATTTTTATTTCCATTCAAATGTTGACCAGTGTACGAGGGTTTGTGTTGCTCAGTTTGTAGAGAGATGCGTTATAAGACCAGACATGATCATGCGATCATAGATTCATAAAACCCTACAAATAGTGGGGAGTCGTGGCCATGTAGGTGTTAAGAGTGCTCTCATCCAGTGCTCTCTCCACCGACAAAACCTAGACTGTGGCGAGACCCTTGAGCAGCACACTGATCCCCCAACTGCTGCTCACTGTTTGTGTTCACTGCTGTGTGTGTGTGTGTGTGTGCACTCAGATGGGTTAAATGCAGAGCACTAATTCCAAGCATGGGTCAACATACATGGCCACAAGTCACTTTCACTTTTTATTTAAATTAGGCAGGTGAGAACGCAGCTTTTATGATCCATTCACATCCAGATCAATTAAAATTCAGAAAAAAAAAATCTAATCCAGATAAATGAAAATCAATAATAATAAAAATTATTTAATGGTGAATCTGTTACAATGTGTTGCAATGAGGTCAATATCTTGTAATGTAGCTTTCATTTGTAAATGTCGATAATATGCAAGCATTTCAGATTCAGACTGCTGCTAAAAGTGAAAGACTAGCAGAATTTCAAGCTCTCCCCATCAGCAGGTTCACCTCACCTGCACTTGACAAACGAAGGACTTTAAAACACTCACGTAACGTCTCCCGCGTAGTGTCGGATACGGAAATCTCGATTGAACTCTATGGTCTTGTCAGCAGGACAGAGCTGAGAGAAAAAAAAAAAATATATATTTCACCATTGGTCATGGCATCAACAGGTCTCAGAATCTCCATGTTTTTGTTTTCATGTAGGTGTAATGTAAGAGGCTACTGCCCCCTTCTGACCCTGCTATCATATTGCAGAAATGCAACTAGAGTCAGGTTAAATGAGGTTGCAGTTTTGTTCCATAATTCATCATGACCATAACCTGCTTATTCCATGCGATTGCTGAGGCAAGAATGAACGAATGAAATACTTCTGAGTGCTTACTTTCCGGGAGGTGTAGTGAGGGTGCTGGCCCAGCTTTTTGTTCATGCTGTCCAGGCAGACAGTATCTGTGACTTTCCCTGCAATGAGACAGGCTTCATCCAGGATGGAGATAATGCCCTTATGAGGCTGCTCCACTAAATCCACTATGATTTGATTGTTAAAGTATTCGATCTAAAAGAAAGAAAAGTCCAGTTTAGAGAATAGGTGCATGGATTACATATAGCATGAAATAAGTTATTGTATCATACTCACGTGTTGCCATGTGATACCCTCTCTCTGGTACTCGTCCTGCTCTTGCCGTAGAATAAGCTCAATGAAGAGCTGCTGTAGCTTCTCGTTGCAGTAGTTAATGCAAAACTGCTCAAAACTGCAGATATAAAAAGTGTTAGAAAGAACCAACCACTTAAACCACTTGAGTACCATGCATTTGAAGAATTTTAATGCCAAGCAATTTTAATATCTACATAATGCAAGAATGACACTGACCTGTTATTATCAAAGATTTCGAAGCCATAGATGTCAAGCACACCTATAACAGTGTTTTTGCCATGCAGAGCAGGATTGTAGTCTTTCACTTCAATCACGTTATTGATACGACCCACTATCCACGCAAATAATCTCTCATATAAAGCCTAAAAATAAAAGGCATGCCAAAATAAGCAATGAACATACTATATAAACGTATAACATGATAAAGACATGTTTGACATGGTCATGCATGATTTAATTGTAACGTTTTTTTGCGCCAAAAACAGAGGCAACTTTTGAATATCCCACACTCCCCTGATATTAAACATACATTGTTGATGTAATGCGAGTCTAATTAGAATAACTGGATGGATGAGGCATAAACAAGGACGTCTTCTTGCAAGGAAGACGTGTATAATACCTTGGCAAAAGCATCTCTTCCATAGCTAGCTTCCTGCTCGTTATGTCCCTTTTCAATGACCTCGCCACCCCCAGTAGCCACTGTACGGAACAGCAGTGTTTTACTGGTATTTTCAGGCTCTGTGGATGTCAGTTCAGAAATGTGCTTCACTGTGTCTTCACCAACAAGTATGACATGTTCACCATCACTTGTAAACTGAAGGTTACCCTGAAACAATAACATTGCAAAGCATTTAAACCAGTGGCTCCAACTAGGCGGTTTTTAACTATTTAAAATAAGACAAAACAAGTTTTAAATGAAGCTAAAACTCCTGAATACATAGATACATTTGTTCCTTTAACAACTGCCATTTTTTTCAAAACCAGGGTATGCATAATCTTGGACAACATGAATATACTGTGGCTTATACAAATATATAATTTATTATTATTTTATTTTAGTAATATACTGGGCCTTAAAAAAACCGGACTGATCAGAAAGACAATAGCAGAAAACAATCTTCCAGAGCACCCAGAATGGGACTGACCAGGTGTAGGATGGTGCTAAGGATCTTGTAAATGGAGCTGATCTCTTCACTGGTGAAACCAATCACTTTTAGTGCTGCCATCACTGCTTTGTGACATAAGGAGTCATTATTGGATGCCTATAAAGATGATTTGGAGAGAAAGGAAAAAAAGAGAACCTAAGAAATACTAATACAAACTTTAGCTGAGCAGAATGCTATCCATTCAGTCTCAAATGGTTAGTCTGTGAAGTGGTTGCGTGTTTATAAACTGTATACTCATAGGATAAGTACGTACAAGCGTGACGGAGGCTCCTTGCGTGGCGTAGGCATATTCTGCGGGATCTCTCTGCAGATACAAAGACTTTAGCAATTCATCAGATCCTCCGCGTAACACCTGCACAAACAGAGCATTATAAATGATGATTTATCTGAAACGTTTCACAGTTCTTGCCGCATTCAACACTCTTTAAGTATTACTGTAATTTCATTCACCATAACCTGTTCGGAAGATCTCACCTGATAAAATGAGTGGAAGTTTCTCTCTCCCTCCTGCTGTTGGACAACCCTAGACTGTAAATACAGCAAAGTATTTCTGTTAATTGTTTACTGTACTATACAGTAGGCCTACTAATATGGCTCATCGCCCTGATAAACAGAGAACAGATCCTCAGTAAACGTCTGTATTTTTTGTCTTTTCCTAGTAGCAGTTGCACTCAGATTAATGAATAAGAATATGAATAAAAAAAAACTATTAAGTGCTTGTTATGTCTGGCAAAAAAAGTTTTAGGTACGTTTTGCTTAAGTTTATTCTATAAACTTCTTAATGGAAACGTAATTTCTCTGTGACTTTTAAATGTTTGTTGAACGTTCTAAAACTCAACGTTCTAAATATCAACTTAAAAAAAATATTCCAACTAAAACGAATCATAAGTAGCTATAACATCCTATGATGCATTCCAAAAATAATAGTGTAACGTTCTTATTATGGAAGACATTTATGAGATATCAGCTACTGAAGAGATAACGATGTTTCTACTGTACGTTAGCCGAAGTTTAGGAACGTGCCATGCCGTATAGGAGAAAACATATTAGAATTGTTAATGCACAATATTACTTAAAAGACAACAGGCCTTTAAAAAAAAAAATGTTTAGGTACAATATTTGGGTTCGCGCCAAACGTTTTGAACAAACCAGGTAAATTATATATCCTGTAACGTTATATAACACAGCAAAGTCCTACACATTCAGAATGACACCCTGATATTTGCAAGACCTAACGTTAGCTGAAGTTAGCATATGTCATGTTCCTGAGGCGTTTTGGTGCTTTTACAGACTGAAGGCCTCACCTTCTCCAGGAGGTAGTTGTTGATGTGTCCTCCTGTGGGGTCTCCGTTGAAGTTGAAGTTAATGTCCATGTATTTGCCGAAGCGGCTGGAGTTATCATTGCGGTTGGTCTTAGCGTTCCCAAAGGCCTCTAACACGCAGTTGGATTTCAGGAGCACGTTCTTCACACTGTGGCGTGATGCAAATACAGTGAAAATATTGTATAAACAAACGTATTCTGTCAGTACGAAACTCGTTAAGAAACATTATACTGTCATCTAACGTTAGAAGATGTTTAGCCTTCTTCTAAAATTAAGTAGGCTAGTTAAACATGAACATTTGGCATTTTGTCATACAAATCAGTTTTACTACATTATTGCAAAATAAAAGCTTAGAATTAAATACAAAAGAAAAATAAATAGACATAAAAAAGTCCAGAGTTGTCAGTATCCCCTGACCTTTCGACCTCTGCCCTCTGGCTTGGGTTGGTGATGGCTGCAATGTACTGCATAATGTACTTGCTCGCCTCAGTCTTGCCTGCTCCGCTCTCACCTGAAACACAAGGAGAGTTGTCTGATTCATACAGTAACATCTTTGTTTATCAGTTTTATTCTTCCCTAATTAGAGGCACAGTAGACAAACTCTCTACATGGTTCATCACAGCTACAAAGCAGCAAAGAAGAGTCATGGAAGATATGAAAGCAAAATAAGATTTTATATAGGCCTAGCTTTTTATAAATACTGTAGGTCTTGGATTGATTTTGATCAAAATGACGTCACACCAGTTTTTTCTTGATTGTTCTTGAAGTATACCGCGACTCTTTAATTATATTTTAAGATGAAATGGACTGAAGAAGCTTAGCTTTACTTTATTACCCACACTTAAAAACATCATGTTAAAATCAAGCATCAAATATGATCCAACAGGCTTTTGAGGATCTCTCAATCATCATTTTATTTCATAGCCTTATATATTTGCACTACACTATATAAAAACAACAACAAGAAGAAAAAAACAACTGCTAAGCAACTTGCTAAGAAATATTATTGAGACCCTTGTGAAAAATAAATACAATAAAACGGGAAAAAAAAAAAAAAAGTACACTAAATACATTTACATATAAAAATACCCTGTAATTGTACTTTTAGTATAATAAACTGGTCTAAGACTGCTGAATTGGTACACCTAAGTTTGTATTTAATGCACTTTAATTGTGAGGCATTAATGCAGAAGTCCAACTAT
Source organism: Enteromius treurensis (assembly GCA_032275025.1). Lineage (NCBI taxonomy): Eukaryota > Metazoa > Chordata > Actinopteri > Cypriniformes > Cyprinidae > Enteromius > Enteromius treurensis. The sequence goes on from JAUCMU010000039.1 coordinate 4,410,269, forward strand.
AAATATATGTGATGTGCTAAAGTGAAACTACTGCAAGTATGGTCACTTTAAATATTTTGGATTTAAAGACCAATAACTAAATTTAAAGATCATACTATCCTCGTCAATAGTGACATTCAAACACATGTTAACAGATTTCAGCTATACTTAGTATAAAATAGATGTATTTTAAATATACTCCGTTTTTACTCTGAGAGATATAGAGTGACAAATAATATTCATGCTGTATGCATTTAATGTAAGTAGTCTGTTATACTGCTATAAAGATCTCAGGATTTGCAATATAAGCTGTTCGGTTTTTTTAATTTAAATATCAGCAACTTCACCATATGTTTGCTCAGTCTGAGTCTATGAATTAAACTGAAGTGTTTTTTTTTTATTTATGAGCCCCTTATTCTCTATATAAAAGCCTGATGTATCAATTATGATGCTCAACAAAAAGCTTATTTTAAAAAAAAAATAACTAAAGGTTCAGCAGATGTACGGTATCATTTGATATGTGAAGGTTAAATATGACATGCTTACATTTTGCATTTGTGCATTTTCATTCTGGGTGTCAAATTTGATTATTGTGCTGTTGATTACTGTACAATTGTTGTGTTTAGTAGCTGCTCTACCTGAAATGACGATGCATGTGTCTTTGGCTCGTCTCTTCATGGCTTTATAAGCAGCATCTGCGACAGCATACAGGTGAGGTGGATTCTCATACAGTTCTCTTCCCCTATAGTCCTCAATAACCTCCTTCCCATAGATATCCAAATGCCTGTACGGATTGACTGACACCACAACTTCTCCAATGAAAGTGTAAATACGGCCTTTCTCAAACCTGAAAACAACAAACAATACTGTGAATGATATGCATGTCAAGCTGAACAGCAGAAACACCTTTAACAAGAAGTTTTGTTTTTCATCTTATGTGCTGGTTCGGTTTAGTTCCTGATGAATCAAGGGACACAAAGAACAACTGACGGATGCATTGAGTTTTACTGTAAGGGATAGTACTGTAAATCATGGAAGTACTTTAAATGAAGTTATAGATAGGATTACTGTACATGCTGAATTTGTTCAACATTAATATAATAAAACATCATAAACCACATCCCTTTTATACACACATTTTAATCACATATCATAATACAATTGGAGATTAGTGTAAATTTAAACAAAAGGGGAAACTAGTGTTATAACTTAATGTTAATCTAGGTGTTATGTGCTACAGTGTTTCTTAATGTCGCACGCCTGTATTCAGCAGGAAGTGATACGGTGTTGGGAAGTGAGAACAGGAAGTGCAATGGGGCTCAAGATGACTCACTTTCTAAATTTCAGTCAACATAAAATAAGTGTAATATTATTTAAGCAAACATATCCACTAACACACTATCTCTTCCTGCTGTACAGCTAACATACTTAGACATCTCTGCGAAGTTAAAATGCATTAGTCACTGTAGACGATAAATTCTTTCTACTCTTTCAAAACATGCACTTTCACGCACTGTAAATGTCGCCATATTATTCAAATAATAAGACACAGTATTAGTAATATTTGAGGATTCAGTTTGTAGGATGTCTGCCTTCAGCAAATCATGAATTTTGTGTTATTTTGATGTGCCATTGCGTGGTACAGTCACATGAGGCCTGGTCATACCTCAGCTGATAAAATGAGCAAAAATGGATGAGAACTGAACTCATTTTAATAAGATTTCAGAGGCGTGAGAATCTGTGGCATACAAAACAAGTGTTCAGTGGAAACTTGAAACATCCTACTCATAAAGAGTAATGTGAAAAGGTCATCTGATTTAACCCGGTTCAACCAATGACATCACAGATGTGGGACTTGAGTGCAAATGCTGTATGTTAAAGGAAAGGAGAACTACAACCCTGTGATTTCATCATCAGAAGATCCTACTGGCTGCCAATGATCAGCTGTAGTAAGACATGATAAGTCATTTTTGGTCTCTTAAGCTGTTTATGACAGCCACTTAAATTGATATTTCTGCTATGAGCGGGAAAGTCAAACGCGAAATGACACATTCTTTCCCCTCCACTTTTTTAGTCTAAAAATGTGTCATTTTCTCATCACGGCATTGTCTACCAAGAAGGGAGTGGTCGAAATCGAAAAAAGGCACTAAAAAACATAAAACGAGACTTAAAGTGAAACAGAATGAAAAATTTTTTGATCAAAGCTGCCAAATTGAGTTGAAGCTTAACATCAGCACCGAGTAACCTTTTTTGAAAGGTTCACTGTCAGGCTCTTTATAGTACATAATGTCCGTTGAATCTCCCTACACAAGTCTACTTCAGTGTAAAATGGTCACTCTTACCTTAACTTCAAGTTCTCCATAAACTGCTCCATGGTCACTTCGTCTAAAAGCACAAAGTCTGACTTGCCGAACTCCAAGCCCTCCAGCTCTGCCATCCTTGCAGGAGTCTATACAAAGGCTGAATGGACGGAGAGAAAAGTGGAAAATGATGAGATAGACACAGGACCTGTGTCTACACTGACTGCTGTCCTCTCAAAGCCGCTAGAGAAGACGAATGTAGAGTGGGTGTGGCCTACTTCTTGGTAGTTGCATGATCTGAGGCTGTGCTGAGTGAACTCAGTGATGACTGCGGTCTGCAGGCTCCAGCATGTCATCCTGTTCAAGAGAACCTAAAGCATATGTATGTGCGTATTTCTGTATGCATGGGGTAGAAGGAACTATCTTTAAACATGAGAGTATTTCACGTCTTTCTGAGCTACCACAGGCCCCAAAAGCAGCCACAGCGCAAACCTCTGTCCTGTTAACGAAGCCTTTTTTTTCCTCAGTATTTGTCATGCATAACCTCCTCCGTGTTTGTTGTGTCATTTGACGTAAAAAGAAAACACAGTTTGGCTTTTTAAACACGCAATTAGTCGTGCATATTCAATAAAATAAGCTATAAATGATCATTATCTTGTAAGAGGATGAATGGCATTTCCGAAAGCCCACCCTCTTCCTCTGGTCCTGCAATCAACAAGGAGTTTGGATCATAGAGTGCTGTCAAGAGCTGGATCTCTCACATAGTCTGAGTTTTGCTGCCCACACGCACTAATCTAGGATCTGTTCCATTCTTGCAAAACCTACTCACAACCATAAACAACAGGACCAAACAAGATAGAAAGGAAAGGACGCACAGCATGCCATTTATGGAGAAATAAAAAGGGCTGCAGGGAGCAATTGCGATACCAATCAGCAGCGATACGATCAGTTAAATACTATGAAAACATCCAAATTAGCACGTTGCTTTTTCTTAATCACAGGATTACAAATTGTGCTCCATTAGAAAAATGTAAGACTACACATTCTGTTTATTAATTTGGTAGCTTATAATTGACACTTGAGTGCAGTTCAGGTCCATGTCAAAACAGTTTATTGCTGTAAAATCAAGACGTTATATAATAATGTGTGCTGATATTCCAGTTTCACACATTAAACAACAATAAAAAGGTAATTTTTCAGGTAATTAATAACACATTTTACAATTTGTTAGAGAATGTTTCTGCAGTTATAATAGTTTGAAAACAATAGAAATCATCAGCTGATATGAGTAAGAAGTCACAGTAACAATCTTCACATAATTTAAGACAGATTAACACAAACTGCTATTTTATTAGAATTATTATTTGTCCACATTGCCTAAAATAATTCAAATGGCTAAAACAAATACTATTTTGCCAAGACAACCAATGAATCACAATGACCGTGGGAGTTCTTAAATCGCACACCACTGGTAAATCTCAAAATAAAGGGGGATAGAAATTCGCAAATAGACATTTTCAATTAATTTTGGAATGAAAAACAGTGTTTCGTAAATCTTAAGAAAAAACAAAAGCGCTTTGCACTGTAGTGTATTTCTCACATACAATCCTGTTTCACACAGAAAGGGTTTTGGTTTCAAAAAGTTCTTTTTTTGACAGGGAGGTGCTCAGCCCCTAAATCAACCACAGGGCCTGCCTCACTTCCTGTAGAATGCAAAAAAAAAAAAAAAGAAGACACTTCCTTATTGAGTCTCCATGGTAATGACGAGAGTCTTGACAAATCAGCAATGCGGAAAAAACGAACATAAAGCGAAGTGCAAATACAGAAAAAATTATTACACAGGTGAACAACAGCTAAAATATGCTGGTTTTCTTTGTCATGTACATGTATATGAGACAATAATGACAGTACATTCACAGTAATTGTTGCAAAGTGCTCAAGAGTGTGTACAAATTAAATAGACGTGTTTAGGCAGGGGTGTCCAAATGTAATAAAACACACCTGAACCAGCTAACCAAGGTGTTCAGATTCACTGGTTGGAGCTATAATGTGCATGACAATGGCCCTTGGTATTCAGGAGCAGGATTAGACACCCTGGTTTAGGAACATTTAAATGTCTCATCGCACACACCGCATGATTTTCAGCTGTCCCAGACAAAATATTAGTCTTATGAGTCAACCGTTGGCGATTTTTGTGACCGTGGCTCCTAATTGGTGGTGCTGTGTGATACAATGAGAAAGGTTCAAAGATGGTCGTGGTCACTGTCTTCCGACCAACGCTAACCTATGGTCATTTTCTGGTAGTGTCAGCATAATCACCGCACAGCTGCTACGACCATGACATGTAATCAGCACGACATAAAACTGTTTACCTCAAACTCTTATTTCTTCCTCTTTCGCTGCTTCCACATATTTCAGCACACAATAAAAAATACAGCAGCTAAAGTGTGATTCATCATGCCCTTTTTGTTTACCACTCTTAAAAATAAAGGTGCTTAAATTCTTCTTCACAGTGATGCCATAGAAGAACTCTTTTTAGTTTCACAAAGAACCATTCGGTCATTGGTTCTTTAAAGATTTCTCACCTTTTTCTGATCTGAAAAACCTTATTTTGCCACAACAAACCTTTTGTGAAACTTAAAGGTTCTTTATGGAACCATTTAGACAAAAAAGATCATCTTGAAGCACTGTTATTATTAAGAGTGTAGGTGTCATCATCGTGCATTCTCCATGCGTAGCCAGATTCATTAGATCCATATCACACATTTTGATCTGCATTGATCTTATAGGATTACTAAAACCATGCAGTGTGTGTGTGTAGAAGGCTTTAAAGTAGAGGTTATCACAAGGCGCCTGAACAATTTTATTTAATTTCTTTGTTTTACAATGGATGATAACTTTATGTGATCAGTTTGTGCAACAAGATATATTATTTACGTTTTGGCAAGTGTAACTTATTTCTTATTTTATCTAGACTTACAAGAGGAGATTTCACTTTAGGATTTCGATTAGATTTCTGAATTTCTTCAGGGGGTGTCAAATCCTGCTCATCATTTGCAGGTGGTTCTTGATTTACTCTGCTTTGATTTTTGTGCTCTAATCGAGAAGCGCTCTTTGCTCTGCCATGTTGTGCAGGGGGTTTAGACAACTTGCGACCTCTTTCCTGTTGTACTAATGGCTGAAATTGAGAGTCAGTCCGGGAATGTGCAGCAGAGGAGCTAGTTACAGGGGTAGCATAAATAGCATCAGGCCTTCGTCCTAAGTCTACGTCCTCTCTGGTCCTTGTTTTATCTCTTGGCAAAGACTTGCTGCGCCGAAGAAAGTTCATCGTAAAGTCTCTTGGCAAGGCATTGTTAACCTCCCGTCCAAGAAGTTTTTCCTTTGCTTCATAACTGTCTTTCGATGAGCCCACCACTTTAATAGTGCTACCTTCCCACCTAATTAAAACTGTAAAGATATTTTGATACGAGTAAGCCTTCTCAGTAATGTATTTCCTCTGACTGCTGTCAAGTTTTTTCAGGTCTATTGTGTGTGTGCGTAAAGATGAGTTCATCTCCTGCATGAATTCAGACAATTTTTTTGCTGCTTCCTCACAGGCTCCTCCTGAGAGTTTAACCTTAACAAAACCTGAATCGTTTTTGTGATGAACCTCAGTGTGGTAATCTGATTCTATTTGGTCAATAAATGATTCCTTAAAGTGTTTTACATAATTAAACACATCTAAGTCCACGTGGAAGGAATCTTCAGTTTTCTTGGGAGACAAGGTATTCTGCTGCCGAACGCTTTTGTTGGAGTCTGAATAGCTTCTGGTGGGACTGCTGAAGGAACTTTCTGTACTTGAACTAACATCCAGTGGAGAGGCAGCCTGCATGAGTGCTTGTCTGGTTGAGAACTCTGGGGTTCTTGAGTTTATTCCAGAATGTGTGTTTCCACTCACAGCATACGCCGAATGGCCATTGTTGCGACTGTGCCTCGATCTGGAATGAGATCCAGATTCATAGTCACTGGAGACAAAGTCAGACGAGTAGCCATTAGTGTAATGTGAAGGTGCTCTTCTTTGAGCCTGGGTTTCTTGAGCGAGAAGACGCATGAGTTTGGGATGGATGCGTTTTAGGTTAAGGAAAGTTCCCTGCAAATGCAGCTGTCCTGAACTGCTCTCTGACACATCAAAACCATGGCTATGAAGAAGATTTCGGATCATTTTCTGACTGGAGAACATGCTCACATCAAGGTATGCTTCCGTTGGCATGTCAAACTGAGAAAAAAAGCATGAACATAATAAGCATATTAATGCAGTGCTGGTCCTCCTTATATGCAAAGTATGCATGTTGTGTAGGGCCACCAGGCTATTGCGGGGCCCCCTTGCTCTCAAGAATGATTTAAATAGAGCATTACTATACAATGCAAACATGATGGTAGTATGCAGATTAAACACATAATTTATTTTTTAATGCTTAATGATTTACATGCATTTAATGGTTTCAGATTCAGACATCATGCAGTGCATGAGGCAGGTAATGACATGACTTCCAAACTAAGTTATCCCTCTACAGCAGAAAAATACCCTAATTGGAGAATTAGATGTATTTTCATACGTTAACATAAGCTTTTTGTGTTAACGTGTTTATCATGTCTAAGTAAAGTAAACTAAGCATTTTGAAAATGATTTCAGCTGTCCATTATAGTTTTTCTGACTGCTAGAGGGTGCCAGAGCATTACTTTCAGAAAGCATTCATTTAGGCCTAGGCCTATTTCGACTTATGTCTCTGAGGTCATCAAAAGATAATTATTAAAATCCAAAACAAGAGAATAAGGTTCACCAATGAAATGTCTTACCTTAGGCTGATGTATCTTATTAACATCCAGTGGATAAAACTGACTATCCAGTTCCAAAACATGCTTATGTTCCAAGACTCTGTGTACTAAGATATTATTATTATTATTGTTTTTTTTAAGAAAAAGAAATGTTAGTCATGAAATATGATGTTAAACTTATGTATAAGAACAGAACATCAGTGCATAGTATCATACCTTCTGATTCGAAAACGACATAAGCCTGGCCTTTTTTGGAGGTGGGATATATCACTACTAAAACCTCTCCACCATTGTTACTGGGCCTCAAAAAGTGCATGGTTAATTTGTCAATCATTTTATTGTTATCGGAGCAGTTGTCAGGAAGTCCATTCACTTCAATAACCATTTCCTTCAAATCCATCTTAACGCTATAAAAACAATAGTGGGGGAAAGTATAAGTTAGGCTATTACCACACAAAATAAAGTGACAATTATTTTTAGTGCCTAAAGATCACATTGATATGTTACAAGACAAAAAGTTTCACAGAATGACAAACCTGTTTAGCTACACCTCGAGGACTAAGAACATTTTTTTTTGCAGAGGGGCTTGAATGCTTTGCCTGAATGTGAAAGCCACACCTCCTTCTTATCATATCTGGTAAAAAAAAAAAAAAAAGGAAACAAAAATTAATAAACAAGAATTAAACAATAAACAAATATAAACAAATACATATAAAATAAAAATGATAGTAATAATAACAATAACAAAAACAATAAATGCATTTGCATAGAAATTTATGAAAAAAGCAGACACACACACACACTTATTCCATAGTTCATTTGCTAATTTACTTAATTTAATATAATCCGATTTTGGGCCTACGTTCTTCTATAATGCAAGAAAACAAACTAGGACGAACAAAACTAACTGCACCGTCGAAAGACGTTTGCTAAATCGGTTAAGCGTTATCTGTTACGCACATTGCGCGTAAATCACAAAACACCGTTTCTGATAACTAAAAGTGAGAGTTGCTGGATTTGTTTGTAGCTTTATGAGTGGAGCTTCAAACACAGAAAACTTGCTTTACAACTGACTTTCCAACAACCCGTAAGGAACGGGAAATGCAGAGAAATTTGAAGATAAATGTACAGCAATTTTTAATGTATTTTACAATTGTTTGTAGACACTTACCTGTTCACGACTGTATAAATGCGTTCGCCAGAATGAGATACTGTAGCACACTCGACCGTCCTTAGCTCTTAAATGAAAGTGAAACTGAGCACACGTTTCTACAGAAACAAGGGGCGTGTCCGCGTGCAGTTGAAAAACATAAAGTATCTCGCCTTGAGTGATCTTATTTAGGGATTTATGCAGAACATACATACAATAAAAAACTAGGGAAAATAACAAATGTTTACAAAAAATACAATCAAACATCGCCAATAGCTTGGTGAATTTTTACAGTGTTATAAAAACCTGTGGCTGGACATTGATCAGTCACATGGAAGAATTAGATCATGTGTAGATTATGAATGTATAGATAATGTTTTTATTGGGTATCACCAAGTTGCCACTTATAGTGAGTCTTGTTGTCAATTGCTTTTATGGATACACCCTGTTTAACCTTAAAGCGTTATGTATTATATAGCAGTATTAGTATGAGGTCTGCTACTAGGAATGGTAGTTCTTATGATTTTAATGAACTCAACCGTGACACTGGGAATTATAAAAAAGACTAAATTAAATCAGTGTATCTATGTAGAGAATGCAAAAATGATTTATTTAATAAATGTTGTGGAAAATTTCTGTTCTTTACAGTACATACAGATAATCATCCATGTACACCTCCTAGTATTACTGCAAATGAACGTCAGGTCAAAGTTCGACACTGAAATTAAAGTTGATTCTTGCACAATGACCTTTAGCTTTAGCTTAAGAGAAGAATCCATTATGAATTAATAATTGATTCCTTTATCAGATGCATCTGAATAATGTGTAATTAACTTGGTGTTTCAGAGGAGACAAGTGATAAAAGACTCCCCCCTCTTTTTTTTTTTGAAACCACCTGTTTTTAAGCAGTTTTAGGTGGAAGGAAGTGATTTAGTGAAACTGCGCTTTTGTTTTGTCTGATTCAGAGAAAATCTCCTTAACCAGATGTGTGCCGCATCAATGTTTGACCCACCTCTGTTGAGTGAGACAATCTTCTGCTGATGTACGGTATGGACACTTTACACTAAATCACATTACTGTATACGAAATACATTAAACTGAATTAAATAAATATTCCTTAGGAAGAAAAAAAAAAGGGGTTTTGTTCAACATGTCATTGTCAACACAAGATTGCAAACAAAAATGTATGCAGCTCTCGATGGAAATAAATCTCTTAAAGTTGCACAACTTTACAAAGAATGCACAATATAATCAACCTTTTTTGGAATATAAAGTCAACTTTAGCATATCCCAAAGACTTTTAATGGAATTAAGGTCAGGACTTTAAAAGCTTTTTTTGAGCCTGATGAATCTTGGTATTGCTGAGAAATAATATACAGTAGGCAAAACACAGCCTCATTTAATGTTAAAAGAATCACTGCTATAATGATTCAGTTAAGATCTTTTTTTAATATAAATTAGACGCAAACTGCATAAACTCTTCTTTAATGCAGCAGTACAATTAATGCAAAACCATCCTGATGAATTCATTTACAATACGTAGACCTATACCTTTACTTTTACTCTCAATGCAAAAGTAACACATAGTAATGCTTTTAATTAGAGAATCATTCACCCAAAAATAAAAATTCTTTAATCATTCACTTATACTCAAGTTGTTCCAGGTTTTGGAATTTATCATTTTTTTGGGTCAAATATGATTTTTTTTTGTACTGCCTTGAGCCATACCTGCAACAATCAAACAAGAGCTACCACTGGACAAACACCAGCACTTTTCATACCCAAATAAACCCACATGAATGGATGAAAATCGAATTGCTGTATTTTAATCAATAGGATGTCACACACAAATTTGAGCCTCAGTCTATCCCATTTTTTGTTTCCTATGAATGTATAAAAATTTTACAATGTTACTGTAACCCATTATAATTCAATAATGTTATGCAAAATACATAAAAAGGTCAAATTAACTTGTCTCTATAGAAGACTTGGATCAAGACACGTGACTCACATGAAATCGAAGCATCAAAATCATAATTTTTTTTAAATCAAGCAAAAAAAGAAAAAAGAAAAAAAGAAAAAAAAAAGAAAAAAGGATTAAAAATTCCACCCAACACACATTACACCCAACACTGCCTGTGTGTGTATGAATCTTATCTAGCCCTTCGGTAAGTTGTTTAAATGTTCTGTAGTCTGAATATATTCCAAACATACTACATTCATATGTCTGTGTCATGCAACTTGACATAAATTTTTTCTCCCTCAGCAGCATGCTTTAAGATAGTGTGTAAGAAATAACATTTCAACCATAATTATTTGTTTGCTGAGAAATAACATATTGGATGACTTTACATAATTAGTTTGAACTAAATTATTCATCTTCGTTAAAAGCCACTGCTTTAATTGGCGGAAGTTGTAAGTTTATTGCAAGCAAGTTAAATTAACAACCAATTACTTATGTATCAAAATAACCATATAAGCATCAGGATAATGTACAGCCAGCTGGTTGTTATACACAACACTGTGTTTATCGCTCACATACACGTAAGAAACTATGAGGAAAAAAAGACAGAAAATAACTTTTCTTTAAATATTTCTCTTTATTATTATTTTTTTTTTTGGGGGTGAACAATTATTTAAAATTCTTAAGCAAAAGCCTTTGGGTTATAACAATACTCAGCATTTGAACCAACAACAAATGCACCAAAAATAATTTTAATTTACATAGTTTGAG
>JAUCMU010000039.1:4427602-4438934 GCA_032275025.1 Enteromius treurensis
TGAGTGAGCCGTCATCAGAACGAGACGCAGAGACAAGCAAGACTCCTAAGAGATTGAGGTGTTTTGTTGTTGAATGTATTAATGAACATAGCTGCAGTCATTTACCCCCGACATTTGAGTGACTGAAGATGCAGAAGATTAACATTACTTTGGTTCTGAAGGGAAACGCGCCCTTGATCAACCAAAATGTGTTTATGTTCGCGAGAATCATTCCTGATCCAGCCTCACCTACAGAAGCAGTGAGTATAATGTATTTTAATGAATCTTTGCAAATCACCTTTCCTAATAATTAGCAAGTTTCACAATGAATACGGCTAAAAAAAGATCCTCAGAGTGCGCCTTGGAAAAGAGGGGTTGGGTCAGTGGAGCTCGTGAAGATATAAAGGGGAAGTACACAGAACAGATTGATTTCTAAAGAGCTGTTTTTAACAGGGTAAAATTAATGTTTTTTTAGCACTATCATTGAGAAATTAGAAAACAAACTATATTACAAACTATCCATTAAGACCCTAAAGAATCAAATTAGCTTGTGGAAAATTGGCTTTGTATGACTCCTTTAATGTAAAGGACACAAGTCATTTTATAATTACTTCTGTTGTCTTTAAATAAAGTGTGTGCCCTACTTCTAAATACATTTGTGGTAAACTAAATTATAATTGAATGCATTCTCATGTCATGTATTATATATTATACATTGTCATGCATTATAATGGATTTATAATGAACCATGTAGTATTGAATAACAGACTGCAGTTTAGATTAAGTAAGATATGTGTGTTTTCGTCTATTTTTTTATTTTTTTTATAGCGCATATAAAAAAAAAAACAGCTTTACATATCAAACTTAAGGCATACAATCCAAAAATTGTAAAACAATACCAGTAACAAACAAATACAACCAGGGAACGCAACACAGTTAAACAATCTCAAAATTCCATAAAATTAATCACAATCAAACGCAAGAGAGAAGAGCCTTTAAATGAGATTTAAAAGCATCAAGAGTGGCACAGGATCTAACATGCAGAGGTAAACTATTCAATAAGTGAGGACCTGTAACACAAACGACCCTGTCGATTAGTGTCGATTAGTATGTTAGTAGCAGCTAATGATATGTAATAAAACAGATGATATGTAATATAACAGCCATGATTATATGTTGCGATCAGTCTTTTAAGTTTAGTAGTTTTGTATGTTGTTTGAGGGGTTGGCATCATCTGAGGTCCTCTGAGGGGTTGGCACCATCTCTCCTCAGATCTTCTTAAGGCCTGGATCCAGATTGAAAATTATGTAATACCTAGTTACCTTGGGATGCCAATCCTTTGGCAGAAAAACAGAAGCAAATAGAGACAACATTAGCATAGCTCCGGTTGCAGCCAAGCAAAAAATGATTATGTCCAATATTATATAGTCTTCATGTATAGTTTTAAAATTTGAAATTTGCTTTATGTGCACATTCAATACAATTACAGTAAGTGCACTTAACCTGTATCACTGTTTTTTCACCTAAATGTCCACTAACCCACATCAACCCTATACAGATTTTAAAAAAAGGCCTTGACTATGCTCAGATTTGCCAAGACATAAAAGTACAGTTCATTTAACATTTTCACATTATCTGTGCTATTTTTAAAACTCTATATTCTTACTCTAACAATCGTGTTTTATATGTCTTCTGTGGAATTCTTAAAGAAAAATCTGGAATGAAATTGATTCTTCAATGAAACATAACTCAGCACTCAATTTAATCACCTGAACTATAAAAAAGCACAACGCCTGAGCAATACGTTTTCCACCAGGCTATGCTGAGCTGTACTGTGCAGTTGCATGGACAATTTTTGGTTTGCCTGTGTTAATATTATATATACTGAAGGTGATCACTGAACTGCATGAATGGCGTCATGGAGGAGTTGTATTTGCAGTGTCATACCCGCTCCGTTCCTCCTGCCAGTGGCCTGATGACTCAGGTCTCATGTACCGCCGCTGGTTGCTGGATGTTCTGTTTCATTGTGACAGTGTCACAGGCCTAATCCTTCCTGTCTTCCATCTTGTCCAAGCCAGCTTATTTCCGCTCCTAAGCGCCATCGTTCCATTCATTCATTCATCTCTTTCCCAGGCTTATTATCTTCTCTCTAGTCTCCTCCCCGTCTGTGGGTCAGCTGACTGGATAAATCCAGGTTATTTGTGGAGGCCCGATCCCTGTCTAATGGAATTATCACATGACACACTTCACCATGACACAGCATGTGTGCTGCCCATCGGTCCTGGAGAATTGACCGTCTGGCCTTCTCAGACATAACATGGAGGTTAAATGGACAGTGATAGGTCATTCTTTGATGATTCAAGAATATCCAAGTCTTAATCCAATATTCGTTATGCATACTTTGAGGCTTTTTAAAACACATTTCAAAGTGTGGTACTGTTTCAAACATTCCCTGTCTTCTATTGGTCAGCACAGATAGTCCTGGCCCCAAAGTCACGGCATTGGTTGAGGCAATGTCTCTGGGTCAAGGTGGTCGGATTTACTTATTTATTTTAGAAAGGAATCAACTTTAAAATAGCTTAATTAGAGCATTTGTCGTTTGACATTTAACTAGAAAAAAAGATAAAATACTACCTGGATCTGTTATTCAAATCAGAAACAAAATTTCAGAAAGAAAATGACTTCCTGGTTTGCCTGAGGCAACAGGTAATAATGTGGTTTGCTTTATAAGACCTCAATATATCCTCAGGAGTCATACGGGTATTAATTTTGTATTGCTGTATATGCTTTTTTGCCTCTCAAGGTTATGTTAGCTATTGACTTGCATTTTATGAATCACCAAGGACTGGGTTTAGCTGAAATCTTCTTTACTGTTCTACTGAGGAAAAAAGATATCTATCTTCAGTGTTCCTGGTACTTTAACATACCCCCATGTCATCCAAGACTTACATGAAATAAAGGCAAACATTTCGGGATGTTTCTCATATAGTGGACTTCAATGGCAGCCAATGGGTTGAAGGTCCCAAATTGCTTTAGCTTGAATTCACGCAAAATGTAATCATGTTAGAAAGGTTTTGCATGAACTGCTTTTAAACTTTAATTCAAAGAGTAGCAACGTAATGCCTTTATGACCTTTCCAATGTGTTTACGCAATGTGTGAAGATGTGCATCGCAGGACTTTCGCAAGACGAGCATTTGTGGTTAAAATTTATGTCATTTTTTTAACATAGGAACCTTATTCGTAGGCTAGAATCGTTGAGAGCCCTTTGAAGCTGAATTAAAACTGCAATTTGGACCTTCAACCTGTTTTCAGGGGTGAAGTACATTACAAGTGCACATTTAATTCAATTAAGCACACTTCTTTTTCACGTGGAGGCATCTGTGTTTCTACAGATCAGAATGTTCTGTCTATTGGTGTTTTCACAGAGGTGGTTGTTGCTATCACTAATGACTCCAGAACATCCTGCCATTACAGTATTTCTCCTCGGGACAGAATGTTTTGAGAGTTAATGAACTATGACTGTCAGCATGTTATCAGTGAAGAACATTCACTCAGAACAGGAATACTCTGCCGTGCTTTGATGCCAGTGAATATGGCTGTAATTACAGTAAACTTGCTCTTAATATTCACCTCATGCTTCTTATGATTAACTGCATGATCCACAATCTTGTTCTAGATAAACATATAGTAGGATGTTGAGTTTTTAAGTTGATATGTTTCCTAGTTTAGTCAGATTAGATAGAAAACAGGCCTATTTTCACCCATACACTTAAATAAAATATCATTAAAATTTTTGAGCGTGAGAAGGTTTTGTTGTCCTAAACTGCTGATTTTATACTGTTTTTTGTTTCATTTTGTAGTAAACTATAGTCTTTAGATTACATACTACAGTACTTATAAAAGATTTCGAGGTTATTGTGTTGGTTATTAAGAAGATTTGCTTGTTTAGTTTCTGATTTTTTTAAATTCCAGTCAGATAGTCCTTCTCTTCTGTGTCTGTCCAGTACAACCTGTATCAAGCACCCTGCCAGTCTGTCTCCTCACATCTGCATCACAATTACTGTACAGTGGTTGAAGCTATTATTTAGCAGAGAAACTGAAACACAGTCCAGTTACAACTGCTTTTTGTCAGGCAGCCAATGTGCAGACAAACAACAGGAGTGCATTACATGAGCTTGTTACTCAAACAGGGGTTTGCGCTTTTTCCCACAAGTCTTGCAGGCACTATACTAAAGCTCTGTTTCCCAGAGAAAAAGCGAAAAAATAAAGCTGGCACGATTTCAGTTTGTGACATTTTATTTGTTGTTTTTTTCTTTATAATTTAAGATTAAAGTTTTTGTTCTTTTAGTATAAAAATGTAAGATAAATAAAAATAAGAAAGATATGTTTTCTTTTAATAAAGAGTATTTATTTAACACTTTATTTTAAGGTGTCCTTGTTACAGGTTAAATGTACTTACTATTATAATCACAATTGAATATGCATAACTACATGAAAGTAACCCTAAAACAAAACCTTATCCTAAACCTAACCATATAATATGTTCATGAAGTTATTTAATTTTACTCCGTACCTAAATCCATCTCTGCAGGCCAAAAAAACAAGTCTCTCGTGTGTTTACCGAGGCGTTATTTATTAGATTAAGAATACATTTAAATAGCAAGATGGTGATGTGTTTTTTATATTTTATATTATATTTTTTAAAAATTGAGTTGAAATCGAATATCGTTTGAAATGTAATTTTAAAAGCAAAAGCAACATTTTCAACAGCCATTATTATTATTATTGGTGCTTAATTATTATTAATGGTGCATATTATTGTCAAAGTTGAAAACTAAAAAGAAGTTGAAATTTCTTTCTGCTTTAGATGCAAGTTTTCAGTATTGCTAATGCTAAAAAAATAATTCTAAAGCCTGGAGTAACGGCTGATGAAAAGTTTTGCATGACATGAATAAATTACATTATAACATATTAAAATAGAAAAACTATATTTAAATTGCAATAATATTTAGCAATAAATATATATATATATATAATGAAAACATGAAAATTCATTCTAGTTGAATAACCCTCTGAAGTGCATATGACCTGTTGTCTGTTTTCTGGTTCAGACACATAACAAGAACTTAACATTGAAAACACTTCACACAGCATATTTGACATGGCTAGACATGATCTTCCAGACAAAGTCACTTTCACTAAGGGGCATGTCAGATATCAGAGTTACCCTACAGACTAATCTGATTTGATCTGATTATATCAGCGCTCCTCCCTCTGCGTTCAGTTGCATGTGCTGAATATTCTTAGCATTACTTTCTCAACACTCAATCTGATGATGAAAGTTCAGTGTGTTCATTCCTTTTACCGCCATCATGCAAAAATAACAATTATTATTTACAGACAAGAAAAAAAAATATTTTCTTTATAATAAATGTGGCCATCATTGAAGTGTCCTCAACTGACCTTATTAAGATTTATGAAGAGCTCAGTACAAGCAAAGTATTGTAAGCATTCAGTTTCCACTGGATTGAAATTGCATAATCGCCACAGCCTTTCCTAATTCTTTCATATTACTTTCATCAGTTATCTAGTTGATTTCATATATTTGCTCACTTTTGCTTCAGGGCTGATTTCTGTATTGTTTTGTATTTCAAAAGCATTGCTGAACTAAAAAAATAGAAAGTTCTGTCATAATTTACTCACCCTCATGTTATTTCAAACCAACAGTATGTGAGCTTCAGTTATTATGTGGAACATAAAAGAAGATATTTTAGGAAATGTTTCTGATTTTCCATTAAATGAAAGTCAATGGTAACCTTTTCAAAATATCTTATTGTGTGTTCCACAAAAGAAAGTCAGTCATGTAAGTGAAAGATGAGGGTTAGTAATTGACCCATCTCTATTTCTAAGGATGTCTTTGACCTCTGCGACATATGATTTCATGCCATGAGTGCCAATTTTTTAAATTCATTTTCTTTTCTTAAAATGCATCCCATTCTTAGTTGTCAGTTTAATCGAGTTCAGAGACACAGTTGACTTTCGACCCTCTGTGCAGGAGCACAAATAAGGAGATTCAGGTTAAGTGGGGATCGAGTCACAGCTGCTAAATCCATTTGCTAGAACCTTCCGCTTCAGACAGCAGGTGAGCCACCGGTAACCATGGCAACCAGAATAGGGGACTTTCCAGTTGCCTGCAAGTCCCAGTCGCCCAAAACATTCATACACAGATACATCTACAGCATGATCAGCAGGGGTCATTGTCTAGACCTGATGGATTATAACCAACCTGCTGTGCAGATGGACATTTATGATCAATACAAAGCTTGTTAGTAAGGGGGCAGCACATCAGGCCATTAAAAAGTGCAATTTGAGAAACAGATCAGATCTGTGCATTTTTCAGGTCAGGAATTATTCATTTTAACATTTACTTCTTGCCTTTAACAGGATATTCGATGAAAGGAAGAATGTGGTATAGGAGTTTAAAACAGAAAAGTATGCAACCTGGTCTCATAAAAACTATGTACCTCTGTGCACTTTTAGGGCAAACCATTTTCACATGCTTTACTGCAAGTTTCGCCACAGTTTCGAAGAGAAATGTCCACTGACTGGTTTTAAAACACAGGTTCAATATGTGATCCCTGGCACAGTTATTACGTTGATATAGGCATGAATTGCGGTGGTTCAGAATTGAAATATCTATGGACTGTTAATGCTCTAACATGTTGGAAATATGCCCTACACCAAATCCAATCCTAAACCTTCCTGATAGCTAACAAATGTAAAACTAATATAAAAAGGCATTTGTTGATGCAACCGTGCCATTTCAACTTCCTTTAACACATGTATGATCTGTTTTGTTGAACCATAATTACATGGGTTTCGAAGAGGATCAACACCTGCTTCTTCATCACTGCCTATTTAGTCCCTCCCACAAATTTGTGCATTTAGTGTAAAAGAGAGGTCACAGGTCTAAACAGAACCCAAACGATAAAGGTTCTCAGAAAATACGAAAAAGTGGAAGACGACACACTGCTGGATTAGATGGTTAATGACATTGCAAATTAAATGAATATGCAGACGGCAAGTACCACTCAAGAAGTCTCCACACTAAAGAAACACAGTAAAAAGCTTCAGGGGTGCCTATGTGGCTGGGACAAAGATACATCTATAAAGGGCCTTAAAATATACCAATGAAAGAAAAATGGCTTGAATTGAAAAGTACCTTTTAAGGAGTAAGTCAAGTCAGTCAAGTGCACGATATAAGCCCCCCTGTAGCAAGAGCAGTTAGATCAAGCACAGAGATAATAAATGCTTTATTAAAACATATTCCTGTTGTAATTCATGATTAAGTCAGATAGTTATAAAGCATTTATTAATTGCCAGCCATCTGTCTTTGTAAGCTCATCTGAAAAGCATTTTAGATGTACAACACAGTTTAAACAAGCAGAACACAGAGGGATACAGAACACCGAAATATTTTTTCAAGATGCTAAAAGTTATATTGTACAACTTTACACATGATAAATGAAAAACAAACCTTTGCAATTTATCATCTTGAAATGAATAGTTCTGCATCCCTCTGTGTTGTTTTTGTTTATTTGTTCTGTTATAACTGAGCCTATAAATCTCCCTTGTAATAGATATGCTTATAAATCAAGAACAAGGCATTTCTAGCTGTATTTATAAAGTGATTACTAATGACTATTCATGTTGGGACAATGCTTAATAAAGGGTGAACTGACTATTTACTAATGCTTAACTAATGATTCATAGCATGTAGTTATTATAAAGAGTTACAGAAAAAACGTTTTGCAAAACAAACCAAAGGTAAACTGACAAAGGGCTTCAGAAAAAGCTAAATGGGAGGAGTTTAATGCAAATGAGGACTTTAATGCAAATGTGAGCTGTATCTTGGAAAGTCTGAATGGCACTGTCAAGCAAAAACCTGGGAGGATTGGAGACATCATGGAGCTGAAAGATATGGAGTTAGAGAAAACATACCAGCTAGGTCAAGGAGGCAGATGAAAAAGCAATAGAGATCATCCTCAGAGATGGAGAAGGAGGGAATTAACATACTCCAGGAGAACATCTAAACTCAACAGATTTGCAGGCATGCAGAACATTTAAGGCTGGTGAGAAAAGGGAAAGAAAAACTGGTACTCGGTTTTTTTAAAGATCCATTTAGGTTTTTGAAATCCATATTTGCAGAGAAAAATCATGGGACATTGCATACATCAAAGCAAGCCCTAGAGGGACTGGAAAAACATATTCTGACCCAAGGAGGTTGATCCCAGCTGAGATGCCACCTATAAAACATCCAGAGCACCAGATGGATGGAGAAGGAAGGAAGGAAGTGGAGAACTTAGTCAAGACAACAAGAACATCAGTCCCAGGCCCTAATGGCATCCCATACATGGTATACAAGCTTTCTGTGGAATTAATGAATGCGGTTTGTGAAAAACAAATGATATCCAAGGCAAGGTGTAGAGATGAGGGAGTACTGTTACCAAATACGGAGGAACCAGTTCCAGCCTATTAGCCTCCTTAACGTTGGAGGGAAGAATGTAGAAAGTGAGAATTTCAGGCATCTCAGGATATCTTGAGCACACCAGCATGATTCAGTCAGCCAATAGACTCAATATTTCATGTTATCTTTCTAGACCTGGCGAAATTTGGTTCAGCAACTCACAGTGTGCTTTGAGCTTTTCAGAATACCAGAGGCCAGAGGAGATACATACATAGAGGCAAATCCAAGTGCTAAAATATCTGACTGCATATTGAGCTCAAAATTGTGCGTGGTAATTAAATGGCTGTAACACCTGAGGATGCAAGAGATACACAATTGAAGACCTGTCTAATGCATAGGTGGCCCTGAATATCTGCTGCTGGTGAAAGCTACATACAGTATATCCAACTAGAACAAGAGGTCTACAATTTGGGGACTATTTCCATCATCTCAAAAAGAAACTATAACTTTTTTTAATATGTGGTCACTATTGCTTTGTCTGTTATTACAATGTGTTTGGTATCTATTCATGCATTTTTAACCTGAATCAAAACAGCAGTGTTGTCAAACATACATACAACTATTTGCCAATCATAGCAGTGGGTGCCTACAATTCTCCAAGCCTATTCAAACATAGGGAGTCAAAACAGTACAGAAAAGAGACTTAAAAGAACAGTACTCATAAAAAGTATTATGAGTACTCAGAAGTATTCATAAAAAAGTTCCCTTTAAGTATCAAGTCAAAGACAACCTCGATCAACGCAAAAGTTATGTTATAATTTGTGCTGGTCATGGTTTTGTTAGTTGATATACATTTCATCTGAGGCTAGCTGCATTAAACTCACAGTTTTCACAACCCATGTCCAATCTGACATCTTTTTTATAATGAAATGCACAAACACTAGTTAGCCTTTCCAATACTCCTGGCAAACATTTGCCTTGATAAAAAGAGCCTGAAAAGAAGGAGTGAACCATCAATTTATGTGCTCTCAATGTTTTTCTATCAGTCAGCCGTCATAGAAGCAGTCACACTGCAGAGTGAGATCTCAAATTTATGATACTGTCAACATTTCTGAGGTAAGGATTCATTACAAAGGCAAATAAATGGTAATCAGTAAACATGACACATCACATCAATAGTTATTTCTCCAAGTGTTCTCCATAATGTCAAGCTAGTACCTTTCAAACACAACAGACTGATAAAAACAAGGATTATTGAAAAAAAATATCCAGCTAGTTTTTATTTGCCTTGTTTCTGCTAAACCTTTTGCCTCAGACCAACTGTCACGTATCATTTACTGCAGTTCCCAGCTGGAATGAACACTATAGTGATAGAACACCAACAGCATCTATTCCTTGATACACAGGAATAGATTGTCACAGGAATAGATTGTTGTTTTTTAAAAATGCTAAATATTCAATGTATAATACCAATTATAAAAATTGTTTAATCAGATTTAACTGGAGTACAATATTATGACATGCATTATGTAAATGCTTGGCTAAAGGGATTTAGTCTTTAATCTACAGAGAAAGTGTGTCTGAACTTTACCAGGAAGCCTACAGTATTCCAGAGTTTGGGGGCAAAATGTGAAAAAAGCTCTACCTCCATTAGTGGACTTTGCTATCCTAGGTACTACTACAGTAAGAGTCCAGAGTTTTATGACCTTAGGGACCAGGTTGGATTGTAGCATGCTAGAAGACTAGTTAGGTATGCAGGAGCTAAACCGTAAGGGCCTTATAGGTGGGTAATAATATGTTGTAACTGATACAGGCCTAAATAAGTAGTGCAGGAACTGTTAAATTGGGATAATATGATTATACTTTATGTTCTTGACCAGGTAAGGGTAATAGCAGCAGCATTTTGGACTATCTTGTCTCAGACAGAGAATCAAACGGTCTGGTGGCCGCTCACTGAGTCCGGTGATGGCCGGTGAATGAACCTCGCTCCCAACCCTAGCCACAGGTGAGGCGGCAAGCTTCGTGCATCAAGCACAAAGCGCCCTTGGTCTGGATACGGTAGGCTTCTGCACACAAAAACCCTTTAGCAAAAGGTACTATCACAGAGGATGATGGGACAGGCAGGACAAGACACGACACACGCTGCACTCTCCAACATAATAATCTGGCAAAGATTGCCAGGGCAGACTGAGGGAAGTAAGAACGCCAATCGGCACAGAAACAAAGACAGATGTCGCTTCAATCAGTGAGATCACTGATTGCAATAGCGTATCTATTTAGTTGCAAATTGTAATCCAAAAGATTCTGTGTACTGTTTTGGGGTCACAAAAAGTAATATCTTTTCTGAATTTACAAGGAGAACATTTTTGGTCATCCAATCTTTTACTTTTTTTTAACACACTTTCTTATTGTAGATAATTTAGATAATTTAACCAACACAGTCTCATGAGCCATTTGTACATATTCGTACGAGGTGCCAAATTTGTGCCAATTGGTACTAATTCATTCGACCTCACTCGTACGATTTCGTACGATTTGTCTAAAACCACGTGATGGGTAGGTTTAGTGGCGGGGTTATGTTTAGGTCATTTGTACAAATTCATATGAATTGGCATCTCGTAAAATACGTATGATTTAAAATAAATCATATGAATTTGTATGAGTGAGGTCATACAAATTCGTACAAATTAGCCACCTCGTAAAATATGTACGAATTGCCGTGAGATCAGGTTGATTTAATTTCAAGGGGCAACATGTACTTGTAACGGTGTCGGCGCGTTCAGAGCTCGCGCTCTCGCTTCCTCGGCAAGCAAGGCAAAGGCACGGGCACGGCAGGCAGGACACGGAAACAAGAATAACTTTTAACTGATTTTTAATAAAACAAA
>JAUCMU010000039.1:4478349-4491816 GCA_032275025.1 Enteromius treurensis
TATTTACGGTACAAATCCGTGAATTAATGTTCCAAAGTGAAGTAAACTTTAACGGACACTGTGTAGGGACCATGTCGTGGGAACACAGCTAATGCACAGATCAGAATCAGGTGTGTTAACAAAGAGAGACGAGCAAAATATGCAGAGCCGGGGGCCGCGAGGACCAGGATTGAGAACCACTGGTTTAGAAAACTGGTCCCGTCCGAATAAGGCTACATTGTAATTCGGTATACATTCGTGCTAAAGGTGAAAGTCACCATAGCTTGTAGTATAGACTCCAACCCAACGTCTCGCGTTAACCCAGCGCATGTGCGTCTCTGAGGGAGAGATAGTATGTGCTTTCCCTACATAACAAAACTTAATTGTGTGACAAATAATGGAAATGAGCAGTCGTTTTTAGAATATTGGTTATTATATTTATTTGTTTGGCCAGTGTCATTGTGGGTTTTGATTATTTTGCTGTAAATGCATTTACTAACGCAAGCTTCAAGGACCATATTGAAAAGCGTTAATAATTTACTAGCTGGGTAAGGAGTTTGTTGAAATCCTTTCACCTCATTATAAGCAAAAATAATAGACAAACACAAAAACTGGTTCAACTATGTCTGAGAACTTAGATAAGCAAACTGAGCACAGAGCAGCTGAGTGTGGGAATATGAGTAAGAAGAAAGGAATCTGGAGCTTGTAATGACGAATGACGTGCAGTCAGTTCTACAGAAATCACTTTAGGAACCATCACAGAAAAAATTCTAACACATACATGCTGTGCAACGGTTCACCGTTCACATCTTGGGTCTATAAAACAGTTACACAAACCAAATGATAAATATAGCGTATAAACGATTGTTGCCAAAAGGGTCCCAGTGAACCTCAGTGAGAAAGAGAAGGGGTGGAGCATTACAATCTCCAAGCAGACGTTAGTAGCCCACGCTCGTCCAATTACAGCACACCGTCCAGCTGTGCCAGAGTCCACATCTGCTGATCCCCAGAGCGCGAGTGTGAAACCATTGAAAGACTGCACATGGCTCAATATTTTGAAATTAAAAGCATAACTCAATCCCAATCGATCATTACCTGCTCATCAAATTATGTTACCTCTACTTACTGTACATGTGTTACTTTACAGTACGTTTGAGCATTACATTTTTCAATTGTTTTATTGTTACAAGATTTTGTCTTTGGCTATGGCCCATGGATGGAATAACTTTATGGTTCGTTGCCAGCAGTAATTTAGCACAAGTAGTGTCAGCAACTATTTTCCACCAGCTTTTAATATTTAGTTTTATATCTGTGGCTGTGTGATTGGAAACACATGGAGAAAAAGAAAATGCCAGGTAATTCCATTACTTTACAATGTTTCAGGGAGTCGTTTTGATCCAAACGTTCAAACAAACACCAATGATTATAAATATATGTAAAACTGTTGATGTAATACGATGCACATGTATGGGCCTCTTTGTATGTGTTGTGTGACTGCGTGTGCTACTCAACAGCACATAAAATTACGTCTTAGAATGCCAAAGTACTGAATGCCAAATTCACAAACCCAATTGAAAATGCCATCTGTGAAGGTCTTTTTAGAAGCTTAATAGCAAATTTTCCCCTTTGGAGAAAGTGAACATGGTCGTCTTTGAAACTGCAAATGACTGTCTGAAAGCGTTAGTATGGGGACCTAGCAGAGCCAATTTCATCTCAGCGGTGTAGACAGTGTATATGTTCATTGGAAATATGACTGTTTCAAAGCAGGACTTCTGCCCTGGCCAAAGCGCTGTCTGTTCATTTGATTTGGAAAGCGTTTACCTCTTCTGTTGTACTATAATGACACCTATTTGGTCCTGTTAGGTAAAGAACGTTTCAAAATAAAATACACAAACTACATGGAGGTATACCACAGTATTTTACAAGAAATTTTCCACAGGCATCCCTTGGACTACAATGAGTCATGCGTTAGCTATCCCGTTCACAGTGGCTTCCAGGACATCAAGGTCAAAGTGGACATGTCTGAATCAAATTGGGTTTCTTTCTAGAAAAGCAGGGGAAATGCTCTAAGCTTCTGTGAGGTCTTCTACAAGAACCTTTTCCAATGGGATTTCACACAACTGATTTAAGGAGGAGTTCGGCGCAAGAACCTGTTTCGCATTTGCAAAGTTAGACTGATGTCTCGCCATCCAGAACAAGCCGTGGTGTGACAGTATGTGAGGGATTACTGTAGCATAGGGCTGATAAAGCAAAAATGTTTCCTGGAAAAACATGATGCTATGCTGTTGCAAATTAAGTGTGCTGAACATTTCCAAACATCTGGGTTGGGAACTATGCTTAGATCTGTTCTGTCACGTGACATTGGTGGAGTCTCCTTAGAATCAAAGAATGACTCTTACCTTCCGACCAGCTTGACCAGATTGACCGGGTAGCCCTAATATCCCAGGGTCCCCCTAAAAAGATAAACACTGAAAATTACTCCTGGTGTGGTGAATTTATGTAGACAATGTTAACATCAGCCCGGTCGCACGTTTTTATTTCGTGGCACGGATACGATTATTTCTCAATTTTCGTAAGTCAAGCACGAATGGATGCATCCAATGGAATCCTAGTTTCAAAACGTGCTGGACTTACGAAAATAACGAAATAATCGTGTCCCTGACACGAATAAATAGATTAAATGATAATTTCGTGATATAGTCACGAACTGCCGTGCGACTGGGTTGGTTAACATATCTAGAGACACCATGCATTGTAACATAAGTTCAAAGTATACTTCAGTTGTGTCCCATAAACTTACCAACTGCTTGTTTTTTTATTTTTAAGGATTAGTGTGCTGATTACTGCAACAACTTCATCATTTAAAGCATGAAAAAAAGGTTGTAGTGCACAGTATACTTCATTCTGTTTGTTTCTGTTCTTTATTCCATTATTCCATTATTTAAAACACATACCTTTATTCCATTTGGTGCCTTGCCGGGTGAGATTCCAGGGTCTCCCTTTTTTCCCTGTAACACACAGAAGAAGAATAACTGATCCAAACTATCACTCATGGAAAAATGTAAAATATTATAATGATGTGTATTTAGATTATTCAATGCTTTTACAAAAGTTCAACTGAGTATACCATCCTAAAAAGCTTTTAAATGAAAAGACTTTTCAAACTACCTACAGTGACACACCACTCACAATTGTTTTGAACCATATACTGTATACATCGCACAGGAAATGAGGAGGTTACTGGGGAGTTATTGTGACCCCTGCTCCATTCCAAACAGAACTCTGTAACAGAATTCCTCTCCTAATTTTTCTATATAGTCTTCATGGATAAGAGTAATGAAGGCTTGCAAAGGGAAGGAGTGTTGTTTACACAAGAGAGTGACCCATGTACGCTAGTGAGAATAAGTTTACAGTAAGCCTCTGCAATGACACTGGGGTTCACACACTACATTCTTCTGCCTTTTCAGGCAATGGGATGAAGCCATGCTTTATGGTTATCATTTAAACAATGTACAAGTGGTAGAATATTTTTTTCCTCCAATCAATCTAAGCAGTTCATCTGCTATTTTTTGTTTGACAATGTTTGTAGGTATTGAGCTTGGTTGTGAAGAATTCACCAAGCTTGTACTTCACTTACTGCAATTCAGACACTAAAATTGGCTCTTAAAAGCCAAAAAGAGTGATTGTTCACACCATGTATCTGGATACATGCCAGTATGATGGTTTGCCGCTCAACGAATGATCAAATTATTGCTATTTGAATACATTTACAGAGAGGGAACGACTTTTAGGAAGCCAACAACAAACATACTGCATCAGTGCGTTAGTTAGGTCTCTCTATCTCTTGTTTTGTTCTTCCCTCAATCTATTTGTCTCATCCTTGTCCCAACCGGCAGTAACAGTAAGCATGGGGAATTTAAACTTAGGCTCGCCTTCACATGGCAAAGAAGGATCTTTGCTCTCCTGGTCTATTGTAAGACTTCTACAAGCAGCCAGATGTGGTAACACGAACAATTGTGAAAAGCGTAAATGGAAATTAACAGGTCCAACGATGTCGTCAAACTCGTACTTCACCCTAAGTTTCTTGCCAACGTTCATCAGAATTCAGCTACTCATGTTTTATTGTTTCTCTTTTAATTTACAACAGCCAAGCGTAGAAGGTAGAGTGACCGGTTTTCTATTGGTCCCAAAGTAGTAGTGTTTTTTATGGTAGTCTACCATACTCTGACATAGTCTACCTTGTGATATCACTGTTGTAAAAACACACAATCACCAATTAAAGTGCTACTTAAGGCACATATGGCATATAATTAGAAGCCGTTGAGTAGATCAAAGCTCATCTTACGGGCATGGATTTTGTTATGTTATGTCTGAATACTGATTAATGTAATCACAAATTGCTTTGTAAAACAAAAAAACAAACTAAACTAAACCAGAACAGACAAAAGTGGGGTTCATGCTTTATTTTGCTTGTCCACTTTAGACATTCTACCAACAAAAAGTAACTTTGCAACTACCTGTCAACTAGCAGTCATTAGAGTATTATTTAATATTTTCTAGTACTTTATTTTGCTTGGTCGACAAAGACATACTAAGTGTATAGTTGCAAATTAATAAGAACTAGTTGCAAAGTTACTTATAGTTCGTGGAATCTGGACTATCAAAATAAAATGTAACTAAATGGGGCCTCACAGTTGCAAAAACTAGTTTGTTAACATCCACAAAAGAACTACAAAACTTTACTCAGTGGTACTTACCTTGGGCCCCGCGGTCCCTGAGTGGCCTGGGTTTCCATGCGGACCAAGGGGACCCTACAAAACAACACAACACATGTTCACATTTATTTGTGTGCCGTCTCCTCCGTAGTTACTGTGCAATCACTGCAGGAGACTTAAGCTGGGTCACAAGCCTTGAACCGTATTATTGTTTTTTCTTTTTTCCCAACAATAAAAAGACAATAAAAAGTCAAGAAAGGAAAGGAGTCAATATTCACATATCAGACTGTTTTGGAAGCACATTACTTCTATCAGTCCATTAGCTGCTATCAGGGTATCAAATTAACACTTACGAAGTGAGTAAAAATTTACTTTGGCATGTTAAAAGAGTAATTCCCCCAGTGTTCCCCCAGAACAGCAACAAGATTTAAAATAAATTACAAAATGATAATTTATTCGAACCTCAGTGATGGAAGTGACATAAGCTAATTAAATCAAAGACAATCCGCTTAACGAAAACATCTGACAAAACTGATCTGTCTTCAAACACCTTTTCGCTTAGTGAAAATTATATTGTCCCTTAAGAAACGTAAAAGTTTTTTTTCTTCTATGCAGTGTTACATTTTGCTCAAATTGTTACCCTTTCAGTCGAATCACTTCGACGTTACGTATGGGATCGTCTTCCGAGTCATTTGGAAAAGGCCAATGAAAATTGGCGTGCAATAATCACAGCCAGGTGCATCTCATCACAGCGTGAGTATAAGAGGGCACGGCTGGATTGCACATGCAGGTTTTCACTGAGGAGCCGAGTCGACCCAGGTTTGTGGCAGAAAGATGTAACGTTCCTAACCTAGACGTTACCCTTTCAGTCGAATCACTTCAACGTTACATATGGGAACACCCATGGAACAGGCCATGAACCTGAGCCAGCGTTATGCGGAGACACCGGTGCTGACAGGCGGCGAGCGTGTCAGCAAGAGAGTCTGCACGTAAGCTACCCAACGCCCTGAGGGCCCCCTTGGTCGAAGACGATCGGTCTCTCATGCGAGATCCCATATGTAACGTTGAAGTGAGATACGTGGGTTACGTTCGTAACCTAGACGTTTCTCTCCCAAATCTCCTTGGGTTTAACTGAAAGTATAAATGAATTAATCTTTTTATACAGATCTGGTGACTTTCCATACTTATGCCACCACATCACGTATAAACAAAAACATAATCGGGTTGCATTTAAGATAATTTTAACAGCTTGGTTAAAAATGCCTCAAAAAACTATGTATTGGGAACCTTTATGAATTTCAGACAGAAACTTGGAAATATTGAGTGCCAAAAAAAAAAAATCAATAAATGAAGACTTTATAGTGGATCCCTATAATTCTCAGCTCCACACGTTTAGCTCAAACCCTGGAAAATGTTTAGTCCTTTAGTCCCTTAAAGTCGCCAACCCTGTCAGAAACCGAGTGAAGCAGCTTAGTCAAATTTAGGGAATGAAGAAATGCTAAAAAAACCTCATACATTTTTCATTATTCTGGCCCTCGTGGTAAGTACTGTACGTAAGTAGCACAGTTTGCCCAAGGCATGCATTCAGAAAATTGCCCTCCACTTAAATAGAAAGTGTTGTGTTTTAACGGGTACTTCTGGCATATGCTTTTGGCATATACCATATGGACATGATTTTCTTCATTAGCTCACTTTTCCAGCAGCGACCAAGGGGCTTGAATAGAAAGAGTGCAAGAAAGCTCCCTAGACACTGATTTATCTGCTCTGTTAGTAAAGCAGACAAAATGGAAAGGATCTGCAAACGTCTAACCCAAATGGCCGTCGCTTTCGAGGTTCATATGTGACAACCGAAACTTAAGCCCTTACTGATAGGGCACAAAGACTGTGGCATGGAACGATTCAGGCTTGATGGTGTTTATTTGCACATGCATTCACTTAAGAATTTTTGCAAATCAGATAAATAAGCACTCCTCTAAAACATTTCTTATCTGAAGTAAGCTGCGGAGGAAGCAGCAGAGTGTAATCTGACATATTTTCAAGAGGACCTGGCTGCAGACATATGGCGAGTGGAGCTCCACCGGAAATACGTCACCTCCACCGGAAATACATCACCTCCAGCCTCAAACCGGAAACACGTGACCTCCACTAAAATGAAAATGGCGTCGCGCACTTTAATTCAGGTAACGTTCATTTGATTTTTTTTATTGGAACTTATTAATTTAGCATTGCTACAATAGCCAGAACATAAACAAAACTACTTGCGAAATGTTTTTTTTTTTTGTGACAGCATTGTGACCTATGTTTTGGTGGCTAAATTTGTTAACATAACGTAACGTTACTGAATACTGAAAGGACAGCAAAGCTTAGGAGCCTCTGTATTGTAATGTAGAACTTTAAGAATGCATATGAGGAGTTTGTTTTCACTTAATTCCAGGCATAAGATTATCGTGGCTGGATGTATCAATGATGGATCATTCATTGCATTTTAAAGGTATGTTGTCACTCAGAAAGACACAACTAATTTACATGTGACATATAAACTCCCAAGCTGGACAAGTGTGAGTCAGATATTTGTTTAGTATATAATAATATTCATGCTTTGTTAAGGAATAAAATGTTTGCAATTGTATGTGTCCATTGAATAATTCTAGAAATTAAATTAAGTTTCTAAGTAACCCTTCAATTAAGTGATCCTAAGTACTTCTTGTATTGAAAGTGTTGGCGTGAATGTTTGTGTGTATTTCAATGGTTGTTGTGGTATGTGTATCTTATCTTTGTATTATCCTGTATTTTCTTACTTTAGTTGATATGGACCTAAGAGTCTGAAATAAAGGAATTAAAGTTGACATGTAAGTATCACATTTAATATTTTTTGTTCTATCTGTTTTTTGACTTTTTGAAGGTGAATGCACTCCCACCAAAGGTTGCAAGGGTTTTGCAGGATGGTGCTGTGACCACTGACATTTTGCAGGCATGTGTTAATAATTGCATTATTGCTTATGACTTGACTGTATGTTAATTCATGTTTCATGTCAACAGTTGCCAGATGCCATCCTGCAGAATATCCTGGTCTCCGTCGTCCTAGAGGATGGCTGCTCTGCTATCTTAAGGCTGGCTCTGACATGACAGAAATTGAAACAAATTGTCAGCGAGGAGGATTTTCAAAAGGAGGCACACTTCAGTTGGCTTAATAGTTAGTTCAGTATGTGCAGCCCCCTCAGTTTTTGTGGGTAAAGATTTGTTCATTTAATGTGTGAACTGTCTGACTTAATATGCTCTTATAATTGTGTCTTGATACTTAACAGGTGTAGTTAATTGGAAAAGACACCCAGGAAGTCACATACAGAAATACAGTAAGCCCTACACCATCTCTAGGTGCAGTCGCCTGCAGTGTAGCCAGCTGTTTAAGGACTGTGGGGCTGGTTATCAGGGGAATGGCCAACGGGGAGTGCTTTTGGGGTTGGTTTTACTCCTCTGATGACCACCCAGGATACTGTAGCTGGGATTGCTACACCGATGATGGAGGCTGGGAGAATTAAAGGCTGTGTGTGTGTGTGTGTGTGTGTGAAAGAAAGAAGTTCATGTTGAAGGGGACGATGGAATGATGCTGATGACATATCCTGCCTTTTGGTCATGGAGCTAGGCTGTCTGTGTGTTATGTCTTTTAGGTCATGAGGCTTTGGACGTTCAACTGTGATGTTACTTACCAAATCGAGTTTTAACCTGTATTGTATTTTACTTCATTTCTGTATGGCCTGTTTACCCAGCTATACTGATAAGATGTTTGGCTGAGTAGAAGTTTGCTCTGTGTGTGTGTGTGTTTCTTCTCGGTAAAGGCAGAGATGGTCCGCTGCGGATGGAAGATATATATTTGGGCTGTCTGAAAGACCTGGCGCCTTCATCATCATCATCATCTTTTTCACCTTGAAATGTGCAACAAATGTTTTTAATATGTATAGCTTTTGACTGATTAAGAAGGGATTAATGTATTTATGCAAATATTGACCTTTTGTTAGAGTATATATCCTTATGTCTGTAAGATGTAAGCGGAGAGCAGCCTTACGAACTCATACGGAGAATTGAAGCTGACTTCTGCGGATGAAACTGCAACTATTTTTCTTCAGTAAATTTTTTGTTAAATTAATTATATTTCTGACTCCTGGTCTTGATTCAACAAAATACCTGGTATTTGGGTGTTAACTGTTCCCTAACAATGTGTTTTGTAAAGGTGTTGTTATAGTTTAAAACAAAATTAAAAAACTTACATTGATGGAAAACATTGTGGAAAGTATTATTTCACTGTGAAATGTATATGCTGTTATTTTGTTTAAAATACAAATTGTGATTAAGATGTTTAATAAATTAACTTCTCATTTATTATCCAGTGATATTATAGATCTACTGTTTGCTTTCTAAAATATATAATTATATACATATATAATTTGCCACGGTAAACGTTTTAACAATAAAATGTACAGAAAATGTAAATATTATGTACAAGTATTTGTAACTATAAATAATACAAAACGAAAGATTAAAGAAGTTTGAATTATGCAATGTCTTAAAATCTTCCCCAGATCATCAAGGTGACGGTGTCATGCCCGGACCAATATGGCGTAATATGCGTCGGAAGTGGAGGTGGCGTATTTCCGCTTCTGAGTGGAGCTCCACTCACATCCACAGTCTGCAGCCAAAGCCTTCTCTTTTGACAGGGTAAAACGAGCGTTTTTATACACTCTCTTTGAGAAATAAAAAGAAAAAATTATAATATAAACTTTCCAGTAAGATCCTAAAGAATCATATTAGCTTGCAGAGTATTGGCTATGTATTACTCCTTTAAAATCTTTTATTGATTTCGCTGTTTAATATTTTTCTTATTTTCTCACACTATACCTATTACAGAGAGCGAGAGCACAAGAGCACGGGGGGAGGGCGCTAATACTACTAATGGAACTGAAAAGTTAAAAGTAAATGAAGTCTTGGCGTCAGCTGCTCAGTGCTGCTAAAAATGAAAGCCTGATTCAAGTGCTTGTCCATAAGTTCAATCAATCCTGTCCCGAAATCTCATCAGTACAAACTCAGAGATGGTCAAAGGTTATTTAAAGAGTGCCCTAGACAGCATGCAGGCTCTAAATGCCATCTTTGGCCCTCTCTTTCTCTCTCTTCTCCTCTGCTTCCCTTCATCATGAATAAGCATGAGTGAGCAATCCTCAAACTGCTCTGTATAGCGCTGAATGATTCGAAACTGATTGTCAGTCTGAATGATTAGATGTTGCTTGCTGAAGTGCAGCACTCAAAGCATTTACTTTGTATTCATGAGTTCACAGTTCAAGTAAGTGTTAAAAGATAACTGCATTTTCGAAGAAAAACAAGAGTGGTGCTTACCATCTATGATGCTTATCATGGTTGTGGGTGTTGTTTCTAAGTCTGCAGTTGCTAGGGTGTTCTGTGTGGTTGCTAGGTGGAATCTATTGTGGGACAGCTGGTTGTTAAGTAGTTACTCAGCCTATAATGCATTGGGTTCCTAGATATTTGGGTCATTCCTTTTCTTGAGAAGAAAAAGTTAGTATGCTTTTAAAAAGAGAATTGTTTTGTAAATTACTACATCTACTTTGAAAGAATATACTTGTGTGTGAAATATTTTGGGACATTCAATTGCAATTAAATGCAATGCAATTAAAATTGTTTTATAGTTTATATATATTTAGTGCAAAAAATATGGAGTTTTTTTAACTCACTAAAGTAGGACTTAAGTACATATTTATATGTATTTTTAATTATTGTTGTTTTTGAAATATGGTTAAAATGTGGTGCTGAATGTACTGACAATCATTAATGAAAAATTAAATGTGTTAGTCAATATATCAAAATAAGTGTACTTCATTAAAGCACAACAAAAGCCTTTTTTAATTTAATGGTTTAAAATTACTTTAAAATGCAATTTTTAATTTTACTATTATAAAGTGCAGTTTTTAAAGTCTACTTATGTGTGTTAAGAAAGAAACTGCTTTTCATTAATATTATCTTCAAGTACAAAAAAAACTTATGGTAAGAAAAAAAAAAGTTGTAGTTGCCAATTTTACGGTAAAAAAAAAATAGTAGCAATTTTAGGGTTTATGGATTTAACTCAAAGTTACAATTAAAAAACATATTTAACTGATGTAATGTTATCATACCAACCTAAAGAAGTTCTGAAATCTATGTTGTACCTTTGTAAAACACTGATAACCATCAAAACACTTTGTTTTGTTATTGAATAAAGTGTGTTTTTCATCTCTTTTACTTCCTCTCATATCATTAGATCCTTACAACTTTTTTTACGTTGTTGAATAAAGTGTATTTTTCATCTCTTTTACTTCCTTACTCTCAGTATACATCATTAGATCTCTTTCAGGAGGAACTGAGAGTAGTTGCTGTTGTATGAACTTTGATAACAAACAAAAGCGACTCTCTTGGGCTTACAAAGAAACACCAGCTGGCATGTCATGAGCCTCAGTCACGGTTTATCACAAATACTTGTCATTCCACAGCAGACAACATTCCCATGTTCTCTTTCATTTCCTTCACGTGATCATGACACGAGTCTGAAAATCTGAAACACATTACAATTAATTAAAATTTTGCATTTCTTATTTGCTGCCGAATGCTTGTGTTTTGATTTATGATGTAACAACATCTTCACTGTAGGTGTTTCACAGTCCCAGGACACAGCTGACCTCTTTATTTTCATTACTCAGGGATTTTAAAGCAATTCCTACCTCAGTCTTAAACTTAGTTGGGTAACATCTCCTGTCTCTGTGCTCCACTTCAGTGACGGTGTGTCTTATAAAAGAGCCCTGCTGTTGTCTAAGACTTAGCTAAGACTTATCTGGACGAGAATATCATAGAGACTTAAGAGTGAACCTGTTTGATTTAGCCCAGTAATCAACAGCACAGCAACCCCCTCAAAACCCCCTAACAAGACCTGTGGAATTCCCCCAAAAACCCCTGCATCGTGGTGGAGCATTTTGTGGAAATCACCTTTCACTTTGTTTTGTTATTTTTAAGAATATCCATAGATATCGTCCACTGTAAACTAACTCTACCTATACATTTAGCTAGTTTATATGTGTGACTGAATTTATTCAGTAATACAGAATATTATAAAATGGCAAGAACATTTAAGTAAGGTTTTGTTTGACCACATTGTTAAAGCACTAATGAATGAGAAATATATTTTAAAGCATGGTAACACATTATTTAAGGTGTCCTTGTTACACAATTTACATGTACCTGTAATTACTATTATAATAGCACTTAATTATGCATAATTACATGTACATAACCCTAAAACAAACCCTAACATTAAAAATATACAATAGTAAGTACATATAGTTAATTAATATTACCCAGTATTATTATACTGTAACAAGGGATACATTAAAATATGTGATGCTAAGGACTCAGAGCTAGACATCATAGGATCCATATGCAGCTTTATTAAAGGCAGAGTCAGACAGGCAATAGTCAAATACCGTATAACAGGAACAACGAAGAGAACCGAAGACAATGGTGAGTATCCAGGCAGAAGATCGGGGTCACAGGCAAGTATCAGAGTCAATATCCAGGCAGAAGGTCAGGGCAACAAGCAAGAGTTCGTAGTCGAATGGAGAAACAAGTTCAATAACAATAAGCAGTCCGGAATGCAATAATAAACGCTTGGGATTGATGCCTAGGTAGAGCAAAACTTCGCGACTTGCTTCCCTGAAGCGCTGGCTTAAATAGTCCAGTTAACCACTCACACCTGTAGTGGAACTGACGAGGTGTTGCGGTGAAAAGGGTCCGGAGGGAAACTAATACTCGGGTGAAGGTTCCCGCTGATGACGGTCGGAGAGAGCCACAGAGGTCGGAATTGCCACAGAGCAACTGGAGTGATTTGTCTTAATATTTGAAATGGACCCACGTACCTCTGAGTGAGTTTTCTGCAGGGTTGTCGGAGTCGTAGGTTTCGAGTGGACAGCCATACCCACTGCCTGGGCTCGTATTGTGGACTGGGACGTCGATGACGATCCACCTAATTGGTGTATCGTCGAACCACTTGCCTGAGGTGTACGTGGGTCTGGTTCCATGTTTCCTCACTCTGTTGTAGCCAGTGATTTAGTGAAGGTAAGTTGGTGGGTTCTCCTGACCAGGGGAATAAAGGTGGTTGGAAGCCAAGTACGCACTGAAAGGATGTCATCCCGGTGGAGGGTTTGCATAAGGAGTTTTGTGCGTACTCTGCCCATAGGAGGTAGCGACTCCAGTTTCCCTGGTCCTGGTAACAGTAGGAGCGAAGGAATCTGGTGAGCTCTTGATTGAGCCGTTCAGCTTGACCATTTGATTCGGGGTGATATCCTGAGGTGAGACTGACGTTGATATTTAACTGTTTGCAAAAGGCTGACCAGAGGCGGGAGGTGAATTGTGGTCCACGGTCCGTGACTATGTCGTCGGGGAGTCCGTAGAATCTGAAGACCTGATCCAGGATGATTCCAGCAGTCTCCCAAGCAGTGGGCAGCTTAGTGAGTGGGATTAGACGGCATGCTTTGGAGAAACGGTCTACAACGGTAAGTATGGTGGTATAATTGTTGGAGGGTGGTAGGTCAGTAATGAAGTCCATAGCGATGTGCGACCATGGCCTTTGAGGCGTTTCGAGAGGATGAAGCAGACCGGCTGGCTTTTGATGGGAGGTTTTTGATATGTTGCAGGTGACGCATCTCTGTACGAACCGGGTGACATCTGGGACCATGGATGGCCA
>JAUCMU010000039.1:4491916-4523928 GCA_032275025.1 Enteromius treurensis
CCCAAGAACCGCTGTAAGTCCTTTATAGTTCGGGGCTTGGGCCAGTTGAGGACTGCGTTGACCTTCTGCTCATCCATGGTGACCCCCTCGGCACTGATGATGTAAACCCAGGTAAGTAATTCGTGTCTGATGGAATTCATATTTCTGTAGCTTGCCGTAGAGCTTGTGCTGAATTAGTCTTTTCAGGACCATTCGTACATGCTGCACATGAGAGGTGAAGTCCTCTGAGTATATCAGAATGTCGTCGATGTATACCAATACTTGACTGTTCAACATATCACGGAAAATGTCATTCACCAGGGCCTGGAAGATGGAGGGACTCATCCCGAAGGGCATCACCCGGTACTCATAGTGCCCAGTGGTGGTAGAGAAAGCGGTCTTCCATTCAACACCTGCCTTGATACGGATGAGGTTATAGGCGCTCCTTAAGTCAAGCTTCGTGAAGTAACGAGCCTTCCGTAGCTGTTCAAGGGCGGCTGGTACAAGGGGTAACGGGTAGCGATACTTCACTGTAACTTCATTAAGACCACGGTAATCGATGCAGGGACGAAGGCTGCCATTTTTCTTCTTCACGAAAAAGAACCCTGCAGAGGCTGGTGATGTGGAGGGCTGAATTAATCCTTTGGTAAGTTCCTCTTGGATATATTTTTCCATGCATTCCGTCTCAGGTTGTGACAGGGGGAAGATTCGACCTTTGGGTGGCACTGCTCCAGGGAGAAGCTCGATGCCGCAGTCGGTGGGTCTATGTGGAGGTAAGGTGGTGGCCTTTTCCTTGCTGAAGGCTTCTAGGGGGTCTAGGTATTGTGAGGGTAAATGCTCTGTTTCTGGATCCTTGGGATTGATGCCGAAGCGCTGGCTTAAATAGTCCAGTAAACCGCTCACACCTGTAGCGGAACTGACGAGGTGTTGCGGTGAAAAGGGTCCGGAGGGAAACTAATACTCAGGTGAAGGTTCCCGTTGATGACGGTCGGAGAGAGCCACAGAGGTCGGAATTGCCACAAAATAAAGCGTAACCTAAAAATATGTTTTAAAGTTTTTGTTTGGTAATGTTAGTAAAAATGTCATTGTTTATTGTTTGTTCATGCTAGTTCATTAACTTAAATGAACAAATACCACAAACTGTATTAATTCATATATTATTATGACAAATGATAATGACAGTATTGTTAGAGTTTTACAGCAGAATTTTAATTTCTCTCGTTATTGATGTTTAAATTGTGATGCTGCTTCGAAACAATCTGCAATGCATATAAACAAAGGTGACAACTTCACAAAAATATTAAAGTTAACATTGAATGAGTAAATACTGTAAAAGTGTTGTGTATTGTTAATGGAGTTAACTAATGTTGACAAATAAAACCAATTTACCAGTCCACCAACCAGTGTTACATTTTTAGGTAAACATTTTTACCATAGCTCAATATATTATTATTATTTATTGACTTATTTGTCTTTAGAAAGAACCCCCAGAGGAAAAAACACATTAAACTGTCACATAGAGCTAAATTATAAACAGGAAGTTTTTAGTAACTTAATAAAAAAAAAAGTACCAGCTCTTTCAGATCCCCTGGTAAAGGCATCATGGGACAATGCACTAATAATACACAGAGTGGCTAAAAAACACACTGTGGCCTTTTGATTTAAAAATTTCAACTAAAGGTTGAAAATCTTTTCTATTATAAGTCACAGCATTTGTAAAATAGATAAAATGATACTGTGCACTCTGAGGAACAAGATGCCCCTGTTGCTCACAATCTCTCTCTCTCTCTCTCTCTCTCTCTCTCTCTCGCTCTCTCTCTCTCTCTCTCTAAAAGCTAAAGTTGAACGTTATGAACATTGAACAAAATCCTGATTTATAGTTGCGTGTGGAGACACTTGCAGTCGTTTGATAAGAAAGCTCTACAGTGCTATAGCTGAAATTGCCTTTGTGTCTAACTGAACTGGTCTGCAGAACATAGGAAGACATAAATATTGAGGTGTCCTATGGAAAGGGGTCGGCAATAATAAGGATATAATGGTTTCATTAAACTTCCTGTGAGTCATTAAGCCAGCCGTTTCGAAAGCACGGCCTAGCAGATGCCATTTAAGGACGCTGCCGAGTTGGGCTCGATTACCCAAAAGGCCATTAACAGAAAACTGCCCTACGGTGGGGGTGAATGTGCACCGGGCAGGAAATAAGTAATAAAAATTTTGATTGTCTCTTTAAAAACGATTGGTATCTGTGGATGGCCTTTGTGATTTAATGAGGAAGCCTTTAGCAAAGAAAGGAAATGTGCTTCTTTTCATTCCAGCACCTCAGCGTTTAGCTTTTTTGAATTTGCATGTGTTGATTTGAATAAGGCTGAATGGAATTGTAACCATTTGAGGTCTTTGGATATGCATTTCATATATGCAAGTATCTCTTTAACCTTTTTCCGTGCTTCCTAAATAAATCGCATAAGCCATTTTACTATCACAGTAATTCCAATACAATTTTATGCCTATTTTGGGGGGTTTGGGCGAAATCACAGCTAACAAAAATTTGTTCTAAGAATGTTTTGCTAATGTTCCAGGTAACACTGTAGTCTAAAGTCCTACATTTCTAATTAAAATATAAAATTGCTACTTTTGAATGAACATTTAAAATATGCACTTTCATTCTTTTTTCTTTTATTTGGTTATGTGAATTTCACAATTTTGCTAAATTATACTTTTAAACTTTTTTCATTGTGCATTCCAGTTATGAGATAATAAAACATGTTCTAAGAACAATTTGATAACATTTAATTAAAAGGTTAGTTATCACAAAAATGAAAATGTTTGTCATTAGTACAGCAGTAATACAACTGACGTGAATCCAGATACAGAAACGTAGCCAAACACTGGATAAAAGGTCCATGTGACATCAGTGAATCAACCACACTTTTGCAATGCAATTTACTCTTTTCCCGTGACTTACGTCTTCCACCATGCTCAACGCACTGTATACAGAAAGCGTACACATACACAGTAATATTATCTAACATGGCAGAAGACATATGTTATAAAAGAAGAATGGTTGAGTATATGATGTTATTTTAGTTTTCTTTGCCCAAAAAGTATTCTGATCCACTGATGTCACATGGACTTGTTTACTGGTGTTTTTACCACATTTCTGGACCCGGGATCATTTCTGTTGTATTGCTGTCTATCGAGGGTCAGATGGCTCTCTGATATTGCCAAAAATATCTTAATTTGTGTTTTGAAGATGAACGGAGGTCTTATGAGTTTGGAACGACATGAGGGTGAGTAATTAATGACAGAATTTTCATTTTTGGGTGAACTAACCCTTTAAGTTATGAAGTCATTATTTCTCCACATTCTGTGAATATTCAACATGTCCAGTTGTTTAAATATTTAAAAATATATTTTTCTTGGGTTATATGAACATTCAGTAAATATTTTTGAATGCTGACATTTTCAAACAAGTACAAAAAAGTGAGAAGTTAAATAAAATAAATGAAACGTTCTGTAAACGATGCACAAATATCGTTTTTTGTGCTAACGTTTTGAGAACATTGTTACAGCTCAGATGACTATACGAACACAATTACCATCACTGGAAGATCGTTTGTTCAGAACCTTGCTTTTTTTCCAAAAAAATCATATGTTTTCATACTATTCACACTGAATTCATACCTCCACCTCATCGTCTGGTCATTCAGGTTGGCCAGGTGTAGCTGCACATTTGCCTGAATACGCAAATTCTAAAAACTTGCAAAGTCATTGTTTTTTATTAGTTTTATTTATATAAGATGTTTTCAGGGCATAGCGAGGGACTTGGGAAGTCATTATGAGCTTATGGCACAATTCAGCAAGTGAAAAAGTCAGGTATTGCCCTAGTGACTGCTGTAACCTGGAAACTGGTTTCCCTGGGGCGGGACCGGGACGCTGCCATCCGACACCTGTCGCTTTGTTTTGTTTTAGAGAGTCGGGAACAAGGGAGCTGGGAGGACAAGTAGATGTGTCACTAGTCTTCGGTTTCAGCTATCATTGAACTATGAGAAAGACAAGGAAAGAGCTAAAGGAGAGGCGAGGGACACAGAGCAAAGCGTGATGAGGACAATAATTTGCTGATCTTTGAATCTGAGGCGATGAGACTGCCTCTAACAATACTGCAGTAGGACAGAGATAGGCTCATTTAGACACACACACACCTACACACTCCCATACACATTCATCTTCACAAAATGATGAACTGCTGAGGAAACGCTGCTAAAATCAGCTTTTAAAAGGATTTCTGTCATAGCACAATTGAGAATAAGGATCCACTCTGGACTGTGAGATATTCGCTGTTAAATGAACATGAAGACTGGGAAGAAATCATTTATAGGTAAGAACGTTTTCTGTTAAAATCTAACCATCTGTAATCCTAGATGTAACAAAGTTTGTCATTTTTACTGGTAACACTTTACCATAAAGTTTCAACTTGTTATAAGGTTAGTTCAAACAAACTAACAATGAAAAAGTGTGCCTGAGTTACATGAGCTAATAATGAACATGTTAATTAATATATTTTAATAACTAAAATTAACATAGAGACATTAATGCATTAATGTTAAATATTATTATTTCACTTATTGTGAAGTGTTACCATCTACCTTTCTGTGCACAGAGTATTGCTCTGTTCTGTTTCAACTCTGTTTAACGTTGTGAAATATATAAAATATACTCTTAAATTTTCTATTTTGTGAGATTCACATTTATAAAGATAGTACATTTCAAATTGCAACTTATTGAAAGTGAGCTGCAGAAACATTTCATTCCTCCAACATCATTTTTGTGACATCAAGCATAAAAATTCCATATATATATATATGGGTAACAGGGTGACAGTAACAGGGTTGCACACTTGACCTGAGTTACTGTGAGCTGTTATTTAATAATTTAGAACCAAACCTTTCTTTGTATTTATTTAAAATATATATTGGATGTACAGTAAGAAGATTGTATTGTAAAAGGGTTGAATATATTTGAATGATACAGTGAACACCTCAATATTTCAAAGAGGAGAGATCATTCACTCATTTACATATTGTAGAAAAGAAACACAAAAATGTTCTTAGATTCTAAAATTACTATTTTGACTGAAACAGAGAGATCATGTAAAAGGTAAATCTAAGACACAATTTTGGGTTTTGCCAGCTAAAATAAGAATAATCAGATAATGTATTAGGATACTGTATGATGTTAATTGTTGGATCCACGTGAAAATACTTTTACTTCATCTCACCGAGGTAAGACACACAAAAAAATGTGTGTAAAAGTATGTATGAACCGCACGTTTTGACTGACTTAAGTACCATGACGTATTTCTGAGGAAAACCGAATATGTAGAGGGCAGGGCTCACCTTTATACAGAAGAAATGGCATTCCAGAGGAGAATGTTCTGATTAAAAATGTATTTTCTGTGGATTTAACTGTTCATCACAAGGCAAGCCATTTGCACTAACAACTGAATCTCTCACACTAAATCTGTTTATAATCCAGTCAAATTAATTGTATATTGTCTCCTCTTTTCCTCACTCTTCATAAATGTTCTTCATTTTGCAAGAAAAGACACATTACACAGAACAACATTAACAAGACAGATATTGTCTTCATCCATTCATAACCCCCATCACAACAGATATAATCCACTTTAGTCTGATCCAGTCGTCTAGGCTTTGATCTTTCTGACTCTGTTTCTTTCATCTGTCACCTGAGTGAGCAGGACTCACTTTTACTTTTACATTCAACCTGCTTAAGCCTTTCACATAAATACACACCTACTGTAAAATTGTGCATGATTCAATGGTGGACTGGTTTCGACAGAAAAAATGTGTGTTTTGAAGTGTTTACTTCAAGATGAGTCAAATGGGTTATGGATGCTAATCAGAAAGAGAAACAAAAAGGTTATCTCAACCAAACTACACATTCAGAAGGGATGATTTAGGGGAAATACTGTGGCGTGGAAACCCTGAACTGAACACAAAAAACAAATCTTTCAGCAGACTTTCTGTAATAATTCCATCTTCGACAAATCAGATAAGGCTTTGGAATA
Source organism: Enteromius treurensis (assembly GCA_032275025.1). NCBI lineage: Eukaryota > Metazoa > Chordata > Actinopteri > Cypriniformes > Cyprinidae > Enteromius > Enteromius treurensis. The sequence goes on from JAUCMU010000039.1 coordinate 4,497,978, forward strand.
TACAGTATAATTTGTTTATGAATTATTTATTTATTATTTAGTGCTATTATTGTATAAATCATTTATAAATAACTATTTAGGCCAGTTCAATTGATTTCCTCACTCACAATTCACAGTTTGCATCATTTGTTTAATTTACTTTTTATTTCAATACATTTAAAAATAAAACTTTAAAAAACTATTTAAAAAGCTGAAACATATTTAAAATATATTTACAGTACAGTACAGTAATAAAATAAAATAAAATAAAAAAGGATTATTAGAGTATGTTTTACAATAAAACACTAACACTTTAGAAAAGGAAACACTATAAACAGATTTGCTGGAATTATGCAGCTGGATGTCAGTAATTTACTGTATTTATATTTTTCACATTTTTTGGCAACAGTTCGCTCAAAGATAAATAAAAATTAAACATCAAAAAGTCTTTATCTTTACAGAATAGAATTATTAAAAACAGTCTCATGCAAATAATTCTGGGAACCAGAAATCCTCATCAACCCAGAAATACTTTGCATGAAGCTGTTATTTTATTTTATTTTTTTCCTGTAAAGATATAAACTTTTTAAAATTTTATGTTAAATCAGTATTACTGGCCTCCAGCAGTTTCTACAGGAATGTTTTTACAGTCTTTTTCCTCAATATATTCTTAACTTGCTGCTTATTAATAGTTAGTAAGGTAGTTGTTAAGTTTAGGTATTGGGAAGATTAGGGATGTAGAGTAAGGCATTAATGTGTGCATAATTACTACTAATAAATGGCTAATATTCTAGTAATATGCATGCTAATAAGCAAAAAAAAAAAAAAAAGTTACTGAAAATATTATTTAAGTCTTAATTTCTATATTTAATTACTTGCTGCTTCTTTGTAATTAATATTTAATTTGCAATTTATGTAGCCTAATTAATGTTTCTACAAAAAAAAAATGTAATTACTTTATGATACAGAATGCATAATGCACTAATGCTATCAAACTGAACCTTATTTACTTTTTAAATGATTATTACTATTTATTTTTTATTTTTTTGCATAGGCTTATGTAATAATGAAGCATCCTAACATGTTTTTTTTTTTTTTTTTCATTTGCACCATGTGCTCCTACAACAGTACAGACCTGTTAGCTTTTGTATTTACATTAGGCTACTTGTTTTCTAAATCATGTCTTCTCTATAATCAACATTCACTAACTGAATAGTAATGAATGTAATCGGTTGGTGAGTTGAGAGCTGAAGAACACCCACCTACAGAGATGTCAATCCCTATTAGTCTGTTCTTATTGAGCGCTATACAATACAACACACTACAGAAAACAATGCACAGATGAAGCATATGAAGAGAGAGAGAAAAACGGAAGTAGTAGGAGCAAGTCATGCACAAATCAGTCAAGAAATCACAGAATTGAGATATCAAACATAAAGATCATGGGTCTGACAGGGCTAACGGCAGCTAGAGAGCATTGGATCTGATTTACATGAATGTGTGGGCATGAGGTTGGCAGTTAATTCACGATGGCGAGTCGGCTCGGAGGGAAAGTGCCTTATAGATCCAATGGGCCCTGAGCAGTGAGAGGAGGTGCAGAAGTCGAGAATAAACTCCCCCTTCTCTTCGGATGATTCACATCCTGCCCACCAGAGTGTGGCAGACACTTTCTGACCGAGTGACACTCGGCCTGTTAAGCAAATGAATGCTCTCTTGCACTCTCAGTCGTGCAGGAAGGACCTGCGTCTCCACGGTAACGGGGCAAGTATAGTAACAGGAAATAAATAGTAATAATTGGATCTGTGACAAGTGTGACAGTATGACTCATTGAGAGGAACTTTGCTGAGCAGCGGAAAGACTTTGCCACCTGTCCACTTGGCATATGAGATCCTGTTACTGTAACATGTTATGTGGAAACAGGGGGATGAAGGAGACAAGACAAATAGAGAGAAGGTTATGAAGCTGAACCAGTCACTAGTCATCTGATAGGGTTCAAGAATTGGTAATATTTTTTCTCTGTGCTTGTTTCAGAATAAACATCAAAATGGTAAAACGTTATTTTACGGTTACACCTAGTTGCTTATTTGCGTGCATAATACTAGAACAGACCTTATTCTACATCCCTAATGCTACTCAACACCTAAACTTAATAACTACCTTACTAACTATTATCAAGTAGCTAATTAAGAATTTACTGAGGGGCAAGTTAATAAAAGTGTTACCTATCCTAAAGTGGTATACCTTATAATGAATTGTACAATCACACTATGCATTTAAAATTAACAATAATAAAGTATAATAAGTAATTTTTAAATGACATGTATAATTTGAATTTATTAGTTTTGAAAATATGTAATAAAATATAATAAAAACAAATAAACTAATGTACAATACAATAACAGATATATGTATAATACAAAATATATATTTTAGTCTCTATATTTTTCAGTCTAATATTCATCAGGTTCTGAGTTATGAGCTAAAATGCATTGACAGTATAACCAGATAAGCATTGGGTTTTCCTCTGAATAAGGGTACAATTCCACTGAATCGTTTCTGTTATTTGAAACCTGAATTTCCCTTTATGGTTCCTCTTCACTGTTATTGGAAAGACAGGATGTTTGGATAATACAAGGAATGTAACTCTTAAATTGTTTGATATCACACCACCTGATCGTGTAGCAGACTCTGGCAAGGTTCCAGTACCCCGTCATTGCTCCAATGGCAGAGCTGTTTTTAACCTCTTAAGCTCTTTGTGTAAAATGGAAGGTTGAAAAGGGCATTACTCATACAGTATGTAGACTGGATTTACAGACAGAACAGGTTATGCATTCCAGAAGAAGTGTAGGCTAATGAAAGTGAAAATTAAAGTAAAATAAACATTTGAAAACTTAATTTACTTCTGATGGTTGCCAAAGCAACATTTCTAATTTAAAAAAGCCCAAGGTTTTATGGCATCAAAAGTATAGAAATGTGCAAAAACTGTACCTTTAGGGGTACCACAGCTTGTCTTAAAAGTACACCTTTGTACCTTCTTTACCCCTAAAGGGTCCACCACATTACTTCATTAATATTACTACTCATGTACTAATATTAGGGGTAATGAAGGCACAAAAGTGTATTTTTAGGACAAGCTGTTGTACCCCTAAAGGTTACAAATAAAGGTTATTTTTGTACTTTTTGATGCCACAAAACCTTGGAATTCTTTCCACATAAAAGGACACACAAACACATATTTATTATTATATATTATTCAAAACTTGTTTAATTTGACTCTAGTTTCAAAACACTGGATTAGCTTAGTTGGGCTGTATCTTTACAGATGGTGTCCAACCTGGCAAATTCTGTACTAAAGGACAGGACTGCATCAAATGATGGCACACTTATATAACTCACAGGGTCAGTGGACCACATTTGGAGAACAGGCTAAAAAATAATTAATGTGGTTTAGAGAGTATCGCTTTACGTAAGGCGTGATGCCGCAGCCTCCTCACACCCTTGACCTGGTCGCATGGTGGCTTGTTCAGGGAATCTGGTTAAACAGCAGATTAATAATGTGCGTCATTATCAGAAGCGCCATACACAAAGTAATAGGGTGAATATTTTAGCACATCTGTCCAGCACAGAATGGAATGCCATCCATTAACAGAGACCTTAATCTCAGAGATGATCCTCCACTCCATGCTTTTCATTTCTAATTTTTCACTGCTTCACGTTCTTCCCCATCATTACTGATAAAGATTAGAGGTTCATCTGTTACAGTATGATGAGATTACGAGCCAGCTGTGGAGTAATTTTCCATTGATAGAAAGAGTCCGCGTTTTTAATCTGGCTCGCATGAATGGCAGCGCTTCCGTTTCTCCTCGTATCGCCCTCTACCGGCGGAGCGGAGAATCGCGGGATCCCGTGACGTCACATCTCGCAAGTCTCCTCGGTTACTCGAGTGATGTCAGAGCCTCGCCTCCACAACCACGTGCTCCGTATAAAAATACCGGTCCAGGGCTGTCGGGGGAAGACAGTAGCGTTGGCAGCATCGGAACCCAGCAGAGAGCTCCGTCAACCCGTTTGTTGCTGGGATATCAGCGCTTTGCAATAAAACACAGGCTTAACCGAAGGAATACATTCCTCTTGAGGACTTACACTTGTAATAATAAGTGATGGCAGTTACTCAGGCTGGATGTGACTTGACATACTGCAGGATGAGGGGCATCGTGTCTGTTCTTACCGGTACGTTTTAACAGATTTGAGTTATTCTGCTGTCTTCGGATTTCCTTTGCATATTTTGGGATGCAATATGGCAAATATGGGAAGAGAAAAAAATTATATGAGAGAACAGAAATATATGCGTTTAATATGGATGTAAAAGACCTTTTTTTCGGGGTTTTTTTCATGTCTTGTACAGTCAATTTAAAACATAAAGTAACAACTATTATAATTATTTATCATCACTATTATACTAACTATATTCATATATATATATATATATATATATATAACGTTATATGCCAAATTATTGCATGAAAATATAAAAAATTTAGAATAAATTAAATATTTTTTTTATTAAATGATGTGGTTCCATGACAGCGATAGAAAGGATCGTTGTTGATAAATAGCAGATCTGTACAGATACAGTGAGCTATGCGGTCTGTTGTGTAACACACTGACACTGTTCTTGACATTAAACGTTTCACACGGATCCTCTGGATCACGACATCTCTAACACACTTTCTGGCATAGACTGATTTTTTAAAAACCTAATAACCTTTTCGAAGGGTTTCATCTCACATACTTGACAGTTCATTCAGTTCAAATTAGAGCCGTTAAGAAATTGCAGTTCAAATGCAGGGTGTTCGTGACGTCAGCTGTGGATTTCCTTCTGACGTAAATGCTTGTTTTTTTTCCAGCTTTTATTAAAGAAAGGAAGATGGGCTTAAACGACTTCATCCAGAAGCTTGTTTCCAACCCTCCAATCTGTCAACAGTAAGTGTCCCAATATTTAATATTTGAAATAAGCAATTGCATAATGCTTTTACAATTACAAGTAGATGTGTTAACTGAAAAGAGCATAATCAACAAATAAGAACAAGGATGATTTTTGTGTTTCAAAATCAGTAAGAAAGCGGTTTAGGAAAATTCCAGCCTTCATTCGTAAAGGCAACCCTGTGACCTGTAGTGTATTTATATGGGGCTCCATTGAGGTGACTGGACTAGAGGATGTAATCCCATCATCTGAGTTTAGCTGTGCGTTCTGCTAATTGTTTAGGTTAATCTGTACCGGCGAGATAAAGCCAAGAATAGTGCTCCACGAAAAGCAGCTGTTCAGGCCGCCACTTGGCCGCAGTAAGCACCTTTGAGAAAATCCCTAATGTCCCCTAGACGAGGATAAGGGCCTAATTCAGTTAAGTGCGGCCCATTTGGTCTTGGAGTCATTCAGGTCGGACCAGCGGAAAATTTCTCACCGCGTCATCTCTACCCTCCATATGCCCCACAATATTCATTCAAGGTGGTTGTGTAAATATTTGAGATTATTTAAGCTTTCAATAGTCCAACATTTTGGGCAAAGAGAAAGGTAGTTATAGTTTTAGCTAAACTGTTTAGTAGATGCATCCATTCTCATAATCTTGTACATATAACAGCTGTCTTGTCAGGTCAAAAAGAAATGTTGAATTTCCAACAAACTTAAAACAGCCCCTCGTAAACTTTACCAACACTGCCATCTATCTGATCTCAAAGGCATTACTGGAAATAATTTGTGTGGAAGGTTCCAGGTTAACTGTACCTTTACAAAAACAAACCAAAAAAAAGCGATGCATCTTAAAGTGATTTTGAAACAAATCCCCTTTATGCTGGGCAATCATTGGAAAATCATGCTCCAATAGATTTCCATTGTTTTGCATTGTTTTATACAAACACTCTTGAACAAAGTTACCTCTTTAACTTTTTCAAATCTCTTTTCCTTAGTGCCGAGGTTGGTTCATTCTTAAAAATCGATGAGAACCAGAATGAGGAGCTGGAGGAAAATCACCTGTGTTTGACCAATCCCAGGAGCTCTTTGGCTGAGGAGACTCAGTACGTAGCTACTCTTTGTTTGCTTGCTTAATTGGATTTGTAGTCTGCCAGGCTGCTTGTTGTTTGCTTTACTAATGTTGTTTAATTTCCCCAACAGGATCAAACCTTCAGATTTTGACTACTTGAAGATCATTGGGAAGGGGAGCTTTGGAAAGGTGAGCGCAAACAGCTCTCATATAGTCAAGATGTCAATCATATTTTTAAGCGAGAATGCTAACGGCATCGTATTTCACAGGTCCTGCTTGCAAGGCACAAGGAAAACGAACAATACTATGCTGTGAAGGTGCTGCAGAAGAAAATCATTCTGAAAAAGAAAGAGGTAAGAACTAATGCAGTGTTCACACAGACGTGAAAGCCACAATTGCTGTAATAGTAACAATTAACACCTAATATGTTTTTCAGCAAAAGCATATCATGGCAGAAAGGAGCGTATTAATGAAGAATATCAAGCATCCATTCTTGGTGGGGCTGCACTACTCTTTCCAAACCACAGACAAATTGTATTTTGTGCTAGACTACGTCAATGGAGGCGAGGTGAGTAAACAATGCATTCATACTGTACTCTCATATATACTGTAGAGGCCGCACCCCAGCTCAAAATAGCTGACTGACTTTGTATGCTTTTATTTTTTACTCCTGCAGCTGTTCTACCACCTCCAGCGTGAGCGGGTGTTTTTGGAGCCCAGGGCGAGGTTTTATGCTGCTGAAATCGCTAGTGCACTCGGTTACCTCCACTCACTGCACATTGTTTACAGGTATGCGATTGGCTGAAAGTGCCCCCTAGTGGAGACGTAGTTAAACTGTGTCCTGGATTCTGCTTGTTATAGTGGAGTCTTTTCATCTTCTGTCAATTTTCACAGAGACTTAAAGCCAGAGAACATCCTCCTGGACTCGCAGGGCCACATTGTGTTGACAGATTTCGGTCTATGCAAAGAAGGACTGGAACCTAATGGCACAACCTCAACGTTCTGCGGAACTCCTGAGGTCAGTCTTAAGTGATCATTCTAAAGATTAGCTAATTGCATTTGATACACATGTAAATTGCAATTAACATGTATTCTGAAAAACAGTATAATAAGTTCACATTTAAGTATTTAGTTTCATTTTTATCAAAAAGTACTTTTTAAAAAATATGCTAATATCTATATGTTACATGTAAAATATATAATTTTCTTTTTCAACAGTACTTGGCTCCTGAGGTGCTCCAGAAACAGGCATATGATCGTACAGTGGACTGGTGGTGCCTGGGATCTGTGCTCTTTGAGATGCTTTATGGACTGGTGAGAAGACCTATCAAGTCTTTTGCCTGACAAATGCCTAGATCAACTGCAGCCAAGAATATTTTTTGCAGATGTTGAGAATGAATTTCTCTGTATCTGTTCCTCTAGCCTCCGTTCTACAGTCGCAACACAGCCGAGATGTACAACAACATCCTTCACAAGCCTCTAGTCCTGAAGCCTAATGTGTCCAACTCTGGCCGTGACCTGCTGGAGGGTCTGCTGCACAAGGACCGTACCAAGAGACTGGGGTCCAAAGACGATTTTGTAAGTGGAAACGACACAACAGTGCCGCATGCATAAAGTTTATTTTCCTGAGATTGCAGATTCTTATACAAGCTTTTGCCTATTTATAGCTGGAAATGAAGTTCCACAGCTTTTTCTCTCCCATCAACTGGGACGACCTCATGGCCAAAAAGATCATGCCTCCTTTCATTCCTACAGTGGTAAGTTAACTCTTTACCTGCAACGGATAAATTACAAGTAATTTAAAGTGCATGTTTTAATAACCATAGTTTAATTCATAGTTTATAATCATAGATTAATATTTCTGATTAGGTATTAAATTCTTTCTTTATTGAATCTGCAGTCTGGTCCCACTGATCTCCGGCACTTTGACCCAGAGTTCACCCACTTACCCGTGTCAACCTCTCTATGCAACACCGATAACCTGCACGTGACCAGCAGTGTACGGGAGGCAGCCGGAGCATTCCCAGGCTTTTCTTACGGGCCCCCGGCTGACCTCGCTTTCCAGTAACCACTTCCGTGACCCTCCAGAAAGTCCATTCCAGCATCACTAGGAGCATCGAGAAGAAGGACCACGGCGTGGGACATACAGCTCTTCCGATTTATGCGCATGCACAAGGGACACTCTTTACCAAGAGATTTGCGGGACGTTGTACAACACAAACTAAAGTAACAACAACTTCCAGAAAAGATGCAATGTGTGCCAATGGATGCAGAGAGGACCTGAGCTCTTAGAGAGAGAGCTTCGAAGTGCCTGATATGTGTGAAGAAGAAAAAAAAGGCAAATTTGTACAACAAACTATTGCTTGCCAGAGACGATGGCACCAGCTGCTTTTGAGATCTCTAACATTTGATCAAAATGTCTTTGGATGATGTTTTATTTAATTGTGTTTTTCATGCATCGTTGCACAGTGGAGGTGAAGGATCAAGAAAAGTACTAAAGTCACGGATGATCTGAAAAAGGGGTTATAATATCAACCCTCACCAGTACTAGAGGATACACAGGCTGTCCGACTCAAATATCAATATATTTTTACTGAATACATTTATTATTTTCCTCCTGTTGACAAATGTTCATTTAATAACTGCATCATTTATCATACTGCATTATATTAGTGTGGTTTAGCTTAACTCTACATTAAAGCTAAGATTAGGTTTATATTAGAAGGAAACTTAGTTAAGCAAGGCTTTTAGCTGTTATTATTTGTCTGAATAACTAGAAGACATCCTGTGTTTCTCCTAAAATTAATATTTTGTCTTACAAGTACTTTCTTTCCTTTTTTTTCTCTCCAATGCCAGCACTTTTACCCAAAATGCCAGACACTGTGTTTCAAGGCAACTTTAGGAGTCGCACATCGCATTCTGCTATCATACATTTAGTGAGATGGATGTATGTTTCATACATATGTTTATCATTGTTACCTGAAGCGATTGCTGTCTATTGCTAACACAGCATGTCGATTAGATTGTATTGAAACCTTTGCATCATGTACAGAAGTTCTGTAGAAGCCCAGAAGGAACTGTGTCTTTTTTTTTTTTGTTCAAATTGTGCCTGTGCAGCTAGTTTATGTACATTGTGATACATTTCCATGTGTGTCGATCAATCCTGTCTGTATCGCTCCGGGTTGGACAGGGACACGGAATGCTGTGCAATAGAAATGGTGACTTGATAGAGATGTGAACAATTTGTCATGGGACGATTGAGTGGTATCGACTTAATGGAGGAGAGGGGTTTGGATGCCCTCATGAAACGCATCCCTGTTTTAACTGTAATATATTTCATATCATTGGACCAATAATGCGCTATACGTTCTTTAGATAACTACAAACATGGCAATATGGATAAAGTTTATTTTCTTCCATTTTTGGAAGTTATTCATATATCGTTTTATATTTTTCCATGTATATTTATTGACATGTTGTATATTTTACCTCTAATGATCAGAGTATTAAATTCTTAGAATAATGAAATATTGAGAATGATCTATATGAATGCAAAATAAATGTGTGAAAATTAATCTCAATGTTTTAGTGTATTTATTCCTCACCTGCATTGATTTTGTTTACTTTTCCCACCAGAATCTTCACTCATAGAACAAGTGATTTGGAAAATGGACAGATGAGACAAATCTTTTATGTTGTATATACATTAAACATCTATCTAGTTGGAGAAGTTCAAGAGAGTATTGGGCTGCTACTCATTAAGACTCAATTTGAAGTTTTTCAAAGAAGAAGTATTATGCTCACCAAGGTTTCATTTATTTGCTTAAAAACAATTAGATGACATATTGCAACTTCAAATAACTGTTTTCATTTATACACACACATACATACAGTGTGTATGTATATATATATATATATATATATATATATATATATATATATAGCTACATTAAAATATAATTTATTCGTGTGATGCAACTCCAGTCCTTAGTGTCACATAATCTGTCAGAAAAGGTTTTGAATGTTGTCTTTGCCAGAAGTAAATATGAGTTTAATGGGTTGCATTATATTTTGTTGTCTTTTAAGTAAGCTCTGGTTTTATAACTAAAGATCTCAAAATTGTCAAAATTCTTAGAGAAAAAAACAACAAAAAAAAAAAGATTTTTTTTGTAACTTGTTGTAGATAAGATTTGGACAACTTTACTTGGGTTTTAGATAAAAACATAGCACAGAAACTGATTGTTTCAAAGTGTCTAGTGATTTGTTGATGTTGGTAGATTAAGGGAACTGTGCTATTTTAGTGCATGTGCTATTTTTAGATCTAAGTGTGGCTTTTGACATGGTGGTCCATGAGATTCCTCAGAAGCTTACATTACAGTGATTGACTTCTTATTTAAATGAAATTTATCTAGTCTACCCCATCTCCTTCGGTGTTTCTTTGGGTTTTGTTATTAGCCCTTTTGGTTTTCTTTATATATGCTTCCATTTGGATTCATTTGTCAGTGTGGCATATTATTGCTGTGTGGATGACAGCTGTATCAACCTTTAAAGTTTAAAAATAACTCTGTGCTAGGTTGTTTGGATGACATTAAGAGATGGATGGCTCTTAATATCCTTCAGTTTAATAATTTAAAAAGTTGTAGTGATTCATAACAATTCAATATTAGTCCATCCACTAGTTTAAATATTCAAGAGGAAACTAAGGGCTATTACAAAATACTTATTATTATTTTCATTTTTATTATTTGTGTTTTCTTTCTTTTTTAAAGATATAGAAATTATTTTTCATGCTTTGTGATTTTTGATAGACTGGATACTAATGTAATACTATTACATTGTAATGATACAATTGGGGCAAAAAAAATGCATTCACGCTTACAGTTAGTGAGAAATACAGCTTCATATTTAATTAATTGAATCGTTCTTTCAGAATTAAACTTTGATTTAAAGGAAAATAAACTAGAGTGTTTTAGCCGGGAAAAATCGACGTTATTTTATTTTTATTATCATTTACTTTGTGCAAAGGGGTTAACGTTTGGTGATTTGAAGGAGCGTTTGTAGTTTCTGCGCATGCGCTTTACGAATTGTAGCGACTTCCTGCCAAATAGTTGTCCCTAACAACACACAGCACCTCACCGAGGGAATTTCAGGTTAAGGAAACATAAAGTTTCCTCGGAAGTAGCACTTGGTGACATGGTAAGACTTTCTTTCCCAATTGTGTGCCGTACACTGTAAATTTGAGCGCTCTGGTGAACGGTTTCGTGCGTAATGGTAAGGTCAGTGAGCCGCGAGCTAAATAACACACGTTGGCTAACTGGTCAAACTGTGCTAATAGAGTAACAAAGCTACCACTGGGAACAAACGACTTAGGTTGTGTCCACTTACAGTAACGCAGTGAAATGCCTGTTTTCAAATATGAACACCATTACTTTGTGGGGTATCTCGGACATCTTCGGTGAACTAGCCACAGTTTTGAAGAGAAACACTGGCTGTGTCTCAAACCCTATCGAGCCTCCTACCTAGGCTGTACTTTTCGGTGTCATATGACCAAGACGTTGTTCAGGTGGCGAAAAACTAGAGAAGTAGAGTCTGAAAGCAAATGTGGGACCCTCAACTTCATTGGTCACCCCTCCTTAGGTCACTGCAGTTCAGCCTCTCCCATTGAGAGCCTTCTGGCTGCTATTGTGTTTTGTATGATAGCTTAATTCTATACTAACTGTACATTTTCATGCAAACACATCCACCAACTCGAGCTGATCTGTCCTATATATATTTATATTTCACATATTTATAAGTCTTTTATGTATAACCTAAACATAAAAATAAGTTTAGTCATAATTTGTAAATGTTGAAGATGTGTTTTCAGAAGGTTTTAAATATAAACTTTAAGTTTGAGGTAAGATTTTCGTTAATTAAAAAAACAAAACAAACAAAAAAAAAACAATAACAACAGCTTTTGTTTTGCAAGGATGCATTAAATTGCTAAAAAGTAACAGTGAAGACGTTAAAAAAAAAACTTTATTTACTTTTATTCAAAGAGGATTGGAAAGTGTATAAAAAATTGAAGCAGCCCAACTGTTTTCGAGATAGATAATAATAGACTTTGAAGACTGAAAGAGTCATTCAATTAAATTGCATTTATGTGTGTGGGTATATATATATATATATATATATATATATAATTAAAAAAAAACAATGTTGCATCGTTTGATTTATTTTATCCTATCCGCAAATAATCAGAATGCGCCCGTGGATATAACCGTAATTGAACTTTTCCATTTTGTTCTTTTAGTTGTTTAAATTTTTCTTTTTCTTTTTTTCCTTATTAGTCTTATGTTGGACCGTATTTAACCTTATGAGTTACATCGAACATCTCCATGTTGGAGTTTCAGTATTTCTATTTATTTTGTCCTCTCTCTAGCACTGGACAGTTTTGAAATAAACCAATGAGTTGCATCAAACTAAGTATCCTAATATACATAATGTGATGCTTAAACACAATTTTAAAGGCAAATTAAAATGTTCACCGTATAATAAATTATTTTTGTGATTATTTATAAAACATAATATTATATAAAGCCTGAAGCATCAGAATCAGCATTGATATCATCATAAGTAGTAGGTATCAGCTGCAGAAAATCCTGATCAGAGCATCTCTAATGTATAATACAATGATCGATTCTCAACATTTTCTTATATTACATAACAGTGCCCTCCACTAATATTGGCACCCTTTGGTAAATCTGAGCAAAGGTTTAAAATTAAAAAATTTACAAAATTCAAAAAAATTTAAGTAAAACTATTGAAAATTTGGAGAAATTCCTGTGATGAAATAAATGTCTTTCTTCGATACTTGTTGACCACAATTATTGGAGAAAATATCTCTTGAGTATATTCCCATATTCATATTCACAATTTTGGGTGATTATGGACTTCAAACTGTCCAGCCATGTTTTTTCTGATTCGCAGAAATATATATAGGAGCAAAACAAAGGCCAAATTCATCTACACAATGAGAATTTTTTTTTAAATTATTTTTATATATATTATGATGTGCTGCAAAAGATAATTGAACTTCAGCAATTAGTGAAGTGGCTTTAAGAAAAGAGCTAAACAATTGAAAATGTCCATTTCCACCATCAGGGAAATAATGAAGGATTTCCAATCAACATACAATGTTAGGAAACTGCCTGGAAGAGGATGTGTGTCTCTATCATCCTAATACACAGCGATAAATAAAGACTCTTCAAAGATCACAGAATTGCAAAAAATAGTTTAAAAACTGTTAAAACAAATAGTCAAACAGCCACATCTGCACATGCTGTGTGGGAGGGTTTAAGAAAAAATCTCGCTCATCCAAAAACAATCTCCAGCATGTTCAGTTGTCAGACAGGACTGGAACTACCAATGGGACTGGCTTCTATGATCAGATGAAAATTAGCTTTTTAATAATTTAATAACAATGATTCAAACCCAAACATAAAAAAAAAAACACAAGAATTAGTCACTGAGCACAAAATGAAGTTTTTGCCATATCTGTCCCAATCCTCTGACCTGAACCCGGCAAGAAAAGAGTGAGGTGAACTAAAGAGAAGCACCAACATGGAGCTGGTATTCTGAAGGATCTGGAGTAATTCTGGATGAAGCAGTGGTGGTCTCTTTTCTCTTATCAGGTGTTCTCCAAACTCTTCAGACATTGTAGGACAGGGGTCACCAAGTTCAGTCCTGGAGGGCCTGAGCAGAGTTTAGCTTCAACTTGCCTCAACACCTCCCTTGAAGTTTCAAGTATACCTAGTAAGAGCTTGATTACAAGATTACTACTACTTGATTACTACTTCAGGTGTGTTTGATTAGAGTTGGAGCTAAAATCTGCAGGACACCGGCCCTCCACGACTGAACTCCTGTTGTAGGAGAAAAGAACGTGCCAATAATTGTGGCCAACATGTGTTGGAGAAAAACATTTATTTCATCATCAGTTTTTCTCCCCACTTTAAAATGTTTAACTTCAACGATCAAAAAGATAAACAAAGCAGATTTATTTTGACAGCCACCTTTGCTCAGATGTACCAAGGGTGCCAATATTGGAGGGCACTGTATATACACACTATGGAAAAACATTCTGGGTTCCCCAGAACCTTTAAGTCAACAGATCTTTGACGTATGTTAATGTAGCCCGGTAGCCTTATTTACACTTTCCTTTCCTTTTCAACTTTATAGCATGTTGTTCATCTGGGTTCTCGCCTAGTTCATCGGAGTTCAAACACAGTTAGCGTGGGTTTATTGGAGTGCAGATGTAGCTAATCAACAATAATTCAGTCTATTTATTTATTTGACAGCATTGCCAACTACTGACCTGGCACGAATAATAGCTTCTTCTTTTTTTTTTTAAGCCATTTTTGTGAATTCCTGTGAACCCTAACCCTTCATTCAAAATTGGTGAGACAAAAAGAAATCGCATCAGTGTTTAAAATGTGACTCAGCTCTATTTCATTTCTAGCCTATATGTAAGATTAAAGACAAAAAGCAGTACCTGGATAATATACAACATATAGTGTGAAGAAATGATGACAGAATTTACATCTTTGAGTGAATTATCATTTTAAAGATGGTCTATTTAGGTTGACTGAAATTAGATGTTTTAATATTTGGTTACTTGTCTTTTTTATTACAGTTTCCTTCCACATTAAAGTTCTTTTTCATGCCCAGAACACGTTAAGGACATTGAGCTGGATGTTGCATAAGCTCAGAGCTACACGTGATTTACTAAACATTGCAGTCTCACGTTTATGTGAATGAAGCGTCTGCAAAATTGGCTCAAGTGTAAGCGAGCGTCTGACCCGCTTTCTCTCTTTCCTGCTTCATATTCCAATTATATAAATGCAGTTTAAAGAAGGCATGGGGTGAATAAAATTAGGTTAGATCTTATCCTCTCCCACCATTTAGATGGGACAGCTTGCGCAGAAACACCTAATGCCTTTGATATAATCAGGAAAGAATACAAGCTTCCTTGTTTACACCAAATGTAGGTTAGTATACATGTAAGGAGATGCGGCTATATAATCCAGGCATGCGTGCTGGAAAGTGGGAGGGTTCGGGGGGAAACATCTGGTGCTTTTGTGGGGCAGCCTCACGTGCCTCACCTGCTGGGCTGAGCTCACCTGCCTCAAGAGTGAGTGTGGGATTAGGACCCGCAAGACCCAGTTTTCTTTTGATTTTCCCATAATGCTTAGCTCTTCGAACACACATGCACGCACCTGACAAGGATCAGCCCCAGTGAAGTGGAGAGGCAGGGGCTGGGGGAGCATATATAGAGATGTCTCACCGTGTTGACTTGTGTGTTTCACGCAGGGCCTTGGCCAAAGCAGAGGCAGCAGAGACTGACGGCGCAGATTTAACAGGGCGGATGCTGAAGACGCCCTCTCCCACAGCAATGGACGAGTCGCAAGAGGTGCCCAAGCTACCTGTGAGTACACTTCACCTACTGACCAGTCCGGAGAGAAGAAGTGCTCATGCGGAGCTGACAAAGAGAGTCGACTTCTTCTTTTTTTTCTTTTTTGTTGAGATTTTTTCAAATAAGGAAAAGTGTATGTTTTGGTGCTTAATTGAAATCACTATTTAATCATTTTGATTGCTTGTCAGTCTTAATGATGGTACTGTCACTGCTTGAAATATTACACATTATTTTATTAAATGATATCAGCTACTGTTACTCATTTAAAACTGTGAGAGACATAACTCTTTTTGTTGTTGTTTTGATTGAATAGGCAAAGAAAGCTCGGCATGATCCAGAAATGAGACAGGAGGGTGATTTACAGTAGGTGCATTTTATATTTTCATATATAGCTTGCATATAGCTTACTGGTTCAGGATTGATACAGATCAAGGACCTGGATATGAGATTGTAATCTTGCTTTATTACTGTTGTGCCCTTGAGCAAGGTTAAAAAATGAGGGGAGGGGAACAAAGAGTGTCTTGTCCGAGTGATTTTATGATTTCCTTTTGGACAATTGCCAATCTTCAATCACACTTTTTATTATATTTTAGCAAAATGTCAAGACATTAAAAAAAAAGCATCAGAAGGACTGCAATCACTGTCTTTCTGCCATTCAATTTTGATGATGACAAGTTTCAGGCGTCATCTTAAAGGCTTATCTTAAGAGCTGTTTTTTTTTCGTTAATAAAACTAAACGAAAACCCATTCAATTGTTATATCCTTTTCTTTATATATATTTATAATCTGCCTTTTCATTTAAATTTACAAACCACTGTGAATTGAGAAAAAATATACATGAACCATCATAAACAGATCTGAATTAAATCAAAAACCATTGAATATCTGTTATATCCGTTTCAGTATTAGTGATTGTGAACAGTGATGATTGTTGATGTGTTGATTCTTGAAGTGAAGAACAGGACAGGGTTATGAAAGTTGTTATTTCACAGAAGTGTGGGCGCTAATAACAGCAGTGACTCCCCTAACCGGAACAAATCAACAGCTCAGTCAGAGGTCAATTCATATCCACCGTCATCTGTCGCTCACTTGCACACCAGTAAGTAGCTTTTTTAACAGTTTTGCTTAACTTGCATTACATAATTAAGTCTCTTGTTGAATTGATAGTCCTTCTGAACGAAACACCTTTTATGTTATTTTAAATAGTGTCTCTACATGTATTTGAGACATAACCCTTTAATGTCTCTGACAGTGCCTGGAGGTCCAGATCGGACAAATCAAGACACACTATCAAGATCCCAGGGCTGTGTCTCAGAAAATGCATATGATCACAATGGTAAGGCTGATTGCTGTCATGCTTAGACATATATTTAAAACGTAATACATTGGTAACAAAATATCCTACTTTTGTAATAGCAGTGACGTGCAAAGACCTCACCACAACCACAGCCACCGAATATACCTCACAGATCTACCAAGGAAGCAAGTAAGTTCGAAAGGTTGTTTCAAAATGGGTTAGGATATTTTTTAAATATAGTCGTCCATCGATCAGTGTAAAGGATCAATGTAAGTCAATATGGATTCAATGACCCTGTTTGCTTGCATAATACACATTGCTGGTCTTAATGTGCATTTGCATAATGCATTAATAAATGTTTCAGTAATTCAAATTTTAGTTTTATATTTTATATATATAATTAAGTTTTTAAAATGTAGTTGTGTGTTTTTGCAAATAACGCTTTATATATATGTGTGTGAAAATATATACATTTATTATTAATTATGTGTGTGTGTGTGTGTATATATATATATATAATATATATATATATACAGCTCTGGAAAAAAATAAGAGACCACTGCAAAAAAAATCAGTTTCTTTTGGGTTTTCTTCTTAAAACTGTTCATCTTACCAATACAAATCAATGCACGTTTGTGCCATTTTTTATGAACTGCCATCTTTGAAGTATTAAGGATAGAAGCAACTTGACGCTCACTGAATCCTTGTGACAGTAAAGCTTGGATTGAGACCTTTTTTTTCTTTATTTAAAACCTTTCTTTTTACTGTTTCTGGCATGTTTAGTGTTTATTTTTAAATGTCTAATTACGTTTGGACGACTTCTAGCATTTTTTTTACTACTCAACTGGTCACATTGCAAGAGGAAAGTGTTGATTGGAGCAGTGCTTTTTATACTTATCCAGTTAATTGTTATTATCCCGTCAGTTGGATTCACATGCTCACCAAATAAGTACCTCAATAAACAGAATGAAGTATGTTTGTGTAGAAATTTTAACAAAGACTGGCATGAAATGCTTGTCATAATCAAAGAGATACTGATTTAGGAGTAAATTGCAGTAGCCTCTTTTTTTTTTCCAGAGCTAGCTATATATATATATAATATGGAAAGCAAATTGTCTGTGAAGTTAGGTCAATTAGACTGTGAGGGCATTTTTTTTCTTTCAAATAACATTCTCTAATAAATTAATAAGACCTGAGATGCATATTAAAGAGTAGCAGTTATGAAGATCATACTAAATATCACAGATTAACTAAATATCAGAGTAAATAGTAAATAGACTTCACCCTCATTTGTTCAAGTAAATATGACATCTAACCAAACTAAAGTCTTTAGCAGTCTCCCTACATTCAGCTGTGTTATTGAATAACTAGTAACTATCCTCCATTATTCTTCAGCACCGCTGTCACTGCATATGCCAGTCAAGTGGCTTTCCCTTCCATGGGCCAGTCAACCGTATACAGCGGCTTTCCTCAGTCCAGCCAGACGTACGGACTGCCACCATTTGGTCTGTGCTTCACTTAGTTGCCGTCTGTGCTTTAGTTCATCTGAACACTTCACCCAAACTCATTCCACTTAACCCTCACCCTGCATTCACTACGCCTGCACTCAGTTTAGTTCATGTCTCAATGTTACATCCTGTTCTTAACATCCCTCTAATTACCTCTTTCATCTCTGCATCCCCTCTCTCCTCCACCCTTTGCCCTCTCCCGCTCCATCTATCCATGCACGGCCTCAGGCACCATGTGGCCAGGCTTAAAGACAGATTCGCGGCTGCCCGAGGCACCCTCTGTTGGTCAGACAGGGTTTCTCAGCTTCAGCTCAGCCTATGCCTCAACCCAACCCAACCAGATCCACTACTCCTACCCCAGCCAAGGCAAGCCTGCTACCGCTCGCTCTTTCTCTCTCTCTCTCTCTCTCTGTATCCATACTCTCTACACCTCAAAACCTTAGCAATACGGGACCTCTGAGAAGACCCACCCAGTTCCATCAGTCAAAACCACTTCCATTAACGCTCATACAGCATTGCATTCAGTAATACTTCCCATGACCGTACTTTTCGATATTCTGTATAATTGTTCTTCTTCCCCAATCAGGTTCCTGTTTCACTACATCCAGTGTGTACACTAACATCCCTCCAGCGACTGCTGTGACCACAACTGCTGGAACACATCAGGTGAGTCCACCTGCAGACAAAAGAGGAAATCAGTCAATGTTTGAAAGGATGACATTACTAATATGAGCATGCTGGGTAAAAAAAATATTTTTTTTGATAATCCACTTTAGACATTCTACTAATAAGTAACTTTGCAACGACATCAACTAGCAGCCATAAGAATATTAGTAAACTGTCTGCTTAATACCTTTTAACTCTGAGATTTTTTTAGACATCGGAGAGTATTCAGAGAGTATTCAGACCCCCTTTAATTTTTCACTTCTTGTTATATTACAGCCATTTGCTAAAATCATTTGTTCATTTTTTTCCTCATTAATGTACACACAGCACCCCATATTGACAGAAAAACACAGAATTGTTGACATTTTGCAAATTTATTAAAAAAGAAAAACTAAAATATCACATGGTCCTAAGTATTCAGACCCTTTGCTCAGTATTTAGTATACCTGCTTTTCATACCTGGATTTGGTGATCCTTTGCCAGTCCTCCTTGCAGATCCTCTCCAGTTCTGTCAGGTTTGTTGGTAAACATTGGTGGACAGCCATTTTTAGATCTCTCCAGAGATGCTCAATTGGGTTTAAGTCAGGGTTCTGGCCGGGCCATTCAAGAACAGTCAAGTAGTTGTTGTGAAGCCACTCCTTATTTTAGCTGTGTGCTTAGGGTCATTGTCTTGTTGGAAGGTAAATCTTCGGCCCACTTTGAGGTCCTGAGCAGGAGAACGTTTTGGTCCAGGATATCCCTGTACTTGGCCGCATTCATCTTTCCCTCGATTGCAACCAGTTGTCCTGTCCCTGCAGCTGAAAAGCACCCCCACAGCACCACCATGCTTCACTGTTGGGACTGTATTGGACAGGTGGTGAGCAGTGCCTGGTTTTCTCCACACATACCGCTTAGAATTAAGGCCAAAAAATTAAATCTTGGTCACATAAGACCAGAGAATCTTATTTCTGACTATCTCGGAGTCCTTCAGTCCTGACTGGTGGAGGGCTGCAGTGATGGTTGACCTTCTACAATTTTCTCTCATCTCCCGACTGCATCTCTGGAGCTCAGCCACAGTGATCTTTGGGTTCTTCTTTACCTCTCTCACAAAAAATGTCAACATTTCTGTGTTTTTCAGTCAACATGTGGTGCTGTGTGTACATTAATGAGAAAAAAAAAAGTTAAATGATTTTAGCAAATGGTTAATTTAAGGGGGTCTGAATACTTTCTGTACTTACTGTATGTGCTTTCAGTGAAAACACTTATAGCACTCATAAATGTTATTAATAGGTGGAACATAATAAGTAACCTTTTTTTATTCTTCTAAGCAAAAATTCTTCCGGTTTGAAAAGCAAAGTCAAGATTAAGTCTTGAGGTGTGACGTAGAGCCGCCCTTGCTCTGTGATACAGATGAGCATGCATGCATGATGGAGTACATTCATCTAAACTTTCTTATTAATACCAGGATATAAATGCAGCCTCCTTTCTTTTACCTTGTCAGTCATTTTGCGTTTCATCTTCTTCCCCTCTCCTCTTTGTATATTATTTGTGTTGTAGACCAGGGGATAAATTGGACCTCAATTAGAATATCCTCTGTGAACCCCTCTATAGTGGACAACAATCCAGAACTGTTTACAATGTATCCTATACAAATTGCTTTAGAAAGGCATGGGCGTAAATCCCGGGGGGGATCATAATGAAAAAAAAATTGCACTGTCTATTGTGAAAAATACACGTACTTATAACTAAAAAATTATTTTGTAAGTGGAAATACAAATGCAAAAAATGCATTTCAAAATAGTTGAGCTCCCCCTCCCCTTCAACACAGTGGTTTGGCCCACTGACTACTATCCCAGTTCATCTCACCTACACCTGCAAGTCAGGTATGTGACTGCGCCTCTGTACAATAGTAGTTGTTGAACTCCAGTAAGTAGGGAATTTCATTCACTTTAAATAAAGCGATTCTCTTTAATGTAGTTGATGCTGATTCGTTAATAAATTAGTTGTGGCAAAAATGCTGATTATGCTATGTTAGCGATTAAAACGTTACTTATCTATTTAATGCTAGCTTCTTCGCAATAGCTTGTTGCATAGTGCACTGCAAATAACAGTTATTCAGTGCCATACTGAATATGCTTTTTTTTGTTCATTCACGTTTATCACACTAATTTACTACATACGTTGGCAGACAGATATCATTTTATAAAAAAAAATGTGACAGTAGGAGACTTTATTCCATATGTGGACATTTGAACAGCATCCAGAGAAATCTGTAGAGATTCTTGTTGCAATGCAGAAATTTAGTGAATCCTGATTTAGGCAGGTACTGAAAGATTGCATATATACAGTATATATATGTACATGTATATACGTCACCATACCCCCAAGCCTTTAACATTGACCAATCCTTCCTATGTATTTGGGGCAAGGACAGACTAAACCATTCTTTTGAAAATGAGGGGTTAATGGTAATCGACAGAGTGTTTGTCTTTCACACACGGTCAGGTGCTTAAATATGAAAAGTGTGCACGCAAACATCTGCCATCTTTTTGTTTTTGGTTACTTTGATTTATTAATTTACACTCTTCACTGTTTTCTCATGTTCCATGTCCTCTGCTTAATGATATGAGCAGACCTTGCAACCTCTGGATTAGCAAACATTAGACGTTTAGTTCTAAGGGAGACACACTCATAATTGATATGGCATGGGTATTAATTACTGAACATTTTATCTAGGGCAAAGCTTTCACGGTCCTAAACTCTGTTTGTTCAGACTGTTCAGCTGCTGACAGAGGCATTGCTAACACTAAGTGGATCTTGGAGGGATTTTGGAAGGTGGAGAGTTAAAGAAAGAGCAGCAATGCAGAGTGGTTGCTTTGTGTTTCAACTAGTCTTCCACGCCATCTTGA
Source organism: Enteromius treurensis (assembly GCA_032275025.1). Lineage (NCBI taxonomy): Eukaryota > Metazoa > Chordata > Actinopteri > Cypriniformes > Cyprinidae > Enteromius > Enteromius treurensis. The sequence continues at coordinate 4,519,802 of JAUCMU010000039.1, forward strand.
CTCCTTAATAATTAATCATCTCTCCCCCATCGTGCCTCTCTCTTCATCATGCATGCATGCTGATTCATTAGAGGTGTTTGTTAAAGTAAGCATCACTCATTTGGTATATAGGATTAGCATTTAGACAAACCATAACATTCAACATTTCTAAACAATTTAACAATTTAGTTTTTTCCAAACGCATAGATCCAACAAATTGGTCAAACTGGACATAGTCTTCCCTAAAAATGCTTATTATTTACAGCAGTAATCTGACACTAATTACATTTAAACCTAACAAAATTCTCTAAATGGATTTATAAGAAGTAGTTATTACTCCACCAACTGTATGACACTATTAACAACAGCTCTATATTGTTGAACCAATGTGGTTTGACCATACATGCGACACAGTTACTAAGGTTTTGCAAGTCTTGACTAGCAAGCAACATCCTAGAAACCACATAAAACATCCTAAATCAGTGGCCAAAAACAAACAAGAAAACCTCATAGCAACACCCTAGAAACTACAAACAAACCCTCAACAGTGGCAACACACCAACAATTACTCAGGACACCTTAGCAACTGCATAAAAAACACCCTAGAAACCACAAACACCACCCTGCAATAGTGTCAACACACCAGCAATCACTCATAACACCTTAGCAATGGCATAGCAACACCCTAGAAACCATAAACAACACCCTGCAATTGGCAACACACCAACAATCACTCCGAACATCTTAGCAACCTCATAACAACATCCTAGAAACCTTAAACAACACACTTTAACAGTGGCAACACACCAACCATCACTCAGAACACCTTAGCAACCTCATAGCAGCAACGTAAAAACTACAAATAAAACTCTCATTAATGGCAACAAACCAACAATCAGTACATCTTAGTAATCGCATAGTAACACCCTAGAAACTATAAACAACACCATAAATACCTTAATGAGCATATACTGTAGCAACACCCTAGTAACCACAAACAACACCCTACAATAGTGGCAACAAACTAACAATCACAACCATAAAAATATAGCAACACGCCAACAATCAAAGGTCACTATTGTAGGGATTTATGTGGTTTGTTTGGTGTTAATTTGTGGTTACTAAGGTATTCTGAGCGGATGTTGGTGTGTTGTTACAATTATAGGGTGCTTTTTGTGGTTTCTAGGATGTTGTTATTGGGTGTTTTTAAAGGTGTTTATTACACTAAGGTGTTCTGAGTGGTGCTATGTGATTGCCAAGGAGTATAGACATAACACCCTATAATTGTGGCAATAAACCAATAATCTATGCAACTGTATAATGTAGTTCTTTCTATTTATATATATATATATATATATATATATATATATATATATAATAATGTAATAACATGTAATAACAGCAAGGTCAAAACGCTGATGGTCATCAGAGCTGCTCAGTGGAGCAGAGACTCTGTCCTGTATCAGACCATCACTCTGAATGCCAGTGTGCAGCATCATGTCCACCCCTGCATGACCTTAACATACAATAAAACACTACATTTTTCAAACATTACAATTAACTGAATCTCTAAAACTTAACATATGAAATGACATGATTTTTAAAGTATGTTAAACATACTTTAATTGTCTGTAATGATGCTGAGTAAGAAATACAAAACAATAAAAACAAAAATGGCTCAAATTCATTCCGGATAAATTCATTCAGAGTTCATTAAGTGAATGATTTGTCAGATTGATTCAATTTCTGTACCTCAGAGTCTGTGAGTATTTTTGTGTTGCTCAACAAAATAACCTATTAATAAGACATTTCTTCATTGTTTAGATTACACTGGTTACACTTTATGGTTGTTTTAAGTGGCGTGAGTGAATACAGCATATTACAAAATCAAATAAACATGCCAATATTTATAAGTTATTGACTTTTGTCACATAATTGTCTCTAATGTTATTGCATTTTGTCATTGATGAAATTATTCAGACAAACATTGCATATGATGTTATGTTCATAAGAACTGATACACTATTTAATTTTATCCCAAATCTCTGATGTAAGGTTCTGTCCGAAATTGATTCATATTTGATTATGGCTTTGATTTCTGTTAATTAGATTTTTCTTTCCTCTCCAGAGAGACACTAAAGGGCAGTTTCTCTTGGATCATGTGTGTAATCACTACAGCCTGCTGGAGAAGGATTACTTTGGCATCAGATATGTGGACCCAGAGAAACAGAGGGTAACTACACAGTCACAAATCACAAAAAATGAACTCCTGCAAAAGTTTTTTTACACTAATTAATAACTGCACAATTAAACTTACTGTTTTCGCCCCTGAATAATAATAAAAAAAGGTTATTGCAACTTTTTAACTTCCAATTTCGAGTTATAAAATCAGAATTGTGTCGCAATAACTTTCTTTTATTTTTTAATTCAGTGGTGGAAACAGGCCTCCATTCAAGACTGTGATTTCAGGATTTTGTTTATGAATAGTAGTTCAAAGTACATAATTTATTTGAAGTAGAACCCAAACTTTTGAACCTTTATGTGAACTACAGAACAAAATCTAACAAATCCTAAACATACTTGTTTTTACACTGTGACCAGGGTAGATTTTTCATCCTTACGTATCATACTGGCTTTAAATTCAGAACAAAGTTGCCATGACAACCGACCAAGGGGTTTTACCCTACTGTATGTACGACAATGTTTCTTCAGTCGAGCAGAAAACCTCCCAGCAATACTGCAGTGAATTATTTACAGTCATTTATGTTGTAATATTAATGTCTGTTATAGAAAAAGTGAGTGGGAATGTTGTTTACGACCATTTCCTGGGCAGGATGATTGTCCAAAGTGCTTACCATAAAAATGTTGATTTATCACCATCTTGAGCTTTCAGTGCACAGCAGTCAATAATTTCTGTCTCTTGTTGTTGTTTTACAGCATTGGTTGGATCCGAGCAAACCAGTCGTGAAACAGATGAAATGTAAGTTATTTATTTGGTTTTTGTCTTCAGTGTAGCAGATTCAGCTGTATCAGTAGACGTTGGGAACATAGTGTCACCCTTTCATTAGCACAAATTCAAACATTTCAAGTTTTTAGCTTTTCCTGCTTGAAGCTCACAGATATGCTAGGGAATATGCAATGGGAACTGGAAATGTTGCACCACAGCTCAACATTTCAGGAGATCATGATTTAACCTTTACATCACAGCTAATAACATAGTCTTACGGTAAAGGAGAAAGTCATATCTAGAAAAAAATAAAATTAAATAATTTCATGAAACTCTTTCATGAAGCGCATCAGAAACCATTTGTCACAGACTCAAAGACTGCAATGAGGCGGATATCCACATAAACTCAGGATTTATTCAGGGATAATCAGAAACAAGGTCCGTATTCAACTGAACGTCATCAAACTTAACTCAGTATTATCTGGTTTTCAATTGTGGACAATGCAGCAGAGGAGGAATCCCGGGATGCAGGTAAGTCTTTGAGTCCTCAAGGTGAAGGTAGGTGACAGGCATGGAGCAAATGATAACATTGAGACCATACACAGAAGGATGAAAGGTGCGTCGTTATATACAGTAGTGGTGATAGGGAACAGGTGTGTGTAATTAGAAGTCTGGCGACTGAGAGCGGATGAATGGGGCTGGTGCACTGGGATCCAAAGGGGGCGTGGCTGGTGGCTCTGTGACAGTACCCCCACCTCCACGGCCATGTCCTGAAGCCCTCGATTGACGAGAAGGATGGCCACGGTTTCTGGGAGCAGTACGATCTGAGTGGAGCTGATGGTACTCACTAAGTTAGGTAGGATTCAGGATGTCATGATCTTTACTCTGGACCATAACCCTCCCAATCCACCAGACACTGTAGTTGTAGTTGGACTCTGTAAGATGGCGCCAGTGTGTAAGGCCTGCCGTCCGTTGTCTGTTGTGCTGACACGTTTGTTAGTTTTAATGTGTTTTATATGTGCCTTTTTACAAAATGTCTCTTCACTTTTAACTTATGATTGTCAAACATTATTCGACATTAAAGTCATCTCCGAAGAGCCACTCCGTGTCTCTAAATATGGTTCACAGTTTGCTACTCCTCCTCTGTCGAATATACCTGACTATCTGCGTCGGCTGCCTGGTCCTTTGCCGGGTCGGAAGC
>JAUCMU010000039.1:4552166-4565496 GCA_032275025.1 Enteromius treurensis
GCTACATACCTTCTATGTACATATCAGAGAACAATTTAAAATATTCTCTCAATGCATTCTATGGCACCTTTAAGCAACGTACGAAGAATGAGCCCCAGGAACAGACTCTGATGTGACTGCAACTGAAATACTTGCCTAAATATGTATATTAATAATAAAATTGTTAAAAAAATTAAGAAATGAATCTCTCTTTTTTGCTGTGCACCTAAATAGTTTCATAAATGATTTATTTTGAAATTCACATTTAATGTGTTAGTGAAGGACCGAACAAAATGCAAGTGTTTTTTTTGTTTTTTTTTTCATTCTGAATTATCCTCAGTTCTGTTATTTGTGTCGCATGGTCTGTAAAACCCTCTATAGAGACATGGTGATGGAAAATAATTATATTCCAATGCTTATGTCAGTGGATTATTAACAATAAAGAAATAATAATGTTCTAAAAATGTGTGTAATGTGCAAGTGTGAGAACGCTTGACCTTTTTTTCTAACAGGACATTGCCATCTGCTGGCGCTTTTGAGAAACCCAATTAGATAAAGATGTAACTATATCCTGGCTTCATTCGTTTAAAATTTACTCTTTATATTCTCTTGATATTATGGAGTTTAAATTTCCAAAAATAATTTTTTAAGGCCTCATTATTACTTGTTTGTGCTCCAAAAAGAGTGTCTCAAGTCATTGAAACCACTGACTGTTCATGATTTGTTCATTTTTCAAGTATAGGCTGCAAGTTAAGTTTTGCTTGGATACAGTGTCCTAGGCTACATATTCATATATTCCGCTTTGATGCAACTAGAATATTCGTGATCTCTATTCTTCTCAACCTTTAAGTCAGTCACAATAAAGTACATGAAGGCTGTACTTCATTCAAAGTAGGCACACTCAATGAATTGTAAATTATTTTTCATTGTACGGATCAATTCAGAACACTATCAGCAGCTAGATCATTAAGAGTTGTGATTTATAGAAATGTGTACACAAGTATTGATACATGTATAAATATGAAGAGATGCTGTTTTCATGTTTTGAAGTGTATTTTTCATTCTAATTTGTATTTTTATTCTAAACTATTTGAAAACATAACTCAATGTTTTATATATGGTATGGTTTTATGTTTGGCATGTATTCATCCTTTAGAAAAAGCTCCAAAAAGCAGTTTTTTTGCAGCAATGGCATTTTTTGGTTGCCCATAGAAATATATTTGTAAGTGTTAATACAAATATAGTAGTGTAAATTCAGCCTGTGATGATTTTTTTATCTGGCAATGATATAAAAAGCATATCTTTATTTTGAATTATTTTTTATTATTGTTTTTTGTTGTTGTTGCTTTTTTACATTTAATAAAACAAAAAAAACAAACAAAAAAAAAACTTGTAATATAATACAGTTAGTGTTAAAGTTATAATTTAAAATTCAACCTTCAACCCACAGGGGAAACTTGATTTTTTCCCCCCATTCATAAATGTAAGCATCTCTGGTCAAAAACTAGTCTTTGTCCTGCAGAGGGCAGTATGGCAATATTTTGATTTGAACAGTGAACTTGTTACAGATTATGAGGTCACCTCATGACAAAAACAGTCCTGACTCATGATTGCAACAGCCTTTTATTTGTATTACGCAGCTGGAGGTGTGTTCTTAAAAAACAGATAAAAACAACTTTAAACCACAGTCTCGTCTCGTAATTCATTCACATAGGGACGGTTTTTTTTTCACCTTCATCTTATCTCTGTTGACCTGAATGGACAAGTATCGTAGACAGATCGCCTCCAGGTAGCCCTGCAGTCCTTACACGATAAAATCATTTCAGCAAACACAAGGTTTGAGTTAAAGCACATAAACACGCATAACAAGCATTTCCATTGTTAACTTCCTCAGACTTCATGTACAAACCGTTTAGTGTCCGGCACTCACCCGAACAGAAATATCTTTCACGTGAGCCCTTTATTAGTCCGATTTAACCGTCTTCTGCTCACACAACATAAAAGCATCATGGAAAAGGTCACCAGTAAAAAGAGTTGTGCTGAAAACTGAACGTGTTACAGGAACCGCAGTCATCTAAAAATCGCACTCCTGGCCGAGCAGAGCAGGAAAGCGGTAGAAAGAAAAGAGAGAGTGAGAAACTAATTTTGCCCACGATTCACATTATCGTCTGGCTTTTTCAGACAATCGTGATCATTTGAGGCAAGATTAGGGTGTCGGTCCTCATGCAGGGTCAAAGGTCAGAAGTCGCCTTTGCCTATCGCCTTTGCCGTTTCTCAAGTCTCCGAAAAGCCATGGCACTATCCGCACCACAGTCCGAGTGAGGCACCAGTGGGGTTTTCATTCAGACCGAAACAGTTTGTATGTTAATAGCAAATCAGCAAAGTGCATCAGTTGTGGCCCAGTCCGTGAAGTTCAGCCCGGTTTCAGAACAGCAGGGTGAGGATGCAGTCACATGATGCAGCACTTATTCTTGAAAATGTGTGGGTGCTTGTAGCGCAGTCTCTGTTTGGGCCGATATTTCTCTAGATACGTCAGCTGCTTGCTGTTTATTGCACCCCTGCGCTTCCTGCGAACACAGAAAATTAGCATTAGTGTGTTGATTTACACGCGTCACGTTCCAACCGACCGAAAACCAGGCAGATAAAAATTGCTTGCCATCTCACGTTTCAGCCCACTCGACTGAAAATAGCAGTGATAATATAACCATAACCAAAGGGGTGGAGCTTATAGGGTTAATTGTGAAAGCTTTCAGATTGGCCTTGCTATCAAAAGGCGCTCTGGCAAGCGCAAGCAACTAGCGTTAAAAGATCCACTCATGTGAACGTAGCAATTGACGTCAAGAGCTCAAGGTCTGTGGTTCTTGAAAGCAGACAAGAAAGAGATGTACGCACTGTCTGATGAACTGGATGGCATCTTCATACTTCATCCCACTTTCAATCAGCGCCACGGCCACAAGTACTGGAGCTCTGCAAAAACACACACACACACACACACACACACACACATTTTCAGAGAGGTGCGACATTGACCTATATGTGTGTGAGAGATCTCTTGCAGAAACACTGTTGAGACACGTACACTACACTAAAAATCAAGGATTGGACAATTAATTAGCATATTCATTTCTTGTTTTTATTTGGTACTTCTCTATTACATGCAAGTTTACATAATTTAAAAATGCTTGCCAAGCTACATGCCATTTTCATTCTGTTTGTTAATATCTGATGTCATGCAGCATTTTTAAGTGGTCTAAATGTATTTATATTGTCGGTGGAGGGTGTAGAACCATAAAATGTTCAACCAATCATATTATTCGGTCTGAACATTACAATAGGCTGCCTGCCACCCTATCAATTATAGTCAATAGGCCTAAGGTTAATTTAAAAACAAGCATTATGGTATCAAACCTGGCAACCCCAACACACACAACTTTACTGTCTCATTAGAAAAGCTCAATTGTTCCATGACCTCAGATAGATCTTAGTAGCTGTACAGTGAAAAACAGATGAAGCAATGCCGCTTCATCATGCAAAAATTAATATTTCACAATCCTAAAGGTCAAGAATCGGGCAAAGTGAGAAAACAATTTTAAAAAAGGTGAGTAGTGCAAAAAACTAATTGTAAGCATTCTGGGTGGTTGTTACGCCCCGAGTCACATTAAGAGCCCACCCTTGAATCTCTACTTTATTCTCGTCTCTGCATGTGACTCCCACCCCCCCCTTTAACGTCCACAAGATCTTTCCTTCCACTTTATTGCCAGCCAAGTGGAAAATCTTAAATCTGATCTCTTACAAAAGTAACAGCACCTCTCCTTAACAAGCCACAACTGAGGGATCCGTCCGGTCGATTTAGACAGCAAAGCAAATTTTTGTACTTAACCCTCAAAGCTTCCCTTTCAAACATACACCGCCCAGTAAAGACAGTCAAATCCTACAGCAGAACTCTATCTCTAAACAGCGTTGCCTTCTGAATAAGATGAAAACAAACGAGTCAAGCCAAAAAAACACTGGCGCTCTTTCAGAAGTCGAGACTGATTCTCTTTGGAAGTAGACGAAGTGCGTCAGAGACTGAGTTTTACCGCTCCAAAAGATGAGAGCAGCGAGGCCAGACTCCCTCCTCCTCCTTTTTAACGTCACTCGCTGTTTTAGAGCCGACGTTTGGGGTGTTTTGTTTCACTGTACGTGCGCCAACAGAGAGCATAAATACATCATACTCCTTATGAGACATACTGTTCCGCATTTGAGAATGACTGATTTTGTCATCACCCACTGAATTTTTGTTATGGTAAAAACAGCTTCCCATTCGTGGTACTGTCATGGGATGAGCACTAGGTAACTGGGAGCATCAACGTAGCGCTACAAAAATCCTAATCATGTGAGATAGACAGTCTGGCATAAAGGTCATGGAAAGAGCATGCGTTTGAGGAGGACAGTAATAACACATGCTCGTAAAAAGCAACCCTAATGTTTTGTCTTCAGCCTTCACCCCGATGCTTCTTAAAACAGCGTAGGACTGCAGCAGAGCGAGAGCACTTTGGGGAGTGTTGACTTTGGCGGAGCACTCTGGCCAGTTTAAAGCCTCTGTAGAGGTACCTCTCGCTCAGCTCATAGGGGAACTATCAACTTCCTCCACGGTTAATAGAGGAGAGGTTTCTCCTGGGAGGCCAGAGGTGCATAATGTTCTATAGAGCACATTCTTTTCCAGATTAAGGCCTCGAACAAGGCACCAGAGGTGGGCTTACTTATGGGCCACTAGACAAGAAATGAACCCAATCACCCCTGAGTTCCCAGGGCTGGGCATAAACCAGCTAGTTAAAGATGTGCTTACACCTTGAAGGCGATGCGATTGTGTTTCTGTAAGCTCATATACTGACCTTCCTAAGCCGGCCACGCAGTGCACAGCCACGCAGCAGCCGGGCTCTTCTACGAACCGTCTCTTCAGGAGACTCAGCCAGTCCTCCACGACCTTCGACGGAGGGGGAGCGCCGTCATCAAAAGGCCAGTCCTGGGGAGAAAAGAACAAGTTACACCTTACATCAGCACACAGAGAAAAATGACTTTTATAATCTTTAACTTCATATCTGTATGACTTACTTTCTTTTTCTGAACACTAAAAGAATAGATTTAGAAATATGTTGCTGGTTACCACTCACACTGAAAGACAAGCTTTGACTTTGAAAGTTTTTGTGAATTTTTTCACACGTGCAGAAGTGACATTTTGATTTTGTAGTGTTATTTTAATTTCATGGTTCCATTTCAAGTAAGTGACAAAATATTGCACCATGAAGCAGATCAAGTGAGATCTATTGTCTGCAGTCCCATTGGTAGTTGATTTGCTGCTCATTTGTATACATAAACTGTTCAGGGGTACGTTTCCCAAAAGCATCGTTAGCTAACTATGATCGTTAGTTTCACTGAACTCTATTGGTAACGACGGAACTAGCCACCATGGCTGCTTTTGGGAAACACACCCCAGACAGATTGTATTTGGTGGTTGTTTTTGCTCATTTTGCCTTAGTTTGGTGACTTTGACAATATATGAAGACAACATATTTTTATTTGTTTAGCTGTGTTTTTTTGTTTTGTTTTTAACCTCATAAAAATAACCGAACTACTTGGAATGCCTAATGAAAGAAAACATAATTTTTGAAAATTGTTAAAAACCGAGTTGTCCACTCTTTGGGATTGTCCAACATTAGTGGGTCAAGTTAATTGTGATGAACCACACCCCTTTTAAACTAATAGGACACCTGTGTGAATTGCAAAAAAATCTGAGAAGCTCTGAAGCTAGTGCACAATTAGTTTACAGGCGCCACCAGGTTTGCATTTAATGCAAAGACTTCCTAAATGTGACTTAAGTGTCCAAATACAGGTTGGGGCCACTGTATCAGGAGATCTGCTAGCTTTTTCTGTATACTTCTATACTTAGTTCTTTGTAAAAGTGGGTGATCCAGATGGTGAAGGTGCTGAGGGAGCATAGAGCACTGTGTGAGAACCATGTGAGGACCATTCAGAAATAACCTTCTGGGATGTGTCCCCTTATAATAATGTAACTTGGCTGCTTATGTAGCTTAAGTATGATGCATTTTTGGAGTTTCAAATGTGAATTGAAACCATAGTATCTTTTTGACACATCTGTTTTTAAAAACGTACTTGCTTATTGAACAACATAGAACCATTGTTAGCTCCAGCATCACGAATGTGGAATAAGAACTTATTTTTTGGTGTTTCGATGTGTTTTGCTGTACAGTATTTCCAGATGGCTGATTAAATGATTCCTCTTACGTCATAGTCCGGGCTTCCCCCAAGGAACTAAGGAACATTTGCACATGCACACTCGGTGGCTTTCTGATGGACTAAATAAAACACGTAGAATGAAATTTGTATGTAACAGTAAGTACTTCTAACCCCAGGTCAACTTTGAGATGCTATTTCCAAATGTTATAAGATGATGTAACTTGCAAGAGTTGGTTAACAATGCTTTTGGTTAACACATTCAGAACCTAGAATGGGAAAGGACACTACAAAATCGGAGATCAATGCTGCTAAATGGGTATTTGGAATCGAGGATTTCCCTGTCAACTGAAACGGTTAGTTTATTGAACCAAGGTGTAATACTTCTATACAGTTTGGGATGTTCAGATGCTGCTATAAAACTATATATAAAATATTTATTGTGCGATATTTATTATTTATGATAATATCATAATTGTTATTTTATCGATATGCAAGCTGACAGATTAAGTCACTTTATGAAAACCATTCACTGCGTGATGAAGAATACCGAATACAATGCCCTGATAATTCACGTTATGAAAGAAAAACATATACCTATATTGTTTAGTTTTTTTAATAAAATATAACACAGTTAAGTAATATCACACAAGCACACCGGTGATGTTTTCCTAAATAATTACTGCATGAGTTACTACATTTTAGACACCAAATGTTTGAGTTTTGCATGAAATTCGAAGTTTTGGCAACGAAATTTACTCTAAACAAAGAGAGCATTTGCGTGTCTCAGAGCAAAACTGTGGTGTTTCGTTCATATGAATTCATTTTTGAATGTGTCAGTGGGTCGATAATCCATTCATAAAGACAACCACTTATTTTATTTCTAAATAAATCAGCCATTTCAAATGAATCATTTGAGTGAATGATTCAGTAAATTATTCTTTAAGAGACTTGTCACCAGTGCTAATTTTGACAGCAAATTTTAATTTAGTCTTAGTCTTTTGACTAAAATGACATTTAGTTTTATTCATATACACACGAATGCAATTGAGGACTGAATTGAGTTCTCTCTTCCATCTCCAAACTTATTCATATGCCTGCTCTTCTCTTAATCCCACATATTGAGATTTTTGAATGTTTTATGAGACGTGCAGGAAGTGTATAGCTTATGAATACAGTTCATGTTAAGGATGTCCCGATCAGGTTTTTTTGCCCTCGAGTCAGAGTCATTTGATTTTGAATATCTGCCGATACCGAGTCCAGATCCGATACTTCTATAATACATAAAGAAGAGCGAAGAAAGAGATACAGGATGTTCATTATTTTTTTATTCAACTTATTTTAACATACAACTGTGTTAACAAACAGAGCACTTCTATGAGGAAGCTTCAACTATCAAGTATAAATAACATAATTTTTCTTCACTTTAGTCCAAACTCTCAGGTTTTTTTTTCCACCTCTTGCAATCCCAAGTTTACATATCTCACAGTTTGCTATAGCATTCACTACGCAGAGCCGTTGTTCACTGACAAGCTGCGCAAAATCATGCTGATAATGAACCCGAATTTGCGCAGCTCGTCAGTGAACAACGGCTCTGCGTAGTGAATGCGGGTCAATGTAAGACCGCCTTTACTGACAAGATGCGCAATACATTTCGCGCGATGATTATGATGCAGCCCTAAATGTTGTTGACATCAGCTTTATAATACCTTCAGACTGCAGACATACGCTTCAAGCTGCTTCCGTGTTCTACCAATAGCGTCTCTGCAACAAAGCGATGTCATGCCGCACGCGTTGCTGTTCCTGTGTGGAGTCAAGAGGTCTAATTCTGTGCCACCGCATAACTATAGATGTGTTCAAAAAATGATGAGAATATATAAACATATATATTCGAGTCCAGATCGGGAGGTAATGTCCGATTCCGATCTAATCTGAAATCACGTGATTGGGCCCGATTTCCGATCATGTGATCGCATCGGGACATCCCTATAAAACAAACACTAGTGTAAATGGGGCCTTAGAATTCTGAAATGTAAATGTGGAATTGTGAGAAAAACACACTGAGATTTCAAATTTAAACAGGGTCTGTGGCGGTTTCAGTCTCAGTTTTCCACAGGGGTAACCAGCAACAGGGTCTGAGATATAAACTTAGAATTCTGAGATGTAATCCCAGAATTCCAAGATAAAAATTCGGAATTTAAAAATACTAAAACACGTTTTTCTCAGAACTGCCTGTTTATTTTGCAAAATTGCAAGGAAAAAAGTCTAAAAGAGGATTAAATGTCACTATTAGTTTTTTTAATTTTTAACATCTGAATTGTAAGAAGAAGTTGCAGTGACCTTTATTATTTGAATATTCCTTAGCAGAAATATTACCACACGAATGATCTTTTTTTCCCTCCCAGTCTGGTCCTGTTTGATCTCTTTGTGAGTATTTTGGCTCATAATCTGGCAGAGCCGGCATACGATGCTGAGGTTGCTCAGCTGGAGTACATGTTGTTTCCTGGAGACCACGGCTTGTTCATCAGACTCAAAGGATTCAATCACAAACTGTCTGTGAGTTGAATAGTACTTTGATTCTTTTTGAATCTGATTCGTTTGAACAAGAGTAAAACGTCTATTTTTAATCCTTTAGTTGCTTCTGAACCTGATCGTAGACCACCTGGCCAACTTTAGCACCACCCCAAAAGTGTTTAGCATGTTCATTGAGCAGCTGAAGAAAACCTACTACATCATCCTCATTAAACCAGATCGACTTGGAAGGTGGGTAACTACAGATTTCAGACCTGCCATAATCTCCGTTCACATTATCTGATGCAGGTGAAGTCAGACTACCTGTGTTTCAGAGATGTTCGACTGCAGATCCTGGAGCACCATCGCTGGTCTGTGATGCAGAAGTACGAAGCCATCATGGCCGACCTCGGTGTGACTGATCTCATGGACTTTGTGAATCGATTCAAGACCGAGTTATTTGTGGAAGGACTCATACAAGGGAACATCACAAGAGCTGTGAGTCTCATTGGTGATTTATTTCCTTTTAAACATGTATTTACACTGTAATTGTTCTGTCATTGTTGTTATTTCTGCACAAACAGGAATCAAAGGAATTTCTACAGTATTTTATAGAGTAAGTTGACTGCTTCTTCTGTTTGTTAGATAGAAGTATCGTGTAAATGTTTTACGTGATATAATAATGTATGTAATATCTAAAGCATGTTACGTTGTAAGGCTACTTTATAAGTACAAAGAAGTAAAATAATTCTATATAGAATTATTTCTGTATAGTTTCTCTATAAACTGTATATTTTTAATCAGGGTTTTTCTAATGTTATGGTATCATGTTAGATGTAACATTACATTGCAAGGCTATTTCCGTAAATCTTACAAAATAAAAGAATTTTTTTTTTCAGTTTACTTACAAAAAATATATATTTTATAAAATTATTTTTTGTTAATTATGAGGTAGCATGTTAAGTTATCAAGTTCTTTTTGGAAGATAATAAAGTAAATATAATAGTAATAAAATAAAAAAATAAAAAATATATATATAAACTGTTAATTGACTTTAAAGAATAACTTTAATAAACTTTTTATTTATTAATTTTATGTACAAGAATGTTTATTTGCAATATTTAATCTTTTATATACTATAAAACATTTTTTCTTATTGTTGAGGTAACATGGTACATGTTATTCGTGTTACATTATCAAGTTACATTTTTGGAAGTAATATATCTAAATAAAATCACTTCATTTACTTACAAACAATTTCTACTTAAACTTACAGAAGGTAAATATTTTTTGTATTTTACTTACAGTTTATATTCAAGAATGCATACTTAGAATAGTTATTTTTTATATATTGTAAAAAAAATTGCATGCTACATGTAGTGCATTACATTATAATTTAATTAATTTAATTATAACGGGACATTAATTTAATAAATGTAAACTATATGGAGTTTTTTCATTATTTAACATTTTTAAGAATTCGATTATAGGGTAGCTGAAAAATTGTCCTACTCTTTTAAGGGGCATCACCTGTGCATGAAGAATTCATATTATAATAATAAAAACAAATGTAGAAGTTTTTTTTGTATTCATGTAATTTATTTAATACAACAAATACAATGTTTTTCAGGAAACTCCAGTATAAAGCTCCTCCAGCTGAACCTCCTGTCCTGTTCAGAGTGATGGAGTTACCACAGACGCACCACTTATGTAAAGTCCAGTCGCTCAATAAAGCAGACGCTAACTCAGAAGTCACAGTATACTACCAGGTAATGGTCTATTAGCTGTCTCAAACGGTTTAGCAGCTTTGTGTGAAAAACAACAACCAAAATATTAACGTAAAGTGTTTTTTGTCTCCAGACAGGGCTGAAGAACTTGCGGGAACATACACTGATGGAGCTGCTCGTGGTCAGTTTCAAACTAAACATATCTATATTGTCCTTCTTTCTTAAATATAATTTTTCTGTGTCCATCAGATGCACATGGAAGAACCCTGCTTTGATTTCCTGAGGACAAAGGAGACTCTGGGGTCAGTTGTGAAGCGTCGTCTTTCAGACTGTCTCCATATTTCTGCTACAACACAGATCTTGTTTGACTCTTCTTCAGGTATCAGGTGTACCCGTCCTGCAGGAACACCTCCGGTGTCCTTGGCTTCTCAGTTACCGTCGAGACTCAGGCCACCAAGTTCAGGCAAGATTTATGGGCAGAACTAGACCTTTGGCTAGTCTGTTTTTCCTGTTCGTGCTGAATAACGTTTTCTTTTTGTGTTCTGCTCTCATAGCACTGACTTTGTGGAAGGAAAAATCGAAGCTTTTCTAGTCAGTTTTGGGGAGAAGCTGGTGAACTTGTTAGATGAGGCTTTTCAAACTCAAGTGACGGCGCTGATCAAGCTGAAGGAGTGTGAAGACACGCAGCTCGGGGAAGAAGTGGACAGGAACTGGTTTGAAGTGGTCACGCAGCAGTATGTCTTTGACCGGCTCAATAAAGAAGTGAGAAATCAGGCTGTATTGTATATTCCTTTTCTTTATTATTACACATGCTTTATTTACCACTTTTATATGTAATCTAGTCTCAGAATTATATCATTTTTTATACTGTGCATCTGTACAATATAATGTAATGCTTAAATTCACACATAGTTTTTTTAATAAAAAGTATAAAATTAGTATTAATATTGATTTAATTGAGTTATTTATCACCAACCATTTTTTTATTTGTCTAAATATTTATTTATGCCACATTATTACCAAACATTTTTGTAAGAATTAGTTTGTTTATGCTATATAGCCAACCTTTTTTTGCAAGGCTTAATATTTATTAATTTCATTTGATGTATTTATACAACCTTGTTTGTTAGATTTAGTTTTATTTCATTTCTATATTTACGTGCACAATCTTTTATTTATTTATTTATTGGTAAGTATTAGTGTTGGCAAGCAATTTTAAATGATTAATTGCGTCCAAAATAAAAATGTTGGTTTATTTTGTTTAGTTCTTAGTTTGTAATGTGTATATTGGATATTTATATTTAAATACAAACACATGCATGTATATATTAAAGAAAAGTATGCTATGTTTATATATTAAATATATTTTTATTATATAAAAATATAAATATATAAATGTATAGACATGTAAATATTTTCAAAATATTTACTGTACACTATTTATCGTTTGTCATTCTATCTATCTATCTATCTATCTATCTATCTGTATCTATCTATCTATATATCTATCGTACTATATCGTACTATCTGTCGTGCTATCTATAGTCTGTCATTCTATCTATTTGTCTATGTGTCTATCTATCTATCTATGTCTATCTATCTATCTATCTATCTATCGTCTGTCATTCTATCTATCTATCTGTCTGTCTGTCTGTCTGTCTATCTGTCTATCTATCTATCATCTGTCATTCTATCTATCTATCTATCTATCTATCTATCTATCTATATATCTATCGTACTATATCGTACTATCTATCGTGCTATCTATCGTCTGTCATTCTATCTATTTGTCTATCTATCTATCTATCTATCTATCTATCTATCTATCGTCTGTCATTCTATCTATCTATCTGTCTGTCTGTCTATCTATCTATCTATCTATCTATCGTCTGTCATTTTATCTATCTATCTATCTATCTATCTATCATTTGTCATTTTATCTATCTATCTATCTATCTATCTATCATCTGTCATTCTATCTATCTATCATCTATCTATCTATCATTTGTCATTCTATCTATCTATCTATCGTCTGTCATTCTATCTATCTATCTATCTGTCTGTCTGTCTGTCTGTCTGTCTATCTGTCTATCTATCTATCATCTGTCATTCTATCTATCTATCTATCTATCATCTGTCATTCTATCTATCTATCTATCTATCTATCTATCTATCTATCTATCGTACTATATCGTACTATCTATCGTGCTATCTATCGTCTGTCATTCTATCTATTTGTCTATGTGTCTATCTATCTATGTCTATCTATCTATCTATCTATCGTCTGTCATTCTATCTATCTATCTATCTGTCTGTCTGTCTGTCTGTCTATCTATCTATCTATCTATCGTCTGTCATTTTATCTATCTATCTATCTATCTATCTATCTATCTATCTATCATTTGTCATTTTATCTATCTATCTATCTATCTATCTATCTATCATCTGTCATTCTATCTATCTATCTATCTATCATCTATCTATCTATCATTTGTCATTCTATCTATCTATCTATCTATCTATCTATCTATCGTCTGTCATTTTATCTACAGGTATCTATCGTCTGTCATTCTATCTATCTATCTATCTATCAATCTATCTATCGTCTGTCATTTTATCTATCTATCATCTGTCTATCTATCTATCTATCTATATATCATCTATCTATCATTTGTCATTTTATCTATCTATCTATCTATCTATCTATCTATTTATCTATCTATCGTCTGTCATTTTATCTATCTATCTATCTATCTATCTATCTATCTATCATCTGTCATTCTATCTATCTATCTATCTATCTATCTATCTATCTATCTATCTATCTATCTATCTATCATCTGTCATTCTATCTATCTATCTATCTATCTATCTATCTA
>JAUCMU010000039.1:4570392-4589064 GCA_032275025.1 Enteromius treurensis
TGAACGCAGGGTAACGTAACGGAGCGGGTCACGTGACTCCACACGCGGTAGTGTTTTTAAAGGGAAAGTAATCGAAACAATCGACCTGAAAATATTAAATCGATTATAGGTTCTGAATGTCCATTTCGATTACTTTTCGATTAATTGTCCAGCCCTATTGGTAGGTCTGTTCAGTAGCCCACAGAGTACAGAGATGTTCTAGAGAGGCGGGGAGCTCCGGTTTGAATCCTGTGTAACTATAGTTCGACAAAACAGATCAAATCTGTGTAAAAGGAAGTTGAAATGGCATGGCTGCATCAACAAATGCATTTTTTTATCGGTTTTGCATTTGTTAACACTATTGGGTAAATTTAGAGCTGGGTTTGGTGAAGGGCATACTTCCAAAATGATACTTCCAAGCATTCACTTTAATCAACAGTTCACGAATATTTCAAATTTGAACCGTCGCAATGCATACCTATATCAACATAATATAAATGTGCCAGGGTTCACGAATTGAACATGTTGTAGTGCCACTACATTAAGTTGTAACTGCGGCGAAACGTGCAGTAAGGTATGCAAAAAAACGGTGTTGCACAAAAAGTGCACATAGGTACATATTTTTATGAGAACAGGTTGCTATTAACACATGAAACGAAAGTAGAATGTCAACAAGTACTGTAAATAGTTGTTTTTAAATAAATAGGACATTTCCCAGTGCTTTAAAAATCAGCATAAAACTCTGCAATCCTCTGGGATCGTCTTTCAAAAGAAGCTGGCCTTCCTGTAAACCCCTAGGAGACCACCAGCGGTCTGGACTGGAGGTCCGTCTGAATGCAGGAATCCGAATTCTCACAGAACTCGAAAAGGTCAGAACTGGCCATATTTGGCAGGGCAGGGAAGGGGATCACAACACAGGAAATCCCTCATCCTGTCTCGCAAGTATCAATGAAACACACACACTTCAGCGTGATAGGACCACATGACCCTGTGTCAACAAATCAACAAGCATGCACCTGCATTATCACAGTCTGGTTGACAAAGCAGTAGTAGCAGTTTAAGAAAGAGCATATAAAGCCAGAACAAATTATCTAGTCAAAGTGGATATTTTGGATGCTGTTTTGTTTTGTTTTTGTTTTTTTTCATGGGACATTCCCTGTCTGCAGCTGTGAGTTTTCAAAAAAAAAACAACACACAAACCCTGATGTCAGAGGGTTTCCTGTCTGAGAAATGCAGCTGGACAGTCAAAAAATAAAAAGGAAAGGAAACACAAAGATAGGGGGGCAAACCCGTGTTTGCAAAAAGAGCTCAGTAACTGAATTTGACATTAACACTCAATTATCTTTCTCTACCCAAATGTATTGTATTAGACATAAATGTGCATATATAAAATTGATAATAAATGTTTCTCGAGCAACAAATCAGCTTAGAATGATTTCTGAAGGATCATGCGACTCTAAGGAAAAAATAAATGCAGCATTGGTGACTATAAGAGTCTTCTTTCAAAAACGTTATAAAAGGTCACACCAAATTTTACGGTCATTAACAAACCATGACTCTTGCCTCAATAAATTTGCTGCTTATTTATGGTTAGTAAGGTAGTAGTTTAATTTAGGTATTGCATAGGATTAGGTACATGTATGTTAGTATATGGTCAAGCAGAATATGTGCTTTATAAGTGGTAATAAACAGTCAATATGTTAATAAGCATGCTAATAAGCATCTAGGTAATAGTGAAAATTTGTCCCTATACCAAAGGTATTTATGTCTGTAACACAAACAGCGCAATATCAATGACTACTAATTTACAAACAGAAGAAAGTACCATAGAAAATGTAACACACTTTAAACTTTAAGCACGGGCCTCATATTTTAAATTTTTTTTGTATTTTATTTTAAACTTTTAGAATGATTTGTGAATAATTTCCTGACTGGACGCCAGAAGTGTTGCCTGTTTAAGCAGCCTGACATGGGGCGAATGAGTTCTACCTCTTTTCCCACCCCATCTCCTCATGATTAAAATCCCAGGCTTGCGTCACAGCAGGCTCGGGCAGCCACCCATGGCCCTCCACTGGATTAATTAAAAGCATTTCTATTATAACCACTTCGTGGGATGAGAACAATAAGCCCCTGTAAAAGACCAATACAACATTGGGAGGTAGATCTGTCCGTACAGAGTGATTGCTTTCGCAAAAGTTAATGGACGTTAGACAATCAAAACCACTGGTTACGTTCACCGTTATGTAACTTCCTGCGGAGATCATAGGCTTTTCAAATAATGTGTGATTATATATCACCAATTAAAGGTGGTCCTAGTTGGCAAATTGCATTCTAAACACTTACTAGCTTTTAGTAGCCTGGTCTTGTAGCCAGACTATCTGACCATTTCAGACCACTCTGTTCATTTTTATGTGCAACGAGTATGAAAAACTCTGTGGACAGTTCATGAACACCGTGATCCAGAAACTAGAACAGCATGTTACGTTTTTTCATTTCTTTATTTGTTAAGATACAAGCTTGCGAACGTAAATGCTGAAACCCTTGATTCAGACTGTATTTCCTGGGCATATTTCCTTTATCAAATATTAATGATTATAGGACACAAGAGAGTCCTAGAGCATTGATATCCTGGCCAATAATGGAGTTCAGAATGCTTCATCTATACATGATAAACTATTAATTAACGCTCCATCTCATCATCCTAAGAAGCCTGAACCAGAAGGGCCTCTCGAGACCTCTGTACAGTGACGCATTTGATGTGAGAGTCAGGGGCTGTCATGAGAGCTGTCATCTTGGTTACCGAATCAAACGCACGGAACGATGGATTTACGGAGGTAAAGAGTCAGTCTGAAGCTCTGCAAATTCAGATTAAGGTTTGTTATCTGATATGTGGAGTGCGTTGGCTAAATACGTCACTTACTGCACCTCAGTTCACAACTAATGTGCTGAACATAATTAAAAGCAGATACACAAGATGGAAACCACTAGTGTTTCCTGAAGTGTAAGCCATGGCCAAAGATGATATAATCTACTCTGTCAAGACACTCGCTCACCATCCTGCAAAACCACTAGCGAGTAGGCAACCTGTTTGCGACTTCTATTCACAAGTAATTATCTGCGAAAACCTTGTGCTGAGCAAAAACTCTTAACCAATCTGGTGTCCGAAAATGAGACGCATTTTAAAAAACACTCATAAATCTCACCTCATGCTGTTTTATCACCAAATCTAGGGTTCTGACCTTTTATTTACTAGGCTGTGTATTTCTTACCACTAGATTTTTGGTATCATGACATCACTAATCGTGAAAGGAAAAACAATTCCATTTTAGTTGCATACTATTGGTTAGTTTAATGGAGTTTTTTTAATCGACTATTTTTGCATTCTTCACTAAAACACAGAGGTGCATCAGTTAGACCAGCTGGCAATCAACCGGTTTCAAAAAGAAATGCAAAACCTGTGCCAATTGCAAGAAAACATGTTTATAAAAAGATCTGACATTTAGTAATAATACAGATTAATAGACAGATAAAGATAATAAATACATTTATTTGTGGCAAACTGCCACAAAATCAACACTGAGATTTTCTAAAAGGCTTTAAATTTCCTGAATAAACATGAGCGTTGCGTGTTTCAAAAATCATGTTTTATACACATGTTTTTTAAACAGGAACTACCGAACTGTTTTAGTGCAGCGTCACAAAACAAGCCCTTTCACAAATCTGATAATGACATCTTAACATGAAATAAAACTAGAAAACTATTTAAATACCACCAACTCTCTCCAGTTTGTTATAAGAGCATCCCATTGCCTTGTGTCCATAACCATGCAAAATAAGTTGCATGCTTGCATGAACTTTGACTTTCCCTCATTTTTGAAAGTATAAGAATAACACTTTGTACACATTTGTACTTGGAAAAATGTTGATATATTTTGCAGACCAAGCTGGCAATGTGAAATAAACTCTTTGAATGCATCAAATTACCAGGAAATTATAATATGGCAACATGCTGTGATAGAAAACCCTGAAAGTGTTATGTGGCATTTATTAAAATGTTCGTTGCTCACTGTGTTGGTAGGTCTGGGCTGGGGGGGTCATGTAGAAAACACTGACAAGTCACACAGAATTCTAGTTCTCTTTGCAGACGGAACACAGCCTAGGTAGGCAACGAGTTGTCAGAGCAACGCTGAACACTTCTAGCACAAGTGAGAGCACATCAGTACGAGCTCTGGAGCGCATGGCTTAATAACTCCCCTGCTGCGAAAAACGAAACCAAAGTTATGTTTACTTGGCAACAGCTGAAATTTGCTGGCAGCTGCATGTTTGGGAGTTTACGGTTAGCAGTTTGTTATGTAAAGGACGTGGGATGTTCTTACGGTTATCTTAGAAGAAGCTGAATTAGGGCTTATGCACGTTGTAAATACACATCTGTGCATGCACATCTTCAAAATTGACGGCTTCCAATATAAACATGCATGATTGGCCAAAAACGCAATATAATTTGTGACCCTGGACCACTAGACCAGTCTGGGGTATATTTACAATAGCCCAAAATATATAGATTTTTCTTTTGTGCCAAAAAACATTCAGACATTAAGTAAAGATCATGCTCCATGAAGATTTTTTTGTAAAAATCTGTAAATATACCAAAACGTCATTTTACTAAACTTCATGTGGAAAACTTTAAAGGTGATTTTCTCAATATTTTGCACCCTCAGATTCCAGATTTTCAAATAGTTGTGTCTCAGTCAGATATTGCCCCATCTTAACAAACCACACATCAATAGAAATCTTATTTATTTAGCGTTTAGTCATTCAATTTGGACAAATTGACACTTATGGCTGGTTTTGTGGTCCACAGTCACATTTAACGTTGAATAAATTAATAACACGTGTTTCTGTTTTGATAAATCTGATAAAAATAATATCCGGTCATTTATTCATTGGGCTATTTGCCATCTTCAAAGTCTAATCTAGTATATGTTACATTGAGTACATATTCTTGGAAATTGTTAGCAGAAATCAGTCCACCTCCAATTTGGTACAAACGTCCCTAACTAGGGCAGATGACCAATAAGCAAGCGCACAATGGAAGTCCACCAAATGACATCGGCTGGAAAGTGCGTTTGACTGATCTGCATGATGCTATTTGTTTGTGTAAGATTAATACATCTTCATGCGTCAAGCTTATGCGCACCTGCAAGAATACATGCTCCACTGAGTTCTCACACTCAAATGAACACCAGACAAACCACCTGGACCACCAAAACCACTTCAGCAACTAAAACTGAGAAAAACAACAAAAGACTGCCAATCATAGTCATTTTAAATTTGGTATCATGCACAAGTATGGATGCATGCATGCAAGAGTTAATAATATTTACAGCCTCTCTGACTTGAGCAAATGGGATTTTAAGGCTACTTTAACTGTTATGATAAATGTTCTGCACCGACAATAGTTGCATGTAATAAGCACATAAACATCTGGAACATAAATGAGTCTAAATCACCTGCAGCTAAATGTAACCCTAGCACACTGTGTGTGGCTAACAACTGTTTATCAAACAGATAATTGCATGATCCGAATCCGGTTTGGGTCAAGTGCTGGCTGATGCTCATCAACTTACTTCAAAGTCGGAGATAGCAGCATGTTTATTCATTTTCATTCTACAGGGGCTGGTAACTATCAAAGTCCTAAACCTAGAGAGAATACACAAAGATTTTTCGGATACGATTAAGACTTAAAGAGCTCTGTGACCCCTGCTATCTCCTAGAACCACCTTTGGCGCTTTAGGAGGGTGCTCCACGTGACTCTCCCTTCCTGTAAGAAGTTAGTGCCCGGTCCTAGTCATCCAGCTTGGCAGATGTGATCTAAATTTCCCTGGCACGCCACAACCTTGCGGCCAGTTTTTATAGACCACAGCCCAGGGCAAGTAAAATTCCCAAGGAATCGAACAAAAGGGGAGCCCCATATAGCTGAAACCGCACTGCAAAAAGAGCAGTCGGCTGACATCTCAAGGAATCCTGTACGTCACTGAGAGTGCAGAAACAGCTCTTTCTGGCACACTGACTGAAGGTCATGTGGAAGTATTTATTTGAGGCTCGGGACCCTCTTGGGGAAAGCAATGTAGGATTCTTGGTCCTGAGAATCTGCTGGTCTTTCTCATATCACATAAGAGATCCACTGCAGAGGATGAAAAGCACAACGTGCAAAGCAGACAAAAATAACACATGTATCCCTCACGGGTTGGAAGCGTAAATGTGATGTACTTCCGATGAAAACAGCTGATTCGCTCGGCTAAAACGCTTTCTTCTGTGGAAACAGCTTTGCCACCGCTCTTTAAAGTTAAACATGTCAGAGGAACGAAAACAGAAGTCTTTTTACATTTCAACACTAGCAAACAAAGTTGACACTAAAAAGTGTAGTTATGTGAATAAGATATGATGGCTTCAAATTCTTTATGAAGCTGAATTCTTCGCAAAAAAAAAAAAAAAAACACCCCAGCCGAATTGAAATGTATGCCCCTTCCAAAAGTGCAAACGCAGAAGTCAGTAATGTTCATTTAGTGTCTAGCATTTTAAATTGCGAATGACCTGCTGGATAGGTGTCTTACTTTCCCCATCATCAATCAATGCATCCCAAAAATAAAGAAATGTCATAATAAATCAATAACAGAAGGAATTAGCTTGTTTAGCGTCACTCTAAAGTCAAAAAGACTTATGTAACTGGCACGAATCCTTAAAATATGGATCTATGATGAGGGTGACTTACATTATTAGATGCTGCTACACATGGATTTGCATGAAAGGACGTTATCCTTCAATAATATTCCATGCACAGTAATGCTAAAACGCATAAGGTTTATTGTAATTAAAGAAATCTTTTTTTCCCAGTTCTATAACATTTTTCTTATAAGTCCCTCAAACAGAAGCTTTCCATCTGGAGCTTTAACGATACAGAGACGTGGACAGAAAATGACAAGATGTCGCCCCAAACCGTGGAAACTGGCCTATAAACTGACAATACAACATATGCAGTTATTTTATTAGGAAAATCATGTTTAGTCTTTCTTATTTTAGTCAAATCCTGTAACATTTAGTTTATCCTTGTCCCTCCGGACATTTGTCTCTACTACGGCTATATACCACAAAATACCACGTTAAACACATTCATACCACAGACCGCTATTAACGGAAATTATACTTAACATCTTCACTGCTCTCGAGTACAATAAACGAAAACTACACTGATAACAATGCCAAGCATGGTTTTCGAACGAAAGCCGGTTTGGGCAACACCCTCAGCCACACACAATCCGCTTAAATGCTCATCGTACACGGCTCTCTAGTCCTTCACCAAGTCTATTTTCATCCATGTTGTCTATCTGACGCGCCGTTATTGAAACAGATTACGAAAGATTGCGCTTTCATTTTACTTACCGAGAGGTTCCTGCTAATATTTTAGAGTGTCTGAGTGACTCAAGCCTCGCCATGCGATCGTAGTGATGTCTGATTCGCGAGCGAATCGTTCTGTCCCACTTGTTCTTTTCCATGATTCGAACGAACCGATTCGCAAATTCAAACGATTGAACCAGATCGGTTTGCTGGAGTTCCACAAAGCCCTTATAAGGCTTGATTTATTAAATTAATGAACGAACCAATGTGACTAAAACTTGATACTTTAATATACTATAATATAACTATAATAGTCTACTTGTTACGTAAAACTGGGCAACAAATGGCAACATTAAAAATGTTACAGGATAAACTGTAATCACTGTGGCATATACTTGAACGAATATCCAAACAGGTCTATAAAGTTTGCATTTTTATTAGTATTTTAATATATTTTGGTTAAAACAAACACGAACCCAGTGAACGTTACAGTTTAAACCCAAAATCATTATGCCTAAATGATATAATATGACAATGTGTAATAACCCTGTTCCCTAACATCAACATTTTCTCAATACTTTGTTATGTAGTTGTGCCTGACTTCAAATGAACGAATCAAAAAATGAAGTGCTCAAGTGAATCGATTCTATAAAATGAACTGAACTGCCCAGCACGTTCTCGATTATTTGGTCCTCCCACAATCTCATTCTATGTCATGACCCGCCACATGACGACAGCGCCAAACAGGGCCAGGATAAAATCTTAAAGCGGGATTTCAAATCTCTGTCACATGAGTCACTGTTTGACATTTCTAAATATCGACACGTTTATTGAATGTAATGCCAGTGGATGTTTACCAGATGCTTTATCTAAAGGCCAGAGCAATTAAGACGCCTTAAATCGTCTAAATGGCACGATAAATCTGCTCATTTTGTAAACAAGAATAAACAGGATATGCCTAAGGAAGGTGAATTTACCACAACATTAATTCATGCAGATGTGGAACTAAAAAATTATAAAAGAAAACCTAAGTTGTTGTGATTAACGTTAGTTCTATGATGGAAACAGTTTTGCTTAAAAAGGCTAGATCACTGTTGAAAATCAGTTAGCCTATAAGCAAAGCACAGGAAGCTAAGTGTTGTAATAATTTAAAGCATCAACAATCCTGTTAAATGGACCCTTTAGCACTCAAGTAGCTAATTAATTTGCACGTTAACACATACTGCATGTGAATTCAGGCCTCATTACAAAAAGCAACTGGAATGCTACGAATTCAACCTGTTGATCCAGATTGAATCAAACTGTTCTGCTTTGTCTGCTAAGAAAGAACTGTTGTATTGCTCTGTTATTGGCAGCTAAGCTAATTGTCCTTAACCTTCAGTTTAGAAAAATATGTAGCTATGGACCTCATGCTTATTTACTTTCACTAAATTAAAATTATTCCATAAAATTCCAATTAAATCCAATAGTTATTTGATAGCATTTATTTTTCATGCACTTAAATAACTCAAATTTATTACAGCTGACAGTGTGCTCAGTGTGATAGTTTAGGCATAATTCTATTCTATTAAATTCTATAACTGCTCTCCTCAAAAAATGTGAACTGTGGGCTAATTTAGGGTAGCCTAATAGCGGTTTATTTTTGTGTATGCATTGTTTTCAGTGTTTACTAATTAAATGCAAAATTTTATTAAACATTGTCCTTTATCACCTTTAATTTTAAAATCAATTACACACTTTCTTAATTGCTTTATTTAAAAAATGAAACATAGGCTATTATCCTATAATATACTTGTTTTTCATCTTCATCAGTTAATGAATGCTTTGACTCTATTTGTGGATGGCGATAATATCAGTCTGTTTGATCATCAAATAACTGCTTTGTAAAGGTACATGTAATTCTAAAATCCTTGTCTTCCTCATGTCGTCAATTAGGATACTTGTTCTGCCTTCATATTTCCAGGTGCCTATAAATCCAGAATGCCCAAAAGCAAAGCGCAACTTCTGGAAAGTAGATGAAAGTAAAATCACCCCAAACAGACTGTGACGACACTTGAGTGCTTTGCACAACGTCTTCCCTGACTTTTATGTAAACATGGACATTTCCTCTGTGAAGAATGAAACGGAAAACAGGAGAACCTGCAAACACCCCGAAGCAGACAAAAGGTTTAGCAGCCCGAGTCCCTTCTGCAGCAGGAAAACAGCACCCCTCTGAGGACCAGACATGCACTTTGTGCAACTAGGAGCCTGGTAAACCTGTTTATGGGCCTCACTAATGGACACCTCAGTTTGCATGCAGGAGGAAAACATGGGACTGGCCATATTCACACTTTTCTTTTTTTTAAGTACAGTTTGGTCCAAATGAATAAAGGCTGCATTTGATCCTCCAAGAATCTTGAACCGTCTGTGAAAACTGAGAGTTTAGGCAATTCCCTCCAAATGTTGTGACATGTAAACTGCACTTAACCTATCATTTTAGGAGTATATATGCGGTTTAACATTTTAGACTTGTGATATCTACACTGTCAAATATTTGACATCTTTTTTTTTGCCAAATAAAGTGATGCAGTGTTAAACCTCTCAGGGCATCTTTTAAAAAAATATCCAGCATGGTCAACCAGATCAATGTAATTTAAAGTAGGACATGCTTGTGGACAAAATGGTAAATATGGAATATAAGGTCATTAAACAGTTCTACTTTACGCCGAATTACATTATGTATAACATATTATTAATAGAACCATAATAACCAAACAGATGTGAGAAAATGAATCTGCATACACATGCTCAAGTTTCTTTTTCTTTTAAATATTGTTTTATTCACCTGTTACAATGACGATGAGAATATTGCTCATCAGTTCTAATGTTTTGTTTATTTATGAAAAAATAAAGCCCTTCAATGGTTGGGATAGCCTATTTGCTGCTTATATGAAATAAACCCACGGACATAGACTAGTATAAATTTAAATATTAAAATGTTCTGCCTCTATAAGAAGATGTGTGATGCTCTGTTAAAGAGTTTGTGAACTAGTCTGTTAAACTGACTCATTACCACTTACCACGGTATTAAGTACTTCATTTGCACATGAATGTCATGTGCGAATTAATGTGTAATGAGTGTTAACATTGGAATCCTGATAACTCACACAGTCTGTGCCAGATTGAATCAATTGATTTATTTCCTTGTAAATTATAGAAGAAGAAAAAAGTATTGTTTATTGCACTGTGGTTGAGCCACACATCTACTGTTTTATCTACATCATCATTTCTGCTTGTACAAAGGCCTTGAGTTTCAGAAAGGTGCTATATACATTTTGGAACAGGAAAAATGCTGCGTGGAAATCATTTAGAAATAATTCTACACTATAACATTGCATCATATAACACAATTTGTGAATTGTGAACCTCATTATACTAACAATGATTACATATCATTTAAATATTGAATTAAAATTATATTTGTAAAATATGTATTGAGCTATTTAATGAAGCAAATCAGAAACATGTATAACAACGTTTTAGCTTTACTGTGACCACATCAGTTAATAGTGATGAAATTTGTGGATGGGGGATAGAAAACACATTGAACATGTCTGTTTATCATCGTTATCATATAAAAAGGATGTTGTGTAAATGTATTCTGGCTATTTATTACAAATGTACTGTAATATGATTAATATAGCCTACTTTCATAAATGCACAATTAAACTTTTGGAAAGTGGATGATAATATGAAACTATTTTTTTTTTACTATTTTACCTACAGGCTACTTGTTTATTTATTTACTTAAACTAAACGTATCACCTAGCCTATAACGCGATTAATTAATAAAATATTTGTTTTCTTGTTTAATTATTAAATTATAGCTATTGAAATACACGATGTAATAAATATGTATTTTTTCATAGCCTATATATACATATTACGAATGTTGTATTTATTTGATGCATGTTACGATATGAAAAACATTTACTGTGGTGGTCCAGGCATGTTCGCCCACACGTTAACACCTCCATCAATTATGCACAAGAGCCATTAATGAGGAATGGCCATCTACGTCTAATAGCCGGTGTGTTTCATATATATACAGGCCAGAAGTCTGATAGTCGCTTCAGAATCGGATGTTGTCAAGATGCAGCGAGAGCGCGCAGACATGATGGTCAGAAGAAAATACAAGAGATACTCCAAAAACAAAATCACCTACCTGGGTCTGATCGCTTATGTCATTCAAAGCGCACCGGAGAAGAAATTAGCTTTTTATGAGGTGAGCTCAAGTTTATTACAACTGACAGTGCTGTCTGTGTAAAAAAGGCTGAATTTCGATTGAATGGTTTTAACTGTAACGTGTAACCTTCCTTCGCCAGATAATGAAGGCGGTGACTCTATTTGTGGATGGCGACAGAAAAGGTCTTGAGAACAATATCAGGGTCTGTTTATCATCAAACAACTGCTTTGTAAAGGTAGGCTACGTGCAATTCTAAAATCCTCTTCTTCCTCATGTTTTTAATAAGGCTACTTATGCTGTTTCGCCTTCATGTTTCCAGGTGCCTATAAATCCAGAATGCCCAAATGCAAAGCGCAACTTCTGGAAAGTAGATGAAAGTAAAATCACCCCAAAGATACTGCGACGACACTTCAGTGCTTTGCGCGACGCCTTCCCCGACTTTTACGAAAACATGGACATTTCCTCTGTGAGGAATGAAACGGAAAACGGGGGAACCTGCAAACACCCCGGAGCAGGAAAGTTTAGCAGCCCGTTTTCAATAGAGTCCCTTCTGCAGCGGGAAAACAGCACCCCTCTGAGGACCGGACCTGCGCTTTGCGCAACAAATAGCCTGGAAAGCGCGTTTATGGGTCTCAGAAATTTGTCGTGCAAGAGGAAATCATGGTACTGGCCACGTCAGACTTCGGACGCCGAATACAGGGGATCATATTCACATTTTTATTATCCTACTTACAGTTTGGGACAAATTGATAGAGGCTGCAGTTCCTCCAGTGGATCCTGGAACAAGATGCACTCGGTCTCTGAACTGTCCTATTGTACAGCTCCAGAGAGCTTTAGGCAATTCACTCCAACCGCTGTGACCTGGGCCTACATGTAAACTGCACTTAACATACACTTACTTTTCTTCATGTACATATCTTGCTGATTTACGCTGAATTGTTGTTGAACATATCCAGCTACTCCTGATTTTCCAAATAAAAAAAAGTTATTTCCATGGTTGGTGAAGGTTCTTTGTGGAACTATAAGGACCCTTATTTTTTTCAGGATAAGTTTAAAACCCACTTAATTATACATATTCCATTCAGACACAAAGATAAGATGATTCAAATAAAATTTATTGACCTCCAGCTTCCAGCAGTCAATATGCATGCAGATACAGGCTTCAGTCAAAATTGTTATTTTTATTTTTTATTATTTTTGTTTCCCAAAGTTTCCCAACCTTTTCTTAGAAAACTGCGTGCACCTTAAATAATCATTTCTGCAGCGTACAAACCACAAAAATACCAGTTTTACATTATCAAATACTGCACATAGAAAACATTTACAAAGCACAAGTATAAAATTACAGCTTCCCCATACAGCTCTCTTTTCCATTCTGTTATTCCCGATTCTCGGCTCAAATCTTTTTCTAAAAATTTGGGGGCTACTTTTGCTCTGATAAATCTTTGACGGTGCTCTCTCAAAGTGGAAGCCTTAAACTGAAGTGGGTCACATTGTTCCCAAAGTGGCTACATCTCTTGTGAAAGTCAAAAACCTGTCTGCAAAAAAAGGTGAGCATGTCTCGACAATGTCTTGTGCTGTACACAATGTCATGAATAATATGAATGGCTGATTTATAGTCACGACAAATGAGCTGCTAACAGCTTTGCTACATGGATAAGAAAACAGACTACAAATAGCCGTCTTTGCATTTCTAAAATAAATCAATAGCCAAAGACAGTCTGACTCAAAAGTACAACAAATTCAAGCTTGAAATATATGTGATCACAAAAAAATAGAGCCTAGTTACAGTAAAAGACACCAAATGGCTATTTGAGAAGAAAAAAAACAACATGCGGCAAAGAAAACAATGGTTACTTTCTCCAGATCATTTAACAAATCTGCAAAGGACTAAGATTCAGATTAATATCTGCCACCCATCTTCGATTTTCAGCATACCTGGATGCTCAAATCAATAGTGATAGCAAACAGATTGATGTTATGCTCATGTAAGCCTTTAAACATCAACACATACCGGGTAAAGATGTTATTGTCACTCAGACACTGTAAAACAAATCTGTTTTATAATACAATAACATGAAATATTTAATACGTACATTCAGTAGCATCATCAAAGCAAAACACTCAAGGCTTTCAGAAACATGTCTAAGCCTTATAATAATCTCTCAACGCCTTTCATCCAGCAAACCACTCTGTAAGATAGTCATTTTTTACAAAAATAAGATAAAAGCTCAATATATCCTCATTAGTCTTTATATCTGTTCACAAAAAGACGTCACAAGGATTTAAAAGAATAGTTTACCCCCAAAAATTAAAATTCAGACTAGTTCAGGCCAGTTAAGATGCATTAGTGAGCAAGTGAAGATACATTTCTACATCTAGGATGGCCTGAGGATGAGTAAAAAAAATCATTTTGAGTGAACTATTCCTTTAACTGACCCAGAAAGATGTAAAGGGATAACATTCCTATTTGAAATAAAAGCAATCTGTCGACATTTATTTAAGTTATGTACACATTACACAGTACCTGGCGAAGCGAAATCTCATAAAATAAATGTTTAAATTTACACCTCAAGCTCAGTACAATCTACTGTCCATTTCTGAATGCAAGTTAAAAAAAGTAAGCAGGTAGACCACATCCAACTGCTTCCACTATGATTGTTGGCCCACACAGAAACGCTCCCTTTCTGGTTTATTCAGCTTATATCCTAAAATCACCTTGATATCTATATTGAGTGCATTAAGATCATTCCCCAGTCAGGCTGGTGTCACTTAAACTCACACATCAACTGCACATGCCATAAAACCGCCAAGAAAGACTCTTCAGACTTCAAGTATGAACTGAAAAGCATGAAGTGGTCTCGCATATAAGAGCATGATGTAGTTCAACACAGAGCATTTAAACAAACCAGGTCCCAGCCACTTTTTCTGGTGTCTTATTCAGGAGTTACAACATCATACTCAGAGATTTGTATTTACAGATCATCAACAGATAACAAAAGCATTGGTTCGCTTTATAGGATTACTGTCAGAACAAAACAGATCTGATCGTTCTCATTCCATGATAAAATATCAAAACGCATCCAAAGCACAGAAATCTGGAAGCGGCAAATCTAGATATTTTTTTTTTTTAACTCAATGTTGCATTTGGTTTAGCTATGGACTGCAACAAACTACATCCATCCACTACACCTGAAAAAATAGAGCAGTACAGTACAAATATTCATGCATTCAGACTCTTCATTTTGCAAAAATGCAAGACCAGTAAAATTTTGTAACTACTTCATTGTACATTAAAGGGACAGGTATATTATCCCAAATTCCCAAGTACGTAAAATCACATAGAAAAAATATCGATATCTAATAGTCAATTCATATGTGTTTACCAAGGACAAACATTCAGCTGCAAATACAATTTGTTTTCAGTACAATAATACAATTTCATCTTAAGTTAGAAGTCATTTTTTGTTCCTAATTTAATGTGCAGACATTTGTCTGTTAGTGAAAAAGAGAAAGGTGCAACACAATCAAACTAGTGCAAATACAAAAGTAGCAAGACATGTATGTGAACGATAGCAGAAACTCGTTTTGTATGTTTGAAGGCAAAACTTCTTGAGCTTGAACAACAGCAATGGGCTGAAACATAAAATAAATATTAAATCTGGCATGGAGAAAAATACAGATTTTACAGTTTCGGATGAAAGTAAGAAAGTGTAAAGTCTCATTTTATTGGTCCAAATGATACTTTAAGATGCAAATATATTTAGCGTGGAAACGTGTCTTCCGTTTCATGTAAAAAATAAGTTAAAGTTTTTTAATATAAGTTTTTTTGTGAAGCAAAATATCTAAACGATAAGAGAAAAGTAACTACTAAACAACTAAATGTTTCTCAGGATTTAATGATAAATCTCTATATATGAACATTACCATTCATTTTAAAAGTTAAGTGTTTTATAGTACCTACATCTTACCAAATGCATTGAAACATGTGCATGTAAAGTGCATTGATGGAATGGCCTAGGATATTAAAAAACAAGATTTTTAAAGTATGGAATGTGAGGCACACTTTCTTATGAACATCCAGATAAATTAGAAATGTTGTGCTGTACATATTGACAAGTGTAGCAGTGACAAAAAAAAAAGAGCATGTACAAAAAGCAATACTAAAATACTTCAAACGCTGATGCGATTCTAAATGATAAATCAGATGAAACGGTTTGCAGACGGTCTCATAATCTGCCTTTAAAAGCAGATTTTCCAGAAGATCAAACAATAGAGTGCACAATTGTGCGCTTTCATCAAAGAGCGTTTAAACAGATTGAATTATATAAACGTCTTTAGTGATTTGGCAAACGATCCATGTGGGAATTTAGAAATGAATAATGTTCTGGTATTGACTGATAGTGTCAAGAATGCCTTCTCAGTTACAGAAGATGTGACTGATTTGACACAAATAAACTGGTGCAGAGATACTACGATATGTAAAGTACCTGTGATATATTTAGACCAGCCATGAAAACAAATCTAGGAGGAGTGGGATGAGTACTTTTTTTTACCTACAGTGCTGCTATCCTTCCACGAGTCTCCATAACACAGGAGAAACCATCTAGAGCCACTCAGCTTCAGAGATGAAGCTAAAGAAGACTTCTGATTGGACAGGAATAGTCACAATGGTTCACAAACAAAAAAGGTTTCCAGGAGTTGACAGAATACCGTTTGATTTGGGCTTCAAGATCCTGTTGAGAGAGCGACCCCATCACCAGTCCTCATATAGTTGCGTTTGTGTGTGTGTTTTTTTTTTGTTCAGCGTGACCTCCTGAGAGTAGCAGATAACGGGAAAGGCCTTTAACAGTTCCAAATGCTGGTAGAAAGAAACCCAAAACTACTTGAGGCGGTAAAGTCTAATGCGGCTCCAACTTCCCAGAAAGCTTTGCTACTTGCTACAAGAAAGGTTTTCTTGTTTTCCAGCGGACACCGTTCGGCTTTTCCCATAATGCAGCTGTGTATGAGGGTTGCTGGTTTAAACGGGACAGTCGGTTCGATTCCCTCGACTAACGTCTGCAGCTCGGTGCAAGGTGTGTCGTTCAGACAAAAAAGTAAGACCGAAACATTAGCAAAATAAATAACCTACCATCTATAAGTCTACGTAATTTTAAAGGCAAGCTTAAAATAGCACTTTACATATTTTGCTCAACAAGGGTTGCGAGTTAACGTGCAGAATGCAGTCGATAAATACATAAACACAAATATCAATCTATATATTTATTTATTTAGCTCTCTGAAAAAGAAAAGGAAAACGCTACTTTATGCGACAGGAATCGTGTGCATTTTTAATAAATAACCTGACATGTGGAGTAAAGCCCTGCCCTTTAAAAGTTTAATTGTGTATGTAGTCTAGAGGTACGATCACATTTACCGAAATTTTACAGGCGTATTTCAGTCATTTCGATAGGAATCCATTTTGCACGGAAAAGTTGTGACGCATGGTTTCACTCACCTGGTCATGCGGCAAAAGTTGAGGAATACGAAAGTGACTTAATGCGTCGCTACACTATCGACAACTGAAAATGGATTCCCTTGCCAACAAAACTTCGCCAACGTGACCGCACCTTACGGGTTTTTCTAACACGCCATTGTTTTTTGCATCTCGTCTAAGTCACTGACTCTGCTACATATCCATGCTCTATAATATAACACTACAGATTATAAGAATTGCTTTGGTTTTTAAAAAATAAAACTTTGTTCGGGTTTGGCATAGAGAAATGACTGACCCTCGAGGGTCTGGAAACTACTAGTCTTGGAGAACCCATTCTGCTTCCTGTGTGACGTGACGTCGACACGAATGCTACATTGTCAGGAATATTTCTCGGCCTGTTTATTAAATGCCCTATTGGTTGACCTGCAGACAATGGACCTGTATGTAACTAGCCGTGACTGATTTTTCACTACCCTACGGCCCCATGTTGCTGGTTAAACCCGCATCCATCTGCGAGGGTGTGTGTGTGTTATATGTGTCACGCCTGATTTGTATCCAACTCTTAATTTCTGTATCGGTAAAGAGGAGCGTTCCAGCTCCGGGCGAGTTGGCTGTATCTATCAGGGTGTGTGTTCATGCGTTTGGGGTCAGTGACAGGGTATATTGAACAAAGATACACACGTAGAGATAGAGAAGACGGGCAAATTTAGAAGGGGAAGTGGATGTTTCTAGGTGCATGAGGGGCTGGTGGCGCTCTCGAGTGAGGACTGGGAGAGTCGGCGCGTCAGGGGCCCGATGCTGGGGTCCGCCAGAGAGGAGGTGGGAAAGAGCTTGTACCAGCCGCCCACCATTGACGACAGATCCAGGTCATCCAGGAGGATCTGAGCCATTCCCATGAAACACTTGCTGTCCATGCGGCCGTAATCACCCCACACGATCACCTGGAGGTTAAAGGTTACAAATGATCGCTCAGCATGGAGAGGTTGGTTACACTTTATTTTGATAGTCCACTTTAGACATTCATTATATACTATACTAACATGTAGCTCCGTGTCAGCTATTTCTCATTGACTTGCAACAACATGTCTACTAACACTCAGAGTAGACTGTAAGGGTAGGTTTAGGGTTAGTAGAATAAGTTTACATATACTTGCAAAGCTTCTATGTTATTGCAGACTCATCAAAATAATGTGTTAGGAGATATTAGTCAGATCGTCTACTAATACTCTAACGACTGCTAGTTGACATGTAGTTGCAAACTTAGTAAAATGTCTAAACTATTTTTAAAAAGTGTTACCGAAAGACTTAATATAATATAATAATATAAAGTGGCCTAAATATACTTTATTCATTTAATGAGAACATTCATATGTGTCTTGATTTTTGGACACATTTAAAAAGGTCACAGTGTAGTTTTTGCCCAGTACATATTTTGTTTTATAATTTAGAATAACATTTTCTGTCGTAAAACACAGTTTGGGGTCAGTAAGTTATCCTTTCAGTCGAATCACTTCGACGTAACATATGGGAACTCGCCAGAGAGACCGATTTGCCTTTGAGCTTTTACTAAAGGCCAATGAATATTGGCGTGTACTGA
>JAUCMU010000039.1:4589164-4602150 GCA_032275025.1 Enteromius treurensis
GAAGACTGGAGTAATGATGCTGAAAATTCAGCTTTGATCACAGGAATAAATTATATATATATATATATATATAAATATATATATATACATATATAGATAGATAGTGAAAAAAAGTTGTTTTAAATTCTAATAATATTTCACTACATTACTGTTTCTACAGTATGTTTACTTAAATAATGCAGCCTCGGCCAGCATAAAATACTATTTAAAAAATAAATTATTAAAATAATTTAAGTATTTAAATAAGTATATATATTTATATATATATATATATATAGAGAGAGAGAGAGAGAGAGAGAGAGATGTATACATTTATATTAAATAATAATGATAAAATTTAAAGAGCACAGTTTTTTACTATTAATCTAATATAGGCCTTAATTTTATTGTTTAGTGTTTGATTATATTTAAATAATAATATTTTCAGAATATATTTTACACTACAAAGGCTGTCCAAAATATGAATTGTGCAAGTTATATCAAAACACTCCTTTGTTTCAAATAAGACTGTGCGAGACTGTTAAGAGATGTTATGGGCTTAAATACATTTTTGGGAGCACTCTATATTTAGATGCTTGTATGCTGTTTTCTGAAGGATGTGTTTGTGAAGGACAGCTGGATTTATTCTGACT
Organism: Enteromius treurensis; assembly: GCA_032275025.1. NCBI lineage: Eukaryota > Metazoa > Chordata > Actinopteri > Cypriniformes > Cyprinidae > Enteromius > Enteromius treurensis. The sequence goes on from JAUCMU010000039.1 coordinate 4,589,797, forward strand.
AAATACCTGCAACACTTTCCCCTGCGGGCTCTCGTCAAACATCAGGGACTGCTGGAAGGTTGGATCCAGGGTTTTCTTCACCACTTTGGTTTTCTTCTTAGCGAGACACATTCCATTCTCCAGGACATAAACCTTTACGTACGGTGCTGAAGAAAAGAAGAAAACAGCCAATGATGAAACAGTTCTGTGAATAAAACGGTCCAACTCGGTTATGTTTAAGGGTGGGTTACCTGGAATGTTCTTTGAGCCTGGTTTAGGGGTCAGACCTCGGGCCTGCGTGATCTCGACCTCTAACTGACCCCCTCTATCCAACACACCGATGTAAACATCACCTACACAGAGGAAACCATTTGCATTTAAAAGCGTTCTTGCAATGGGATCAATCAACAGCAGGTGGAGACAAAGAACACAATAAAACCTCCACTCCTGAGAGTATCTGCCTTGATATTTGATCATAAACGAAAATTGGAAACGTATTATTACGTCTAACAAGTCAGTCAGGACCATAAGCTCCTAGAAAAAGGTTGTCGTTTATCAGACCTGGTGATTATGCAGATAAACTGATTGACAATCAGCCACGGACTGATACACAAGCACAGTGCAATACTATTTATACAGTTTATATACTAGCCAAACTAAAAAAAAAATAAAAATAAAAATTATATATATATATATATATATATATATATATATAGTCCAATCAATTACAAGACATTTTAATATACATTTAATTTAATATACATGTAATATACATTTAATAAAATGCAAAACAACCCTTACAGGATTGCAATATAATTTTGAGTTCCTGAAATGTTTTTGCACATTTAATTACTTAATTATCATTGCTGTTAGATAAAAAATGCATGATAATTATATTAAATGCATTTAGCCTAACTTTAAAGCACATGCTGTGAACCACGCAAGTGGAACATAAGTGTCTTTATATGTCATTCCATAATTACTTCTATTGGCTTTTTAAATGGTTTAAGTGTGCTGTTGAATGCATTTATGACAAACTAAAATATACCTCAATTTAATTTGATCATTTAATTTGTAATTTAATGTAAACTTGTAATCAGTCATTTGAATATATTACTAATTGCACATTTGTAAGGAACAAAGTAGCAATTTACTGTTTAAAATACATGAATGTATGTACTTAAATAGAATGAAGTAATTGAACGTTAATTTATAATGACGGTTTTAATATGAATCCAGAATAAAAATGCAAAGTAAACGTTCTTCATGAAACTGATCGTAGTTGTTGTATATGAGTGTATTCTTGGGGTTTTAGGGGTCTTACCCATTGGCGGTGTGGCTAATGTCTGCCGCCCCACTATCTGAGCGGGACCCAGACCATCCAGGAAGTCACTGAACTGGCTCTCGGGGCCGAGGCGAGTGGTGGGGAAAATGAAGCTGAAACACACCCAGAGTGATGTGTGAAATGTGTGATCATTCAAACTCATCAATACAAAGCAGGTTTGTTTCTAACCAGTACAATATATAGTACTACTTTATCATTTACTGACAGTACCTCACATTACTTAAAGACCAGTGAGTCTAATGATCTCAAGATCTGACCATATTTAGGGCTGGAACAGGCTATGACATTAAATTAACTGATTAATCTGTGGAGTATATCTTTTATTAATCAATTTAATCAGATAAAAAGTGTAAAAAGTTATTCTCTACATATATATATGTGTGTGTGTGTGCGTGCGTTGTGTATGTTTAATATGTATATATATATATATAAATACACATGCATGGATATATTTAAGAAAAATGCTCATATATTAATATATTTATACAAAAATTTCTATGAATATAAATATACACATGTAAATATTTTCAAAACATACTCTGTGCATGTGTATTTATATAAATATAATAATAATAATATTTAATATAAATACACATATATTATGAAAGCAAATACTCTTATCTTGGATGTGATGTTATTTTGGAAATATATATATTTATTTTATTTATTTATTTATTTATGAAAATGTTATTCATTTTATTCATTTTTTTGAATTATTCCTCATTATTTAAACACGTTATCAATCACATGCAATCCTAATCATACTGAACCATAATTGAATTGTGACATTATTTTCACGGCAATTAAACAAATTTCCTGCTATAATGAGAAACAAATATATCATCATCATATTATTAAATTACTGTTGTACAACCCTTAATTTATGATCTAAAACTAAACAGATGTGGACCTAAAAATAGGCTTCTGCATATTTATGCAAAATTTGACATCTTTTTCTTTTGATTTAGAAATGTGAACATGTTTTGTGAGAACCAAGCCCACTGGGATGCAGTGATTAAATGTGTGAGGTGGTGGGTCACACTCACGTCCCATCAGAGCTGTTGCTGTTGGTGCTGCCATCTGTTGAGTCCTTACTGCCCTGCCGTGTGACACGGTTCCTCATTTCCACTGCGATGCCCGTCTCTGTGCTCCGCCGGATGGTGCTGCGCAGCTTCTTTGTTCCACCATCTACACAAAAACACACACATATTAAATCCTTCTCAATTTCCATGATTAGGGAGCCAAACTCTTGAGCTGAAACTCCTGATATACACCCACTGTTCAGGTTAATAGGTTCAACTGCAAATATCTAATCAACCATTCACATGGCAGCAACTCAATGCATTTAGAAAAATTCATCCTGAATGATCAGTGAAATGATGTGTCAGAAATGCTGGCTGTCAACCTCAGAAGGTCAAACTACTGTAAACATTCAGTTGTTTCATTTGTTTATTCACTTTTTAAGGGTTTACCAAAATGTCTAAAATTCATTAACTCTTGTATCATTTCACTTTTTATCAGCAATACACATTAAGTGAAATGATATAAAAGTTCATTTATTTTCAGCAAATGTAGGATCAATAATGAAATTTAAAAAAAAAACTTCTATAAATGTTGTTATGAATTTGCTAGAATATCTTCCTGGAGTAACAGAACACGGCTTTTGTCGTTAAATCTAAAAAATAAAACAATTAAAAGCTTTTCAAATGAAATAAATCACTATCCTACTATCTTCTTAAGTATTATCAATAATTAAGAACACATTTTTTTCATATTAGAAACATTTCCTATTTTCATTTAGCTTAACTAGAGTAAAATGACACATATTAAAATATATAAATATATATAAAAAGAAATGCATAATTAGAAAACTATAATTATTATGAAAAATTTAAAAGAAGTCCAAATAATTAATAAAAACTATAATATCTTATCTCACACAGTATATATTAGTCACACAGTAGCAGAGTTTAAGGGTTATGTTTCATACTAAAAAGTGTGAGAAACCATTTTTAATCGATGATGTTAAATAATAGTGTCACAAGCCATGAGAAATTAGTTAATAGTTAAAAACTATTTTAATGAAATAATTAAATATAATTTAAAGCAGTTATATGCATATATGAAAAAATTCACAGACATTGACGTGCAATGGAAAGTGGCACAAATTTAAACTTCATAAATTTAATGCCATGTAAAACCACATTGGACAAACATCTCAAGTGTTTATGAAAAGGACAGCTGAGCTTATATAGTCTAGTCATATTTCATATTAGCAGTCATTTACTCGGGTACTAATGTAAACTCATCTGTACCCATGCTCTGTGTGACTTCCAGGTGTTTACAGCTGCTGAATTTAGCTGACATACTTTCTGCCAGACTATCAATCCAGACATAGCGGAAGAACATGATGATCACTCAAACGCTTTTGCTTTTGTCCTCAAGCACCAAATAAGGAAATCAGAAGAGATAAACCACATGAAAATGGTGGTTAAATTTGTAACAAGACTAATCAAAAACACAGTAGGTGATAATAAACAAACAACTCTAAATTTAACTTTGGAACTAAAAACCTTCATGTTTCATGCTCCCAGGGGCTCCCGTTGGAAGTCACCAGAGAGTTATTAAGTGCTACATCCATTATCATGTGCAAACTAGGGTGGTCCCCATGCTGCTGAGCTTCAAAAGCGACATGAAAAAGCAAAAGCACTGACCATCTGATGCATACTGCACACAGAAGAGCACTTTTGGAAATAGCAAGCTCCAATCTGCCCGCTGGGAAACCAAACTGCATTTACAGAGTACTGGGTTGATATTATAAGTGCTATTTACCAGGTTCTTGGCTTCACATCTTTCAAAGACATTCAAAGTTTTGTTTGAGGCACTTAGGAGCAAGTTCACATGTCAAACTGGACAGACTGTGGGGTTCAGCTGGGCTAAAGGTGCACCATGGTGAAAGCCACACTTGCTCCCTTAAACTCAGAACAGTATTTTTTTATAAACATTCTTTCAAGTGAAAATTCACTTGATTCTTTCCACAACTTCCACTTGATCCTCCACAAAGACCCGCCCCCTTAGTTACTGTTGATATGTCAGATAAGCCATGCTCCACACACCATGTTCTCATGCAGTAAAAAATACACTGCGAAGCCAACAGACAAAACAAATAAAAACAAAATTGTCATTTTTTTAAAGAAATGCAGAGAATAAATACAGTTTTGTGGTTCTTGAATGTGTCGTGCAGCATCTGAAGGTCATGTGAACTAGTTACAGCATTAAATAAACATGATTGAACATCAGAAGGTACTGTACTTGTTTCAGCAGCAAAAAGCCCAAGTGCGCCTCTCCTCGAGAGACCAGTCTCTTCCCCGTTCCCCACAAACACTACCTGACCTCCACGCCCAGGAGCACAACGAGGACACCAGCTCCCTTTTTATTTTGGACACTTTTTATTCCCTGGACACTTTATTTTATTGTTATTTTTGTAAATAAAAAGCCTCTCTGAGGCCTGACGCCACTCCCACTGTGTCTGTCATTGGCTCCTGCCATGACAATATATATATTATTGATACTGTAAAGCCATATGAAATTATTTATTCCTCTGCTCAAAGCATTCAGAATCTTTACTGAAAAAAAAAAAATATATTTTTGTGTACCCTGCCATAAGTCAAAGGCCTGATTGTATAAGACAACACAAGGTGTTTTCTGTCAACTGTGCCTCTAACTCTTTCAGATGTACATGAGTTTGTAGAATAATGGCAAGCAGGTCACAAACTTGGAAGATGCACAAGACATGCTCATCGAGCAATCTGTTAGAGCCTGGCAATGATGGCCAAGCTGCTGACCTCACCATATAAAGTGAGAGAGTGGACGAGAGAGAGAGAGAGAGAGAGAAACAGGCTGAAGATAATCTGATGTTAAGAAAGAGATAAAGTGAAAAACATGCCACTCCATTCTGTGCCAAAGATGACATCTCAGAGGTAATGTAAGGTGTTGAGCAACAGAGTGATGATGACTTCATAATTACATCCAGGATCAGATAAGAGCCAACAAGACAATGAGCCACAGAACTAATGCTCTGATATATGCATACAGTACTCTTCTCAGTTTTTAAAGGGAAATAAAGGTATAGTTCATAAAAATTCTGCCATCATACAACATATGGGCATTCTTCCAAGCTCAAATGTGTTATTGTAAGCAAACATAAAAAGTGTAAAACATAACACAGAGGGCAAATATAGATTTTGAATAAATACTGTTTTTTGAACCTTCTATTCATCTACTCATACTCAAAAACCATGAACTATCACAGCTTCTATGAACAACTGTTTTCAGCATAGATAATATTGAGAAATGTTTCTTTACCAGCAAATCAGCATATTTGAATGATTTCTAAAGAATTGTGTGACAATGAAGCCTGGAGTAATGATGCTGAAAATTCAGCTTTACATGATAGGAAGGAATTACATTTTAAAATATACTGCAACAGAAATGAATTGTCTACAAGGTTCAATAACATAAAAAAACAGCAAGACTACAAATGATGCTATTTTCTTTACTGACACAGTGATATGAATCACAACAATGTTGTTTCTGCAGAAGAACATGCACAGGCAGACTGCAGAACTGCAAGTACTGCATTCCCAGCAGACACCCAGCCCGCTTACTGTCTGTCTTTAAAATAAAATAACTGTGAGTGCGAGACACAGAGAAAACGAGAACAGCTTACTAAAAATACAGAGAGAACATGCACAGTGTGGGCCACAGGAAAACAGAGCAACAAGACCATTCACAGCCACCATTCACTGAGGTGTTCAATTAAAACTGAACTACATGTGATTGTGTAAAAACAGATGATGCTAAAACACAGCAGATGCTGTGGCAAGCAAATGTTCGCCTGAATATAATGTGTGACATTTTATAACAGGTACTTTGTGGGAGGGAAGAACTGCATGATGTTGACTTATAAACATGTTATTTTACAGCTGTGAGGTATAGTGAAAGGGAAGCGTACGCTCAGTAGACACTGAGATCGTTGTCTCTGCTGAGCCCTCTGAGGTGTGTGTGACATTGAAGTCTTGAAGCTCTGTTTGCAGTGGAATAAAGTGGCCACTGAGTTCAGAGATGAGGATCCTATTGGTGTTACGATTGAGCATTGGTAGGCAAATGCGGTTTAAGATATTTTAATAATAATCCATAGGGATACAAGTCCAAAATTCATCACAAAATCATGGACGAGTCGCAAGAAACATTTGAGATAACCCTTGCAACAACTCACCCCGACAATAGCAGTCCAGGGCTTAATATACGCGAACAAACAGGAAATGGAACACAGCTGAACCTGGTAGACACTAATGAGAACACAGCATTATGGGAAAATGAGTCCATGACTGAAACAGGCAAAACACAAAACACAGAAACAGACCAATGTCAGTGGTATACCAGACATGACAATAGGGAACAGGAACAGTCTCTGTGTGTGTGGGGTCGCCGTGATTTTGCCAAGTAAGAAATGATCCTGGATCAACATCACTGTCCAAAAATATAAACTTATCCCAATCCTTACCCTTAAACCTACAGTACCCCTACCCAAAAGTTCTTCCTAAAATCAGCAGGAAATGATAGCTGATTAACAAGGGTGTAGAAGCACCTAACTTTGTTTATTAGCCTAAAACAGATATTTCCAGAAAAGTCATTCCTCAATTCTGATTGGTTGATTAGAATGTTGTTCCAGGATCAACAAGGATGTTGATACAGGAACATCTTGTACTTGGTGAAATCACGCTCACCGTGTGGGTGGAGTCCTTGTTTAAAGATGAAGAGCGTAATTTGTTTGTTCTTAATTGGTTAGGATGTGTTTGTTTGTTAAATCTCATAATTTGACTTTTATATCTCACAATTGCAATTTTAAATTTTAATATGTAACTTTAAATTTTGCATCGTTGCGTATATATTTCAATATTGGATTTGCATATGCAAATATTTTTCTAAATATTCTAAATATTTAGATTTTAAATCTTTTAACAGCATCTTTGTTTCTAGTAACTGTGACTTTAAACCTCACATTTTAAATTATATTTTGCCATTTACAAATGTGTTTCTCTTAATTGACTGTAATATCTCAAAATGTGAATTTAAAACTCATAACTTCCATGTTTAAATATAAAAATATGATTTTAACCATCACAATGTGACTGCTTATCTCTCTATTGGACTTTGTAGTATATGTAATTGTCACTTAAAATCTCACGCAACTTTTAATCTAAAAGTAATTGTAACTGTATAAGTGTCACTTCATATTTTATGTTTTTATCTCACAACTGTTTTAAATTCCAAACTGTAAGGCCTAGTTTCATAAACAGGGCTTACCTAAAACAGGATTAGGCTATAGTTAAATTAGGACATCTAAATAATTTTTTATAAAAAATAAACAGCACTACTGGTGTGCATCTTAACACAAAACTAAGGCACTGTTTTAAGATCAGTAAGTGCAACTCACTAATCTCACAAGGTGTCTTAAAATTACTGTGAATTTTGATTCTGTTTTGATCTATTGAAAAATAAGGTGATTTCTAGCAAATGTGGCATTATTTCTTGCAGTTGCAACTTTATATCTCACTTTATTTCTTCTTAAACTTTATCTCACAATTCATTCATGCACAGCTCTGACTAAACCAACCATTATTCTTATTCTTGGCCCATGTATTGAAAGCAACATATGCTGAAGGGTGAAAGCTTACTCCAAGATGCTTATAAAACACATATATATCCATCTATATATGTCTCTATCTCCCGTCTATTTCTTCCCGCCTCAGTCCTCGTCATTCTCAGCTATTCCCTTGTAGCCAGACGCCTACTCTGCCTGTTTCACCCAGAAGCCTCTCGCTACTGATCCACAGTAAATACCAGAACAGCGGGAGAGTCTGTCCTTTGGGACACTTTGATGAATTATTAAAGAGTGCAGCTCAGAGAGGGAGACAGCGAGGGATGGGCTTGGTTAGAACCAGGGCTAAGGGGCAAGAGAGAGGTGCTAAAAAAGATTCATCCAAGTCCACGTGACACCATCCCGAAAACGGCAGCGCCCCACCTGTTTCTCAGAGTGAAATGCCAGGGCACGTGAGCAGACACATACAACACGCCATGTTCACCTTCACACAAAACCTTTTTCCATCTGTGGTTACGCTGAGTGGCGCATCAACGTTGTCATGCGTGCCGCCGACTGCGTCTCTAAAAATGATAAGTGCCCTGCATGCCGGAGACACATCCTTCTGTCTGGTATCTGTGGCAACAGCCTCCTCTCTCCAGACAGATATCATGGGGTACAGACATTTTAGATTAACTCGAGCTAAAAATACCGCCTTATCGCCCAACAGGACACAACTAATCAATGGCTGATATTTCAGGAAGATCTGAGCGTGGGAGGTCTGAGATGTGAAGCGGCCGTTGATGTGAAGGAGAATCTAATTAGGGGGCTTCCACAAAATAAACTGTTTATTCGCAGACTAAAAATGTATCAGGAAATGTGTAACAGGAGCTTTATCATGAGGGTGGACTGCTGAGAGTACTGTGATGGTATGCTCACCTGAGGTACTTTGGTATGTTTAGAACTACATACTATCACACTGCTCATGCTGTTTTTCCAGTAAGCAGTATAGGGCTGGTGTTTATGTGTCATATGCAACCTGGTCTCAAAAATATATGTACCTCGGTGCACTTTTTCTGCAACACTGTTTGTTTTCCCGCATTTTCAGAGAGAAATGTACGCTGAGTGGTGCTAAAACACAGGTTCAATACATGAACCCTGGCACATTTTTATTATGTTGATATAGGTATGTATTGCAACAGTTCAGAATTAAAATATTCATGGACTGTTGCTAAAAGTTAATGCTCTCTCATGTTGGAAATATGCCCTACACCAAATCCAACCCTATACCTACCCGATAGTGTTAACAAATGCTGATTCAATTGTGTCACTTCAACTTCCTTTTACACAGATTTAAACAGTTTTGTCAAAAAGTTTTGTCAAAAGTAATGTGTATATATTATACATTATAACATATCTTATCCAGAGCAGTCTGTCAAAAGTTTAGCATTTTTACTCAAAATTTTACAATTATTTCTGATTTGACAACATTGCATACTAAGTCTTGCATACTATAAAACAGTCAGGCAATATGCAGTAAGCATTTCACTAGCATTCTATTCTGAGCACAGCCGTGGTCATTTGCCATGGACAAAAGCAGGATATGTAGCATTTTTCATTAGGGACCGAATGCATATGTTTCTCAACTGGCTTTGTGCCTCGTCGGCTGTCTTGACGCCTGCCTGAGAGACTCGTTAGACCTCTCAACTCAGCAGGAGACACCCGTAACACGTTATATACTGTTCCTCACATCTCCATGACGATAAGCATCGCTGATGAGAGACAGTGAATGATATGAAGTGGATGACAGCGAGGGATGGGGAGCCAGAGAGTAAACATAGAGAAAGCGAGACGGGGTGCAGGGGACGAGTGCTAGGGTGGGGTTTCTATTTTTAAGCTCGTAGGAATATCTTTGCCGAGGGAAATGGAACTGTGGAGCAGCAGACAACAAGCTCAGACAATGCACAGACACTGGACGATGAATGAAGCTTTCTAGTGTGTTGAGTGCACACATTCGGTCATATTAAAGAATAGTTTACCAAAAAGGAAAAATTGTTGAAAACTAATTCTGAGGTAATCCAATGTAGATGTAGATGAGATTGTTTGTATCAAAACAGATTTTTGAAATTTAGCATTACATCACTTGCTCACCAATGGATCCTCTGCAGTGAATGAGTGCCGTCAGAATGATAGTCCAAACAACTGATAAAAACATCACCAGTAATCCACACAACTCAAAAATTGCTTCCAGCTAAAAGAGACAGTGATGACAAGCGAAAACCATCCAAAATAATCCTTAATAAATATGTGGGTGGATTTTGATGTGAGGTAGTACAATATATTTATCAATGAAAGAAATGTTATTATGAATTATAGCCTCTTATTTTGTTCAGAAGCATTGGTTAATATTTAAAACATCTTAATGATGGATTTGTTTCTTACAGACACGCAGCTTTTCACTTCACAAGAAATTAACTGATGGACTAGAATGGTGAGGATTACTGATTTTATCAGCTGTTGGGACTCGACACCCATTCACTGCACAGATTCATTAGAGAGCAAGTGATGTAATGCTGAATTTCTCCAAATCTGTTCTAAAGAAGCTACAAACTCATCTACATCTGAGGATGAGAACATTTTAGATTAGCCAATCATAACAAAGGTCTAAAAGTAAAGTACCAAAAGCAATGACATACTATATTTGACAAACTTTAACTAAGCATTAATCCACTTGTTTTGCCATAAAACATGGAAAGGAATGAAAGTGTCCAGGTAGAAGTACAAGGGAAAGGTTGAGGTATCCTCATTGTGCTGTGGGAAGTGAAGGTCAGGCTGTGCAGATGGTCAGTCAGTGCAGAGGCTCAGGGCCAGGTGGTCATCATCTTCACATAGACAGGCTACACCTCACCACTTCAGCAGTTCCTGGCCTGTTTTGAGGCATATTGTACAAAAACATTCTTCTGGGAGTAGAGCATTATCAGTTAATGAAGTTTTGTAAGAAACGTCTGACTTGGTTAGAGGGCTGAAGTAATACAGATTTAAAGTTAAAAAGGTTTCAATGTTTTTGTTTCTTATGAAAGAGCAGCTTTTCACATCACAATATGTCAATTAGAATGGTGTGGAGTAATTGTGGCTTATTGTGATGCTTTGATCAGCTGTTTGGACTTTGATTCTGACGGCAACCATTCAATGCAGAGCACCCATTGGTGAGCAAATGATGTAACATTTCTTCAAATCCGTTCCCAAAAACAAACCTCTTAGATGGGGTGAACTATTTCTTTAAGAAACCTGTTTCTGTCAGCCTTAACAAATAAAAAGCAACATGCCATTGATTTGTAAGAGCAAATAGTCATCTTCCATCTTTCACTAGGACACACTGTTAATATATACATGCAGGCGCCAGTTTGCTCATTGATTTACACTTTTACTTGTTCTGTTTGTCTTCTGACACAAACAGTGTATAAACAAAGGACAGAGAGTGCTAGCCAATAACCTTCACTGGATGCAACACACATGCTTTCAGCAGTGTACATTAGAGCTAATTTTTAACTGCCCACTCAAGACTGTTTAGTCTGTCCCTGCTGAAATGACAGGCTTAAACCAACCTAAGAAGGTTACCTGGTCTTAGCAGATTTAAAATGGTCTAACTCGTGTAACAGATTAGTCTTTAGCTGATTAGAAGTGCCCTAACCCCCCATAAAACCAAGCCTCTTCCAGTCGGAAGGTAAGATAAGAGCAGTTTAGGCTGATTTAAGCATTTTTTTCTGCTTTTTGCAGGTTGGATGAACTGAATCATGTTTAACAGCTCTATTTTCTCACTTGTGTGAAGATGCACCAGGAAGCTCTTCCCTTCTCCAGCTTGATCTTATTAACCCCCAGTGGCCCAGTATGTACTTCGGACACTGTCTTCCTCTTCAAGCCAACACCTTCAGTCCATACACACACATGGCTGAGTACATAGAAGCCGGGGAGCTGCAGTGACCCCATCCCTTCTTTTCTAATCCTCTAGCCTTTGATGCTCTCATCCTCACACACACACACTGTCTCGCTCTCCCCCACCCGTTTCCATGGTAATGCTGTCTGCAATGCACCAAGATCCCATTGTGTTGGCCTCTCACTCGGCTTGTTTGCTTCCATTTCTACAACTCTCTCCCATTAAACAGTCTTTATTCTCTAACTTCAGACTTGTGGCTTGCTAGTAAAACATCTGAATTATGTCTAACATTTATGAAAGTTGTTACCAAGATTTTCACTCTTGTAGAACTCTGAACTATCTATCAGCGCTGCCAAGTGGGTTACCTTGGTTCCTTATCAGGAACTCGAGCCGCGTCCAGAAGACGCTAAGGGGAACGCCTCCAGCGTGACGGCTCTGAACAGTGTGTAGAAT
>JAUCMU010000039.1:4654415-4665581 GCA_032275025.1 Enteromius treurensis
TGTAGATACTATGTACCGGTGTGTACTTACACTGTGGTTACATACTACATACACATCTAGTTACTATGGAAGTACACGGGTATTAGGGACCCTTAATATAAAGTGGGACCAAAAAAACAGATAAACTGTCATCAGCAAGTTTCAAGATAACTATTGAAGCATCAACATTTCACATATTACTCATATTGCGTTTATGAACGTGCCAATTTTATATTTGTCAATTAATAGGGTTGACGTCTTTAGCCATATTTCTCTGGCAATTCAGAAATTGCATCACAATAAATCATCATGAAAAGTCGTGGTTGAAATATTGTTCATGTTCCCTGCCATCATAGCACACGTTTGTTTCAAAAGAGATGCACTTCCTCTTAACCTTCAAAGAGCTCTCCTCACAATCTTATCAAAAGTGATGGACATTCACCATTTGCCTGTTTCTCTGCTACACTGTCTCACCACAAACACCTATTCATAAGCAAAGATCAAAAAAATGTCCACAGATTCATGGCAATAAATGTCAGTCGAATAGTTCTGCCACATGGATAATATAACTGTGAGGATAAATAAAGACACAGATGACTGCTGCACACTTAAAACCACAGTTTCCTTCCACATACACTGACCTCAGAAAGTTTTTGAAAACACTGTCTGACTACATTACATGCAAATAATATTTTAATTAATATTTTGTAGTGAATTGATCTAATGGAATGATGTGTAAGTCTTATATGATCTAATATGATTTTTAAAGACAATGGTGTCTAATATCAAGTCACCAAGTGGTAATGCAGTAAATATGCATGTTTGTTTGTTTTTTGGGCATGAATATCACTATGATAATGCAGTCTTGGGAATGAATGAATAGATTCTCAGATGTTATTCTCATTCATGTATCCTTAATATACAGTCAGCACATAAGCTAGCCATAGAAATTGTTAAATAATGCTTTAGGCGCTCAATTTGCACCACTTATGTTTCATTATAATGTGTTATTAAGCAGAACAACGGGGTTGAGGTTGTGTGTTTGTGACAAGGCCCCCTGTGGGGCCTTCACACACACACACACACACAAACACACACACCCCTATCCACTCATCCTCCAATTACCCACGTAATTCTTTCCATCCCTCCTCGGTAAACAACAGCGAACTAACGACAACCCTGAAAACATATACCATCTTATATAATACAGGAGACACATAAATAACGCAAATATTAGGAGTTATGCGTGTGTTTACACAGCTACACGAGCGCTAGCTTTAGCAGGAGCAGAACCAGCGCGGGCAGTGTCTCAAACCCTAGCGAGCACACTAACGTGAGACAGCTTCTCACGGGGGCGCGCGCGTTCGAACGGTTCGAAGGCAGCTAGCTACGGTTTAAAACATAGCCACGGTCATAATGCACAAACATCATTATTCTTTTTATTCTATATTAAACGCGTTTGGCTGCAGTAAGATATAGCTAATCAGGTCTAAAGTATGTGTACTCACTGTATATAGATCTAAAACCCATATCGCGATTCTATTACATCGCGTTTCTTATTATTGCAGAATGGATGTTGTTTTCATGATAAACAGTTTGACCCAATTAAACGACGCCAGCAGCTGCGTATGTGAAGATGCTTAAATGAATGGCAGGAGATAAAGCAGGCCTGTTGTTTACCTCTAAGGACAGGTGAATGAGGACAGCACTCCGGTGAGCTCCTGGGCTCCGGGGGAGAGCGCCTGTGCCGCGGGATCAGTCGAGCGTCCAGGGAGCCGCTTCCTGCCGGGCTGCCGGGACTGTAGCTGCGCTGCTGGGCTGATGCTGTCGGTTCGGTGTTGCTTCCGACTGAGATGGAGATGGTGGAGGAGGAGGAGGAGGAGGAGGACACGGGAGGGCGGGTTGGGCTGTGCTGCTGATTTCCACGCAGGAGCTGGTAGGGCACCGTGGCACGAATGGGCTGCAACCGGCTCGTGTTGCCGGCGGAGGATGAGGATGATGATGATGATGCTAAAGAGGAGGAGGAAGAGGAGGCGTTGATGGGGGACCCGTCATTGCTGCGCCTGACCCGAGCGGAGTGTATAGGTGATGCTGACATGGCTGAACCTAAACTATGTGGTTGTTTCACTGCAAAATACGCGAATAAAATCCCTCCCCAGGCATTCATTAACTTAAGTCATTAAACTTCTTTAACAGTTACAGTGTTAGTGTAGTGCGCAGCTTCGGTTTAGCGCTGAGTTTCTAGCAATATAGTTCCCCTGAACGACGTTTTGCTCCTTTAGTCGTGCAGTTGTTTGGTTGACGCTCACTGGTCTTTAAAATGAGTTAATCCGAGTCTGGAAAGCTAAAAAAGTTGACGCTTATCCCGACTGTCGTGTGTCTCAGCTCCCCTCTTTTGCCTGGTGTTACTCCAAATGACTGGCACTTCAGCGGCGCATTGACTGAGACGCGTGGGCGGGAGCGCCCGGCGCTCTTACGGTCTCTGATTGGTGCATCGCATGAACGAAGTAAAAAATGATTGGTCAGGCGAAAATGATGGATTTAGAGAGCCAATGGATTCATTGTGGTTTAGAACATTTGGGATTCTGTCATGCAATTGGTTGGGATTGTAAACTGACTTACTAATCTGAAAGTACAAACATTAGTACTAGATAATAACACAGATGGTCAATGTAACGGACTTAATGCTGTAAGCATTGCAAAAAGCGTGAGAAGACGTTTAAGAGAGACCGGGGCTAGCTGTCACAGGTGCTGAATTCCAAACTATAATGTTTTAAGTAAAACAGTGTAATGTGTGTTTCTCTGTCAGTGGTTTTCATGTGTTGGTTTCAACCACGTAAAAAAAAATAAATAAATAAAAAATAAATAAATATATATATATATATATATACAGCTATTGGCAAACAAGTGAACCACACTGAAGTACATTTAGGGACTACGAACAATTTTAACTCAAGCTGTCAAAATAAAAATATCAGACTGGGGCAAATTGTCACATATTTTAAATTTAGATTTGATAATTTGGTTAGCCTTTATATTTGTGACCCTAGACCACAAAACCAGTAATACACAGGGTCATCATCTGAAAGCTGAATAAACAAACATTCCACTAATATGGTTTGTTAGAGGACAATATTTAGCACGAGATACAACTATTTGAAAATCTTAAATCTGGAAAATTCAAATTGAGATTTTCCCCTTTAAAATTGTCAAAATAAAGCAATACATATAACTAATCAAAGTTACATTTTGGTATATTTACAGTTAAGAAATATACAAAATATCTTCATGGAAAATGATCTTTACTTAATATCTTAATGATTTTTGGCATAAAAGAAAAAGATTTGCCACTCAATGTGTGGTCCAGGATCACATTTTAGATGTTTATGTACAAAATAAAATTTACAAAATATGAATACACAAAAGTGAAAACTGCAACAAACCATTGTTATCAAAAATATTTTAATGAAACATCGTATTACATGCTCAGAATTTAGCATAAACATCATGTGGGATCAGAATCAATAGTGAATTCTGTTCCAGATATGGATCAACAAAGAATCCAACAACGCAGTTAAGGTTATGGCGTAATATTTACCTGAAGAAGTGGCATTAAATTATTAGACATTATACTTTTTTTATAGAGCAAACACAACATGACTTTGATTACTTCAGTACAGTGTTTGAAAAATATCATCAGATACATTAAGAGGAAGCTTAGATGAAATCACTATGTCGGACAGACAAATAATATATATATATTTTAAAACATAAGTGGTATATGAAGTGATATCAAGTAAATAAACCGCTATCAAGTAAAGTACAGAGGAGGCGAAGGAGACACAGCTAAACTCCTGAGTGCACTGTGTAAATAGCAGCACGCACTATGATAAAACCCATTCGGTAACTGTAATTCAGATGAAAGAAAAACAAGAAAAAAACAGCTCAACTGTGTGGCCTATTCATACAGAACAGTAAATCCTACTAAAACCCATGTGCAGGTTTTACAATCAAACTTCAACTTGTTCAAAATACATATCTGCCTCCCAAAATGGGGGGCGTTAAGTTCAGGTAGAACTTCAAAACGTCATGCATTAAAACCAAACACCACCCGTCGAGGTACGCATTTTAACACAAACCAAAAAAAAAAAAAAAAAAAAAAACACACTTGTACAAACAAAGAGATATGATATTAGCCCATTAATAATGA
Organism: Enteromius treurensis; assembly: GCA_032275025.1. Taxonomy (NCBI): domain Eukaryota; kingdom Metazoa; phylum Chordata; class Actinopteri; order Cypriniformes; family Cyprinidae; genus Enteromius; species Enteromius treurensis. The sequence goes on from JAUCMU010000039.1 coordinate 4,658,605, forward strand.
GCCCTGCGATATCTGTCTTGTGACTTTAAGTGCAATCCATTCATAAGTAACCTAAAGTGATGCGTGTCATTTTTGTGATGTAAAAATACTTAATATACCAGAATGATATAAAGAGACAACTACAAGTAAGCTATATTCTATCCTGATTCCCCTGAAAAGTGCAAAACGCTACGTCAGAATCAGGACATTGTTCTGTTTGCACATCCCAACCAGTCATTTGACTCAACCAATATCAACAGTTTAGGACGGGACTATCTGTCTGACTAATAGCAGACAGGAAGTGTTCTTGCTTCCCCTTCAAGGTTTATAAAGGTTTATACTAAATAAAGAGTTACAGTAAATTGTGGACTAGCCAATAGCCCATTATGATTGGCATTTTTAATATATATAAATATATATATATAGAGAGAGAGAGAGACAGATAGATATTCTTTTTTTTATATAACTTGTGTTTGAATTAAATAATTTTATTACTGAACAATTTATGTTTAAAGATCATTGAGAGATAGATTACTATAAAATACATTTTCTGTGTATCATGACTGCTTTCAGTCTTATAAATGATTACAATGAGTCTTTGCAGAAGTAAGAAAAAGCTAAGAAAGGCCAACACAGACAATGATGTCTGAAAAATCAAACAGCCCAATGCAACTGCTAAGAAACATAGCAGTTTCAGAACAACCTCATTTCAGTTCAGAATATCACCTTATGTTACAGGACCCCACAGTGTCAAAATTGCACAGATTTTACACCCGTAAAAATGATAACTACATCTGAAAAATAAATTAAAAAGACTCATCTACTGCTCAGTAACGCTCATCTCAAAGTCAAGTGCGCTATCCTGAGAGATGGTAAACCATCTTGTTGAAAACTTATTTAAACTAAAAAGACAATATCTTCAGTTGAGCCCAACACCCTTTAGTCAGTGACTGATTTTTGTCAGCTAAACTAGATCTCGGTTATTTAAGAGGCAAACGGTTAAAGAGAATCTCGACAACCAAAGACTCATAGTTCACCACATGTTTAGCGATATAACTGATGGGCAAAGAGTCACGGCTCACAAAGCACAGAGTTCTCCAAGGTGAAGTCATAACGAAAGTTGGCTAGTTTGTCATTTATATCATGAGGCAGGGTGATATCGGTTACAAAGGGCAGACCTGCATGCATGGCCACGATGTGTGGTGCTAAAGTGAAAGGTATGTCTCCTAGAAGCTCAGGGAGGGCCGGGGTGGCGTCTACTGCGTGTGTTTCCAAAGACATCTTGGCAGACGTGGGCTGGGAGGAAGGCTGAGTCGTCTCTGTAATTCCTCTGTTCCCGGCGCTGGACGGCTGAACGAAAAGAAAAAGAATCTGCAGTGAAAACTGAGAAACTGGATCTGTCGAGGAACAGCACTGTTATTATATTCATCACAGCATGCGTGACTCAACTATTGTGCCATTTACCAAATTGCACTGTGAGCAAGCTCTTTAAATCCTCATTAATGCTGCTTGTGTTCAGATTTAACTCCGTTTCATCAAGGTTGTCAGTGGATATCAGTATCTTTATTACTGTTGTGACTGCATTAATTAGTCAATGAATTGTACAAATCTACAAAATCATATCAGTACTCCCAAAGACAGCAAAAGCTGCAGCCGTGGAGATGAGAAATCTGGTCTAGTTTGAGGTGGATGAGGAGTCATTACAAGCCTGAAACATGTCGATGAAGGAAGTCACATGCTGCACCACAACTAGAACTGAACTTTACACTTTAACACAAGTAATGAGGCACATGTGAATAGATAACAACTGGCTTCAAACTGTATGTAAATTACAGTGAACCATTTTTAATTAAATTTTAACAATTCTCATTTAATCCTATGCTACTGTTGAAAAGTTTAGGGTCAGTAAGACCTACATTAAATTTATACATTAAATGGATCAAAGACAATTATAACCTTACAAAAGATTTTTATTTTAAAATAAATACAGTTTTTTTTTTAAACTGTCCAATCATCAAAATCCTGAAAAATAATAACTATATAACAATATCCTATGATCAAATAATCATATGAAATCATGTGACACTGAAGGCTGGGGTAAGTTTAGCTTTGCATCACAATAATAAATTACAAAATTAAATACATTAAAATATAAAAAAGTGCTGTCAATTAATTATTTGTGATTAATCACATCCAAAATAATTTTTTTCTTTGCATAATACAGTATATGCATATGTTCTGTGTATATTTAAATGTCTTTACATTTATTCATATGACTTATAAATTAAATATTTAATATATAAACTTTTTTTTAAATATATACATGCGTTTGTGTGTATTTATATATACATAATAAATATACACAGCACATATACGTATAATATGTAAACAAAAACTTATTTTGAATGCGATTAATCGCAAATAATCATCTGGATTTGTAATAACATTTCATAACATTACTGTTTTTTGTGAGTAGTGGCGTATTAATCAGCTTAAAAACACCAGTAATAGACACTGTGCATTATTAATTAAGGACCACTATGAAACTAAATGCACAAAAAGATGTTAGTTTACGGCTTTTCCATTCATGTCTGATACTTAAGCTAGTGTGCCTGGTGCTGATTGTGGAGGTGGTTTTACACTTACCTTTCCGGTTTGTCTTATATCAGTGCCAAGCACATATCAGACAGAGAATAATAATCCATTAATGTCAGTTCTTTACTGTAACATGAGACTGATACAGAAGAACCCAAAAACGAACTGAACTTAATAAGGTGGAACTCTGAACTTCCATTCAATGAAAGGCAATGCAGTTGAAAGCCGTCAAGCCTCAAGGCTAAAGAGCACAATAAACGCAGTCCGTATGAGTTGAGCACTATGTTACAAGTGCTTTGAAACCATGTATAAGAAACAGACTAAAATGTGGATTCATTCAAAACTGAATTCTTTGTCTGGTATGGAGAAGAGTAACTAGGACATTCTGTATAAATAGTTGCTTTTATCTTTCAAGGAAAGAAGTAAATCATAACCAACCTGGTCTCATAACAATATGTACCTCTGTGCACTTTTTCACGTGCCTTACTGCGTGTTTCGCAGCAGTTTCAAAGAGAAACGTCCACTGAGTGGCACGAAAACACAGGTTCAATATGTAAACCCTGGCGCATTATTATTATGTTGAACATCTCTGTACTCTGATCTACTGAATAAAGCTACAGTCAATAAAAACGTATAGATATAAAGCTGGATATGTGTGAGGCTACCATTCAAAAGCATCAGTTTTCCAATATCCCAGCATTTTAACATTGTTTTGAAGTCATTACATGATATTCTTCAAGAAACTGTGCGGAAAGTACACTTTATTAATCGAAACGCCGTGAATTTGTGTGAAAATAAAAGGTGTTAGGGTTTTACTGCCTCTAGCGTTCAACTCTTTTGGAAACTGCGATGAGACATTTCATGATTGTGTAACTCATAAGACACATTTTGTGGTTCCACCGAGTCCCAGAGCTGCTGATTCAACTCTCTGGTCATTTCTGAGGACGTGCTTTTGCGGCATTTCAACAGCCATTCTGTGAAGTGTCATTCTGTTCCTGTCAATGTTTTCCATGCATGTTTTGCATGTGGTGTCAAGTTCGTTCCCCTAAAAGTCAGCATGAAATGAAAATTTGAATGAAACTGTTTCTCAAACAAAACAAAAAAAATGTAAGGTAGGACTTGATCTTAGAATTGATTGGATCATCAGATCGATGTTGTTTGCCGATTGCAGCGATGACAGGTTGCTGAAGGGATTCTTGTTGTGCTGGAGTTCACTGTGACTTTAACATTAAAGCATTTGCAGTTTTTGTGGCCAATGTACCTGTTATTCAGGAACTATGTAACCTCTTTGGAACTCACCCAAGTCATACTGTGGAAACTCACATCTAACTGCAAATTGTCTTTTACAGCCGTTACATTTTTTTCATGCGGTTTGTCCATTATTTTGTCCACCTGATTGTAAAACACACTTTTCCCATTCACAAGTCAACTCCAATAACTCCAGGCTTATGGGTTTTGAGAAAGCCCCTCTTATTCAGACTGAAAGAGTAAGACTGGGTGTCTTTCATTACCCACATGTCTCCAGGCGGTGTTGTGGAACAGATTGCTGAATGGCAGAAGCACATGTTGGCACTCTTCAGTCCTGCCACCTGGCACCTGTCACACACCCGCTCAGCCAGCGTAACTCAAGGGGCTCTTTTTCTCTCGTCCAGCACACAGCATATGGAAATCACGCCAGCCCGCTAGCACTGATTACTCTATAAGTGATCCTTAAGATTTAATTACTCTCTTCAGGATCCGATTGAAAACATAACTCGATACGCAGCTCAAAGCAAATAATGGCTGGATATTTTATTATTCGCCAGTTCAAAGTCATAAGTTTGATCACTTAGAAGAGTACAGACTTTTCTCAACAAACAAGTACACCATTAGCAACGTTGCCATACAAAGTTAGGAATTTAAATGACGTTTAAAATTACTGAAAGCATTAAAAACATTTACAAATAAAGCACACAGTTTCCATCCCATGTGTATAAAAGAAAAAAATCATCACTTTCTGGCTTAGAGTATCATTAAAATTAAAGCTATAACCAGATGTGGACTGTGACGTTTTTAGAGAAACGCTCTCCTCTAGGACCAAACAGCCGCAGATTATGCAAATGTGCGTGCTTTCACCCAGATGTAACCAAGGCTGATTCCACCAAATGTGTTAAAGCTTGCGTATATGGAGTGTTGAGCATGGCGGAAGACGTAAGTCACAGGACTCTCTGTGGCTCTCTGATATCATCAAAAATATCTTAATTTGTGTTCCGAAGATGAACGAAGGTCTCATGGGTTTGGAACGACATGAGGGCGAGTAATTAATGACAAATATTCTATTTTGGATGAACTAACCCCTTTAAGCTTACTATGCTTTTGTGAAACACGTCCGTGGTTAGTTCAGTTATCCAGTAACATGACTTTTTTGATGCACACTAAGGAATTTATTCAGGAAATTTGTATCCATAGCATTTTAGCATCAGTTAATGTAGTGCATGATTTTTTTTTTTTGTATTAGTATTTTTAGAATTCTTTGCATTTTAATCCAGCATTTTTATGAAATATCCAAAAATCTGCATAAAATTGGGTGGATAAAAACATAATTGAATCTTTGCAGAGATTTTACATAAATTACATCATATTTCTGATTTCTTAGAAAGTACAAAAAAAAACAAAAAACACCATGAATATTGAAGTGGAGTTATGTGTAAACCAAAGCTCACAATTCAGTTACTTTCAAACCAACAGAGCCTACTATTGGTCAACACAATTTGCTCGACCTTGAACCACATGAACTTGATTCCGTTGCAAAATCTGTATGGGGAAAATGATCCATATTTTGTGAATTCCTATTGAAAATGACTAGATTTTTCTAACTGAAATGTAATCAGACTTTGAATGTTAACTACATAATTCTGACTACTGACGGCAGTCTTCTGATGCCATGTGATAAAAAAAATTAAGTTACTCACTTTTCATTTTCCCCTTCAGGAAACTGTTAACTTATAAACCTATGTGACTATAATAATAATGAGTTTGTTAATTGCTTGAGTTAAATCTGCTTTTCTCACTGACTAAATCAAATCCATAGCAATTCATAACTATTTCACATTTTGTTAAACTGGTGGCTAAATCTTAGACATTTGTATGATTTTATACAACCTGCATATGCCACACTGACGGTTACGTGTATGGATGGGGTTAGGAGTAGACCTTCATTTTCACCAATGTGAATGAATCATACGGTACAAACTCATACAAAATCGCCACCCTGTATAACAGTTTTCTTATCATGCTGGTACTTCTTACATGGTTGGGAAAACTATAATTGAATCATTTCAGTCTCACAGTTAGACCTTTCTATCTGCTTAGGATAATGTATATCAAATACCTGTAAATGTTTGTTGTCGTAATATCGCTAGGTAGTTGCAGCATTAATGGATCACTCATAAAGTAACACAAACTCACCATAGATGGTTGTACTATTACATTTGTTGCGGGCTGCTGAATGTTCATTGCCCGAATCTTCTGTTGCTGTTCCTCAACAGTTTCACCTGAAAATAAAAAACAATGAATAATTTTAAAATCACTCAAAGAAGAAAGGCACTTTATTCAGCACAAAGGAAACCCCCAAAGCCAATCACGGACTCTTCACTTGACTTTGAGCAAGAATAATTGATTTTCCTTCGCTGCCAAGACAATCATGTGGATTAACGACACTTAACAGGGTACTTTTCTGATTACATTAACAGATTATGAAGCATTATTCCATCTAGGTACTTACAGCCACAATCAACAACATTACTTGACAGAAACCTGCAACACCTTGGAATCATATCCAGACACTAACAGAACGATGTATGATATATACAGACATCCTCCACACAGGACCTGTTGTTTACATCTCTTCCCTGTGTGGAGCCGCAGATGGTGTAATTCCTCCTTGAACAAGAAACCCAGCCCCTTCCTGTTGCTCCTGACAATTACAGAGCTGAATGTTTTGGTGAACGTCTGCTCATCTCTGGGGGGGCCTTCACACACGCACACATACAGACACAGAGCATGGCTCCTCCCTGTTACTACCAACACCTACACAAATAAGTCCCTCTGAGATGCTGCCCATTGTTTATGTTCTGGAAAAGCTTGTATGACTTGTGTCTAAAGGGGCGTTCACACTGAAAGTGATATAAATCACTGGAGGTCGCCGGGTCGTGTTGTTGGTTGCTAGTAGCTATTCCTCTTGGACTGAAATTCCCAAATGCATCATGAGGTGGTACACGTCTTCCGCTCACATTTGTTACAAAATTTATTTGTTTAAAACCACCCAAAACGATCTTTAAAATGCCAAAAAATACAAACCGGATTCCAAAAAAGTTGGGACACTAAACAAATTGTGAATAAAAACTGAATGCAATGATGTGGAG